>VXAZ01005260.1:489139-620194 GCA_013399875.1 Gymnorhina tibicen | reverse complement strand
CACCGCCCCGCCCCGCCCCGCCCCGCCCGTGCAGCTACGGTACAGCGCAGCACGGCATTTTCAGTCGCGCTTCCACGAAAGGCAGCTTCCGCACAGGGGAGTCTGATATAAAATCGCCTCTCTTTGGCAACACTAAGAGAAAACCCGTGGCACCAGTTTTCAGTTTGGCAGTACTGCGATTTTTAATTACTCTGTGTCCTGCGGAGAGTTTAGGCAGGCTGTGTGGTAATGAAAGATGCCAAGCAGGTGTGTTCTTGAGGAAGGATTTTTCTCTATCTTGCGGCTTAGGAGTGCAGGAAACGGCCAGCTGGGGAGACAGACTAATGAGAAACACAGGGCCTGAGATGCATCCGTCTATAAGCGCTCCGCCTTAATTATTATTTAAATGGTATCTCTTTCATAGACTTGTAAAATGGTTTGAGGTGGAAGGGACCTCAAAGATCATCTAGTTCCAAGCCCCCTGCTATGGGCAGGGCCACCTTCCACTAGACCAGGATGTTGTAATATCAAGTACAAACCAGCAGCCAAATTAGGTGCATACTGTCATTTTAGTATGAGCATTATCATTTTAGTGTGAGCAAATGAATGTTTAATGGGTGTGTACATCAGCAACAGTTGGCGGAAGCGCCATGAAAAAGTACTCAAAACCTTCCAGTCTGCCTGAGTTTTAGCTTGTCTCATGTGCTCTGTGCAGTGCCTACGACATGTCACATGTTTTTAGGCACACAGAAAAGAAGTGATGAAGTCTTTAACAACATGACTTAATTGCCTGTGCAATTAACTCTCTTACAAAACAAAGTGGGGGTGGCAAGAAAAAGAAGGGAAGTGCTTGGCAGAAGGTTGACTGGAAAGCTGCATGGAACTGCAAAAATTAAGAAAGAGGAAAGGATAAAAAATGTACTGTAGTGTGGGAAAGCCTTGGGAGGAGGGCACGCAACAGTGTAGGAAGGAGCCAGCTCAGAGCAGAAGCTGAGAATTGCATGGAGCTTTAGAGACCAAGGCAGAAAAACATTAAGCACTGGTGAAAGAAGATACAGAACCAACCTGTGGATTCAGAAACCAAGGAAAATTACAGTGTAACAGGATAAACCTTGAGATTTTCATGGGACTTTTCTTTAAAAACAGGAGATCAGGCAGTTTCTATAGGGTGTGGAAAATATTTTCAGTTGAAAACAAATACATGTAAGACAATAATCCTGTGTTTACTTTCAGATATATGAATATATCATTATGGGCTATGGTAAGAAAGAGTCTGATTAAGTCGGTCCTGTTATTTTCTGAACATCTGCAACCCCTTTTGCTCATCTTTTCTATCTGGGGCAGACAGCTTTTAGGGACTTTACTATCTTTGTCTAGATGCTTTATCATCTTCAGTACATTTTTAACAGGAGAAAATAAATAATGACTTTGCAAAATTAAGAACGCTTTCCAAATGCTCTGAAGACATAATGATGCCATTGTGACATTAGGCAGAGTACCTTTTTTGAAGCCTCTTTGTGCTTCTGTTTTAGTTCTTTCACTGGTTAAGAAATTCTCAGTTTAAGAAAGTTATCTTCTGGCACCAGTCACCTTCTCTGACTATGGCTATTCTACTGTGTTCCTACCACAATGCCTTGCCTCCAGGGCCCACGCCAGTATCTTAGGCCCTCCATTTAGTTACCTAAGTTTCTTCTGTCAGTTTTCAAAAACCTAAGAAGGAAAAAGCTTCTTAAGATGTACAATTAACTTGCTAACTGTACTGACAGCTGGTGTCACTGATATTTAGCACTTAGGTCCACCCTTCTGCTCTCTCATACTCATCTATCCAGTACTGTATTACCACTCTCCAGATCTGTTCCTTCCCCCATAAGTAAAGGCTGCCCAAATTACTTCCCCCTTTTCCTTTCCGTTTCAGTTAAATTAAAGCTCCTTGTGCTAACACTACTGTCAGGATGTCGTATCTTCAAGATGACTCCATGAATACCTCCATTGGGAAAATATCCAAATAGACTGCTTACAGCAACAGTTAAAATACACACACTGATGTGGTAGGTTGAAACTTAGTTGATTGACAAATTGCTGATCTTCACTGTTTTGGTACACCTTTGATTTCATTTTCTTGGGAGCAGATTTCCAGTGAATTCCCCAGATCTCTGTTTCCGTGCTATCTCAGACCACCTTTTCTCAAGACTCCAGTGTATCATTAGACCCAACGTACAGGGCAACCCCATTGCTACTAAAATACCCTTACTCTCTGCAAGGCTGCCAGTCCCTTGCCAGTTCTAGTACCTCCTCTCCTACTTGGGACAGTCTCATTTCATTTGCTCTGCCATTGCTTTTTACTTCACTTACACATAGCTCTGTGACACACATGCCTCTCCATTCCATTTTTCCCTTACTATCACTTATAGTTACTTGCAACACACTGTATTCTCCTATTTACATTAACATGAAATGAAAAATTCCCTTTCAGGGGGTAATTCTCGGGCTCTTACTCTGCTGCTGAGCAGTGCTTTCAGCACCCTTCCCCACCAGAGCGTAAGTTTCTGCTTCCAGGTGTATCTATGTTTGAGTAATCATTTTTGTGCGTTCTACCAGGCAAGTTTTTATTCAAACAATATATTCTTGAAAGAAAAGCAGATGCTGTGATATCCATCTACTTCCACCATCAGCCTTCACTTCAAATGTATTTAAGATTCACAGTGATTGTGGATGTGACACCCGTAAAGAACTTCCAAGAAATAGTTACCACTGCCTGCTCCTTGCAGTGCCGTCTTTTTCTCAGTGTTTCTGGGAGTAGCTTTGGCAGCAGGCCACTTCCAGGACTGTGATATTCCTATGGTTTTTGTACATCAGTCACTTACATTTCTGTGGAGGGACATGTAGTGTGGTATCTACAACAACAACTAGTTAATGAGCCCTAACCCCTAGTCCTAGACCAAACTAAGGAGCTCTGGAGAAAAATCAGTAACGTTTTTTTCTCCCTCTCTTCCATAGCAAACCTCACAGCTATGCTGCATTTTTATCCAAGAATTCCTGACTCTGGCCAGGAACATTTGCGAACAATCATCTCTTTATTTCTAGATTTTGTCCTAAAGGCAACTAAAAGCCAGGGAGCTTTCTCTCTGAACTAAATCAGTGTGCAGTCTGTCTCCCAGGGCTTAAGTTATATGGCAAATAGCTTACCATTGTTAATGGATATTCCTTTAATTTTTCTTGGAGCCATTCTCTTAATACAAGACAAATATTCACAAGTGATACAGTTAATAAGATTTTATAACTGGGTTATTAATACTTGAGAAAATTTTAATATAATTCTGAAGATACTTAAAAAATGCCTTAAATAAAAAACAATTATAAAATATTTTACTCATTTTCAGTTTGATGCTGCCATCAAAGTTGCAGAAGAAAATGGACCAGCTGGACATCACTTGCAGTATCTATCTGCTTTCACTTTAGCTCTCCTGTATGGGAAGAGTGAATGAAACAAGATTTAGATTAAGACCAAATACAATTACACCCGGGTGTTTTATCTGCCTCAAAGTGTTAAGAACGCATTGAAAGCCATTTTACTTAAACTTTACTTCAAAGCACATAAAAAGGCCTAACAACACTTTGGATTTGTTAATTAACTTTGTTTTCCTAAGGAGATAGAACTGCAGTGTCTAAAGTTAACCTCGACTTTCCCTTCAAATCACAATGATTGCACTTTGTCTCCTCTGAGAAATGGAATTCAGATTCAGTGTGATCTGAAGCTGACCACCTGTGAGAGCCCAGGAGTGTTCTCACATCACTTGCAATTATCAGAAATAGTTTTCTGCATTCTACCCACTGAATTAATGCAAATATTTATACTATATACTGACATAAAAGGCTTTAAAAATTCCAGACAGTTTCTTTAGTGTCTGATCAGGGGAAAAAAAATATTCCCACTAGATAACATGAGGACTGTCCTTAATAAACTCTGTTTCTCTTTAAAGCACAACTTCTGCCTCTCCAAAGTGTTCTGGTACTATAGGTACTGAAAAATGTTAAAAATTAGCTCAATTTTTGTGATTAAAAAGATCAATCCCTCAACAACTCTGTACTAAACAAACTGAACAACCTAGTTAAAGATTTCCAAAAGAACTGATTTACAGGTATATTCAAATCTGAAAACTTCAGCTACAGAAGTGAAAATCCAGATTAAAAAAAAAAAAAAAAAAGATGGCAACCCCCAGGACTCAGGCACAACACTCACCAGCAAAAAAATGCTTAGGAACCTATGCCCCTGAAATCTAGCTCTCTTTTGTACCTCAGGTTTACTGTAATTCCATCTCCCAGTCGTTTTTTAATCAATACATTATTTCTAAGTACCTGTCAAGTAGCATTTCATGAAAAGTGCCTTCTTTCCTGGCTTTTCTAAGGGCTTTTGTATCTTCCTTGCTTATTTTAAGCTTTTTGTCTTGAAAACTTTGGAATTTCTTCCTGTAAAGGGGAAGAAAAAGAGTAAAGAACTGAAATTTCTTTAAAATTTTGTTTTTCAACACAACAACAGCTTTGATAAGAATCGTAGCTCCTATTAAAGCAGCAGGTAACTGACCCAATAAAATCCAGCAAATCATCCTAGTACTAAGGTTGCAGTAAGGCTTCTGTAGGTGAAAACTATTCAGGTTTTATTTTTCTGGCAGTCTAAGAAGGAATGAGCCCCTATGTGACTAGCATGAAGTGGTTACAAATTCTGAAGTGCCCCTTCTTCAACTACTAGCATAAGAAATCAGGGAGCAAAAGTTTATTGGATGTAGTCGCAAGATGCTGAGAGTAGGGAAGCTGCAGAGGTTTTGTCTGTAAGAAAAGGCCAGGGGCTACCCTCAAGACATCCACGATGGGACACAGCCAAATCTATCAGCAAAGCTGATGGCACCTCTATGAAAATATATTTAAGAAAAGGCAAAAGGCCACACAGGCAGAGAAGGAAAAAAACCCTAGAAGTGCAAAATGGCAGTGTGAACATCTAGTACAGAGAAGGAGAGGAAGGAGATGCTTTAGACACTGGAGCAGATATTATCTTCCAGCCCATGAATGGGATCACACCAGAGCAGGGGAAAAGTGGAAAAGGAAAGGAGTGGCTGAAAGAAACCACTGTGTATTGAGCCATAGCCTGTCTGGCTTGGAGGAACAGGTGGAGGAGTCTGGAGTGAAGCTGAGCTTGGGAGATGGGAGAAAGAAAGGTGGTGTTTTAAATTTTTGTCTCTCAGTACCTAAATCCATTTAAAAGGAAATAAATTTAATTAATTTTTCACATTTAACCCTGGGACAGTATCTGGTACAGAACCTCTCCTTTATCTCAACTGATGAGCTTTCTCATCCTGTTTTCTTCCCTTGTACTGCTGAGGAAAATTGAGTGAAAGTCTGGATGGGAATTTGGCCCTTCCACCAAAGATGGCCCTAATTAGAAGTGAAATAAAGGTACTTGAGTCTGTTACCAGCTCTAAAATACGTACACATAATTGATTTCACACTGTTTAACGTTTCCTTTGTCTTCTTGTGGAACTTCATCTTTCTTCTTAGCTTCTCTTTCAGCACAAGTACGAATCTAATAATTGAAAGAAGGAAGAAAAAATAACCAAAACACAATAGAAAACGCCTGTATTTTAAAAACCGTAAGTTACAGATGGCTATGTATCCTTCGTAACAGAATGAGAGTCCCAGTGACTTTCCAAGTTCACAGTTTTCAAACTGGTTAACCAGAGACAACTGCAATAAAAGTAAGAGCTGCCCGAAATATGGGAAATGTTAAGTGTAATCCCTGATACTACGGTAAGATATAACTGCCTTCATCTCAAAGGAGCACTATTACAGTTGTTAATTTTGGCAGGGGCAATTCAGAGATTGACTTAAAAATATTATTGTTCTGACTAGTTAGACACCTATCTCTATTTGGAGGGACACATATATTTTCCATGTTCAGAAAAAGTCAAGGTAGTCTTTTTAGATTCTCTTAAAAGATCTCCCTTTCTGCATCATTTTGGTAAACCCTTCTCTGTCCATGATTCGGTCATAATTCCTCTCTTCTGTCCCAAGCTGTTTAGAACCACCTGGAAGATCACACAGACTCTTTTGTCCTCCTGAGTGGTAAAGTATCTTCTCATCTCTACAGGAAGTACTGAGAATTCAGGCAGCCCTGGAACTCATTTACCTTTCTTGTAGCCATATCACTTGACAGCTTATATGAAGCAATTATAACTGTATTAACAGGAAACCATGGCACAGAGACACCTGTTTGCCTGAGTATTCCTGCCAATCCTGCATTAATTGTAGAAGTCATAGATTACCTTTATCATTTCTTCTTCCCCTGCAGTTTTGCTTTTGGCTTCTATGTCCCCCTCTTCATTACATCTAATAAAACGGCTGTTTGCTGCTAGTAATGCCATTTTCCTCTGCAGACATAATACCACAATATATTTTAAGTATAATGAGTTGTATATAATCCTTGATTGATAATATTTATCCTCTACAATACACCAAAAGTCTCTGTAAATGTGTTTAATTCTTTTATGTATGGATACTCCAATAACTAGCCAGTAGACTTGCTGGCTCCTTCATTTTTAAGATGCTTATAGCTGTGAAAATGCAGCTATTGAAGTATTTTAAAAACTCTCAATTACAGTAAATGCATTGCAGTTGGAAAATCGTAAGTTACAATACGAAAGAGACTGCAAAAGGCTTTTACTTCATAGACAAAAACCGTCTACATAGATTAACTCAAAATAGTCAAAACACTGGCAACATCAAATAAACTATTCCAGACAGCTTACATCTTGGAAGACGGGTTCCCACTGCTCTCTTGATCCTATTGCATCGGAACGTCCAACAACAAGTCCGTCTGAATTTATACCAAGATATTTGCCGTAACCAGACTTGAGAGCAATCCTCAAAGAGAAAATGTACAAAAACAATAAAGTGTTTTTAATTCACAGAATTCACAATATCCAACACATCACAAACACATTTAGTAGTAGACAATGTATTTCAAAAGAGTATTAAAATGTGCTCTCACAAAATCCAAAGATAACAAGTATCAAAACTTGAAAGATTAAAGTAATTACCTTGTATCAGACAACTTTACTGCTGTAAACTGTTCAGGAGGACTAGGGCCTTCATCATCTGAGGAATGAATTTTCCATTAGTTAAGTAGAAGTATAATGTAAAACACTTTAGCCTATTAATACTGCAGTATAAAAAGAATTAAACACTGACCACTGCTAAATACTATGGAAAGCATTTATTTCTTTAAAAATTTTCCTTTTTGAGCATTCACTTTTAAAAAAGCAATGCAAGTGCTCATTTATGTTCATATATTTAGAGTGCTTAAAACAAGACACAAAATAAAGATGATCCTTGTGTAAAGAAATTTATAGTTGAGCATGTTTCGTAATTCTCCTGGTGGCTTTGAAAAAGTTAATCTCCCTGTAATGTTACTTCTTTCATAACAAAATGCATTATGATTCAGGTATGGTAACTCAACTCAGTATTCTAAAAGCTACTAGCTTCTCTATCCCTCAAAACCAAACCAAGAGAATATGGCCAGTGTTGCTTTGATCTCACCCTGGAGATGAAACACGCACACTGTCAGGGGTCTGGAACAGTCCATGTCAGAGTCACAGCTCTCAAACTCAAAGCACAAGCTAATTATCCCAGCACATTAGCAGTCCTCTTGTGTAGTATCAAAACAAGTATATTAAGACAAGGATGCAGCAATAAGCATTAAGAGTTGAATTTCACTCTTCAAGTGACACCATAAACATTTTATAGGTTCTAATAAAAATTATACTGCTTTTTATGCAGCAAGTGGTGTGGCCCTTAACAGGTAATCATCTCCAGTGCAGTTCAATTTATTGCACACGTGTGGGATTCTGTTTTGAATTCCACCTGTTGATCTTGCTGTGCCTTAACTCCTTGCCTGGAATTCCCCGCACTCTGAACTCCCACACACACGTAAGCCAGCATGAAACTAGATGAGTGAAAATGACTGGTAGTCATTTAGGTTTAAGTCATCTGCACGCTTCTGCTAGAATTATTACATTTTTTGTACTAAACCGGTTTTAGCTGTAACACTGCTGGCCTTGAAGTGATGCTAGTTCTATGCTTTCAGGCATTTCGTTATTAAAACTTCATTACTTTCAAATTTTGTGGAACAAACCTTTATGTGGTGCTCCAAGCGTAAACAAGCCATTGTCGAGGGCATGGATGTAAGCTCCTTTATCCATTTCTATAGCTATAGTTCCCGTAATTTCACCAAAATTACTGACAGCCCACCAGTTTCCTGTAATACAAAACCATGACAGTTTATTAACAGAGTAATCACAACTTCTGATTACAGCAGCTCAAGAGATTATATTTCCCTGTCTTCTCTGAAATTTTAAATTCTAAAGATAAAACTGCTATCTTGCAATCTTTATGCATTATTTTACAGTCCAGAGTCAATTTAATGGTTTTGCTGCTGCTACAGGAAGTCCTGCTCTTCTACCTGCTGTCATCCCTCGTTACAAGCTTCTGTGCTGTATTCCTTCTTTGTGTTAGTCCACAGACCGAGCTGATTCATTCAGCTGATGCAGCAAAGAGACACCTTGCAAGGAAAGTATTTTTTCCCTCTGGATCAGTCTCCTGAAGTTTTGGGGTCATATCCATTTATTAGATTCTCCAGCACAACAGAAACAGAGATACTATTTCACCTTGCTGTTAAATATGTGAGCTGTAATCCTTAGACCAGTTGTTCAAACCAATCTGGGTTTGAATATTTGACTCTTATTCTACCAAAGCTAAAGGTAGCCCTTCCCATGTGCACAACTTAGAATTATGACTTTTACATTTTTTGAACAGTAAAACTTTTTCCTTGTATACTGTCTTACAAATATTTCCTACCTGATTAAGACAACTATACTTTTATTTTATTACTTATAAAAATCTGAATCCATCCCATTGGTGTCACGAGTTCCATTTGGAATCTAGGAAGATCCCAATATACAAACAGCATGTTGTGAGAAATATACACTCTACAGCGATTACAAAGTCCTATAATGACCTCTTTAGCTTCTGCCGTATCCCCTACAGTTTCCACACTGTCACGTAACTCCTGGAAAGCAGCTCACCGACAATATCGAGCTGCTCTGCCGCATCCTCTTCCCTTTTCCTTTTCTTTTCCTTGTGCTTTTTCTTGCTGCAAGGGGAGATGCAAAGAAGTGAGAAAGAGCCGCCGACCCGGCCCTTGCCCCGCGCTCTCTCCCTCTGGCACGGCCTCACGCCCAGGCCCTGCGGGAGCCAGCGGCTGCCAGCCCGACCCCCTGCCCTGCCGGCCAGCCCGGGGGTGTCCCCGGCCGGAGGGAAGGGCCGGCCCGGCCTCACCCCCGCCCGGCCTCCTACACCAGCCCCGCCGGCGGTCCCGGTTCCTGCGGCTGCCGCAGCGCGGGGTAGAGGCGGCACGGCGGGCAGCCCGCTCCTCACCTCTTCTCTTTCGACCCTTTGAGGACGAGCTTGGTGGACTTGACGCAGGAATACTCCGCCATGTCGGGGTACGGGGAGGGCGGGCGCACGGAGCCGGCACCGCCCCTCGGCCGGGCGGAAGCTCTGAGGCCGCGGCCCTTCCTCCGCCCGGCTGTGGGCGGGGATCGGCGTGTTTCAGTCATCGGCGTGGAGGGTGCAGGACACGGCGTTTGAGGGGGAAAATAAAACAAGAAGAGTTTAAAATTACATTTAAAGAGTCTGTCCCTGGGCACCTTCCCCTTCTAAGTCTGGCTTGGCTCCGTGAGCGCAGTGCTTTGCAGGACTGCAGGCAAAGAGCGCTAAGGAATGAAGAACCCACAGCATCCTCTACAGCCCGTGCGTGCGCGTCTATTGTAAAACACATGTCGCGGACATCAGCAGAGCCCTCGGACGTGAGGGCAGCAAGGCCGAGGGCAGCAGACCTTGCCTCTGGCAGGGTTACATGGGAGCTGGGCACCTGAATGTGCTGGTGAAGGAGTAAAAGCTTCAAGGGACTCCTGTGAAGGCCAGATGGGGAGGGAAAATGCAGCTCCTAAGTCAGCCAGGTGTACCATGCTAGGGGTGAAATGAAGTATGACAATTTTTTTTCCCATCTAGTTAGCCACTGGGTATTCCACAGAATAAAAGCTCCCTCAGGCTTCCCCCTTGGCGTATAACAACCCTTTTCTCATATTAACTTAGCACCTTCTTAACAGGTACCAATACTCTTTCCTTGGGGATCAGCCTTACTAGCACGTGTGATTAGAATCCCAATTACAGTAGTAATTTGTATTTAGTCTTCAAAAGTGTTGTTCCTACTTCACATTCATGGGAGGGGCTTCGTGCCCAAAAAGTTGCCTGTTGATTATATTATCTGGTTAAATGAAAAATACTATCCCTCTCAAGGCTTGTTGTACGTGTTTTATGTACAGAGATGCTTGCACTGGATTGCTTCTTTTTGATTTCCAAGTTAATTTCCTATCTATGCTTGCAAGGTTTCAGCACTTCAGAGGTATCTTCCACAAGTAAGAAATGAGAGTCTCATACATGGTTATGTCAAGGCTTTTAAAGTCACTGAAAGCACGGCCAGTTGATAAAGCTTGACCCCGGAGTTGGTGAATGACTGGAGGTGTCTTCCACAGATACTTTGATTGGATCCAGAACCCTGCCTCTTCTCACCAAAATGCTTTGAATTTCTCTCTGCATGCCTAAGATGACACTACCTCGTATTGATATTTGTGAAGCTGGAGTAGTTACACTTGCCATGTAAAATGAAAGCAACAGTAATGAACTTTAAGGAGGTTTTGGCAAATCCCCCATTTTGGAGCTCCGGGGGCATTGAGTTTGTCAGCAAAAGCAATACCTGAATCAAGCTGCTGGTCCGTGTAAATTCAGAATACTTTTTGTGTGTGGTTGTGTGTTGGATATGCTACTTTCCTGCTAGTAAGTAGGAAAGTACCTACCCTCTGTAGGGTTCTCTTTTATGTTTCAATTTGTCCAGGAGCTGCTTATCCATGCAGGCATCCTGATACTTTTGCCCGACTTCCTCTTTGTTGGGATGCATCGCTCCTAAGCTTAGAGGAGGTGATCCTCGAATGTTAACCATCTTTCTTGGGTGCGTCTTCCCTCTGGGGCTTTATCCCATGTTACTCTCCCAAGCAGATCCATGAAGAGATGCAAATTCTCTTGCCTGAAGTCCAGGGAAGCCAGCTTGCTGTGCGTCCTCCTGGCTGCCCTAAGGATCTCCCACTCCACCATTTTGTGGTCCCTGCAGCCAAAGCTGCCCTTGTGCTTCACGTTCCCCACCAGCCCCTCCTGGCTGGTGAGAACAAGATCCAGCAGAGCACCTCTCCTTGTTGGCTCCTCTTTCTTTCTTGGAGGAGAAAGTTGTCATTTTAGCCAATATATTCATATGTCTCCAGCTCTTTCGGATTCACTTCAAGCCAATCTCAGCAGTGAGCAATTTTAGCAAATATAGTTACAGCTGTATTTGACTCTTATCATTAAATACGTTTTTTGCTGGTTCTAAACAGATATTCCTGTAAGGCAAATACTTTAGTAAAAGGAATATGAAAAAGGAGAGAGCAGTTAAATGGAAATCAGGAAAAAGCATAGAGGAGATGAGTGAAGCAGGAAAGAAGGTCTGTCAGCCACCCTAGCATGCTAATTGCCCTTCAGTGGTTATTTTGGGGATATGAGTTCTTTTTAGGCTTTGATTCTGTGGAGAGAAAACCTGCAGGAGTTTTTTTGTTCTCTTAACTATAACGTTACAACTTTATTTATGATAGGTTGAAATTTTTTGACTGCGTAACTGTGCAACCTTAGTATATATGGGATATTTGTACATTTTTGTCAAAAATGGGCCTCTGTTCACTGAGACCATGACCAGAACTTCATAGTACACAAGCACTTGCCTGAGAGGTCACATGAGAGAGGAAGAGGTAAGAATAAAAAGAGAATAATAAATATATTTAGAATATCTTTATAGATATCTCTATAGATATCTATATCTATTTCGATATCTATCTATATCTTTAGATATCTCTATAGATATAGATATTTAGAAAAAGAGAATAATAAAGAATAATAAAGATATAAAGATAAAAAAGAGAATAATAAAGATATAAAATAAAAAGAATAAAAATTTATAAGAGATGTAATAAATTTAAAGTTATTAAGAATTATCTAAGTTAGATTTTTGATTTTTTTTCTTTTTAACTTTAAAAAAGCAAGAGCAATTAAAGCAGTTTATATTTTAAAATACATATATTTTTATCATATGATAGATGTGCATTTTGCTATTTGTCCACCAGGTGTTGCTATAGCCACAAAAATAGACGTAGATTAAGACTTTGGCGGGGGTGAGAAAAGGACGCAGTTTTATTTTTATTACAGGTGATCCTTACATAATTGTGATCCTAAAAGAATTATGCATGTGCTTATATTTTGTATAGGAAATAGTCCTGGTGAGTCCAATTAAGCAGCTCATTTAGTGTAAAGTTGATCGTGGTTGCAAGCTTTCTTAGGATGGGCTATATCAACTGTTTGCTATTTTCTTAATTTGCTGTTTCCCTTCTGTTTTGTGAAGAGAAAGTTGGAAAGACAGCATGTCAGAGATAATAAATATCTTATTTAGTAGAAATGTTGGGGTTTTTTTTTAGGCTCCCATAATGTAAGATATATTTTCTTGTTAATGAGTATAATTTTATTTAAAATTCACATATCTTAGGTTTCTTCTTAAATTTAGTGACACCAGCAACAAATAGGCATCATTATAGTATATGCAAAAGATGATAAAAGCTTTTCCTGCAGGGCAAAGTGATGAAATCAATGTGAAAACTGTATCTAAAATGGTACCACTTTAGAAAAGCTATTAAGGCTCTAATTTGCCAGTTAGTATTTTTGAAATTAAAACATTTCCAATATGTCTGGGCTGTGGTTGTTTAAAAAAAATATAACAGTTCATTTTCTTTGTGGCATTGAAAATAAATGAAGCCTTTGTGTTTGCAATTGTAGAAAACAAATCACTTTTTTAATGACTGGATTTTCCTGCCAGCTTGGAATTTGCCGCATGTGCATTTTATTTTGAATGCCTAAAGAGTGAAATCATTTACTGTCTTTCATGCAGATGGGGCAGATTGGCTGAGGTGTCATTTACAAAATGTGCACTTTCATCATTCAAGTTTGAAGGGGCTCATTACAAACAATGTTTCCCATAGAAACTCAGGACTGATGGAAGTGGAGGTCTGAGACTGAGCATCCATGGATGTACTCTAGTGTCATAAGAGTCTGGACCCAAACTTGGGTGCTTTGGGGTTTTCTTCCATCATGTTTAGCTATGCTAGGAAATATTAAAATACCTCCCCAAACCAGAGGAACCCGAATTAGCTCTCTTGACAGCCAAGTTGACAGATTATGTGCTTTTTTATCTCTTTTGTTTAGAAGTGTGGGCCCCTTGTGAAATATCAAAGCTCTTGACTGATGTAACAGCCAAGATCGATACAGTTTTGTTTACTCATTTACAGAAGGAGTGAAATCTGATGTGAGTTAGAACCAGAGCAACTATATTTTAATTTTTTCCCAGTGGGACAAAGTACATACTCTGGAATGTTCTGGTGGTTTGTCATAATGTTCAGCAGCAGTTGTGTCAGTGTTGAAGCATCCCCAGGACATGATGGTGCATACCACAGTGGCATGACAGATGTAAATAAAAAGCTTATTTGATTCTTAGCATTTTTAATAGTGCATGCTGAAAATGGTTTTACTATAATTTCCAAATTTTAAATGTGACCAGAAATTACCTTTTTTTTTTAAATCAAAAACATTAGTGTTAGATTTTTAGCACAGGTAAATAGATATTCTCAAAATTGCATTTCTCCTACTCAGCTTATGGTTCAGTACTTAGAGTATTTGGGAAATAGGAAGGGTTTCTCAGCCTGTCAGGGCAGGATGGAGCCCCAGCTCAGATCCACCAGTCCTCAGCATCCCTGGTACAGAAACCTTGTGTTGGTTCTGGCTTCTCAGCTTCTTCTGCTTTGCCTGATCACTCCCTCACTTTCCTCTACTGTCACTCTGTAAAGTTTTCTAGTGAAGTTTTTCTAGCTGTACAGACCTTCTCAGTATCTGCTTCTCCAGATGCTGAGATCCTGCTCTACAGTTTGTCAGTGAGCACTCACCAAAATCCCTTTCTGTGGGACACTGAGGGAATGCAAAAGAGAAATGAAAAAGTAACTGCAAATGTACAGTGGTTTCATGTAGATGCCAACTCTCTATGGTGTTTACTTGGACTCAGACCTTCTGCTTTCTGCTTGTCATCCCAAATGATGCATGTGTACTTCTTCAAATTCTGTTATTCTTTTCTACTAATTGCTCTGGGTTTTATCCTGATGTACTAAGGAAAATTTTTGTATGCGTATAAACACTTCTGTTTCTCTGTCTATTAGTCTGTGTTTCTTTATCAATTTTTTTTTTTAACTGGCCAGATTTGTTCCTTCTTAATAAGCACAATCACAACAATGACTGAGATCTGGTGAGTTCTGAAACAGTTGTTAGGTACGTAGGAAAAAGACCTTTAACTTTTCTGAAGAAGGGAAGGGTTGCAGTATAAATTCCCATCTCACTAGAGATGGGAGAGAACACTCGTGCAGAAAGGAGTCTATGAGAAAAAACTCCTCATAAATCTAGGGCACTAATGAGTGAAAAATCAAACTGCATTACTTCCAGTTCTTAAAAAAGCAACCTATTGCTCTGTACTGTAATTTCATTTTTTATGGGATGGAAATATGATTCTGTAAATTGAGCGTATGATTTTTGACATTTCCTGACAAATAGCTGGCATGTTTGATGCAAATGTAGCTGAAAACTCCTTCCCTTGTTCAGTGGTACTGTATGGAAAATACAGACTCAAATACGGACTATAAATTAAACACGACCGAATTTTTGTGGCAAGTTACCTGTTTTGTACTATGTGTTCATATGCAGACTTTTCCCTCTCTAGAACACACTTTTTTCTTATCTCTGGTGAGCCTTATTTCTCTTGTTAGATGTGGCTGAGTTTGTATCTCATTAGGAAAGCCATAGGATCCATGGGGAAAGATTTTCTATTTCATGTATATGTATCACTATTGTGGTTGTTCTTTGTTAGCCTATAATCAAGTTTAATTTAAATACAGTTTCTAACTAGTGCGGGGGTTTTTTATTATTATTTATTTAATTCAATGTTTCAAAAATGTTTTCTTCCTTTTTGTACTTTGTGATTTAGTAGGAAATAAAGAGGTGGTTGTGACTAGTTGGGAAGGTTGTACTCACCTTCACAGGATTTCTTCTGAGAAGGGACTTACCAAGGATAACCCACCACCCCCCCAACCCCACAATAAGATGTGGCTTCCTTATGGGCTATAGATTTTTCTTGCTCCATTTCTTCTGAGACTACATGGGTGTCCTTTAAAATTTCAATGGAGATACGGATTGGCAGGACTTAAAAGAAGAATAAAGCTGTGGCAGGGTGTTCATTTTCAGTGCTGTTGTCCTCCTGGCCGTAAAACTGTAACCCTTCTCTTTGTAAATTATGTTTCCTCTTCTCCAGGACTGCCGTATAATTTCTTTCTGCATTTTTTTTTCCTAACAGAACTGGAGCATATACCTGCTATGATTGTTTGCATTGCCCATTTGAATTGAAGAGCTATTATAAGTGATTTTCCTCTCTTATTGTCCATACCTTCTGATTCTGTGTAATTTGTCCTGAATGCAGATGCTCTTCCATAAAAAGGACATTTTTACTAATGCAGTGGCAGCGAATATCTTGTAAAAAAACCTCTTTTTTGTGTGGACTTAGCAAATTTGGAGGTGGAAGGGAGATCTGTAGACCATTGCATATAGAATAGGTATAGTGTAGGTAAAGATAGAAAAAGCTTTTTGCTCTGGAAGGAATTCTGAACTATTCATTATCCTTGTCCACTCACTTTCTTGTAAGTGTGTAAAATCTAAGTTACAGTGGATCCACTTGTGAGGTTTTTTTCCCTTTCCTGGGCCAAATATAAAAGAGAAATAAATACACTTAACTCTTGTTCATCTTTGATGGTCTGACTCAGAGTGTCCTACTTGTTTATTCATCCAGAGAGCCTCCATATGTTGACAATGTTTATTAGATTATGAGGCAGTTAGAGATGAAAGGAAAATGTAGAACTTCCTAATCCTTGCCCTCATGCGGACTATAATCAATATCTTGTAATTTTCTTTTAATTTTGCCCATCACATATCTAGTAAGTCTGGTTTGCCCATCTTTTTGTATTATACTTTCTAAAAGCAGCACAAGCAGGACAAAACAGGTTTACAATCATTGCCTCCTTTCTGACAATAAAGTAGATAAGGTTTCTAGCCCATAACACAGTATGGAAACTGTTTTGAAATACAGCAGCCAGAGATGGCAGCATTCACCCATCCTAATGCTGCTTGACTTTTTTTTAAAGCTTCAGTAACTTGAAGGAATGAATGATGTAAAATTTTTAGCTTCCACTGAAAAAATACAATGCAAACTAGAATTCCTGTCCCTCATGGATATGAAGAAGAGACATAAAACCTGATTGTAAAGGTTTAAAAATTTGAAAGGCAGAACAAAAGAAGAGCACACCTATATTTCTTTTAAATTCTGCTTTTAAAGCCATTGTTGTGAGTTTTGGAGCCTGACTAATGATTTTTGAGTGCTTTGTGTTGGCAACATCTGTTGGCTTTTGTCCTGTCACGGTAGGTAAGTGAGTAGGAGTTGAAAGTGCTGATCTTTCCATGTTCTGATCCTGAGAGAAAAGGAGAGGGAACATTTCAGTATGCATCACCTGTTTTCAGGCTGTTTTCCCCACAGCATACTGTTGGTGTACATCAGTGCTTTTCTTACAGTTCAGATGCAGCACAAAATATTTTTTCCCAATTAAGCTTTATTTTGCTGAAGGGGTGGCTCCTGCTTCTGGAAATCCCAACTGTAATTTGGCAAAGATAAAAATAGTCTTTTTGCTGTCACAGCTTCATGAAGCTATGTTGTGACAAGGCATGATCTGGTTTAGATCTCAAAAGGTGAAGTCTGTGAGACTGGCTAAGGTGTTTCAGTGCATCCCAGAGTACTGGCTGGCTGGAGCAGAGTTCTAGGGAATAATCCGGGAAGGATTTCTGACATGTGCAGTAGATGGGGTGTAATTTATACAGTTAACTTCTTAATGGAGTATTGAGCTGTATCCTTACTGTTCTTTGGCCTGTTTGGATGATGGAGTCCCTAGGTGGGGGATGTGTGTGTGAGGATTTGCTATAACTGGTCCAGAGCACTAGACCTGAAATTCTCCCTGACCTGCTTCAGGTGTTTAGTCCTGTGATGGGTAGAAACCGGTCTCAGTTCTGGTTACATTGGGGCCCAGGGGACAAATTCAACATTTGTAATGTCCATTGATGCTGTTGCCTTTGTTGCAGATGGCCAAGATCTAGCTCAGGTTTCATCACTGCCTGAGGTGCCCAGAACTGCCGTTTCTAGGAGGTACAAAATGTCTAGCTCTGCCAGACCCATGAATGGAACATGCATTTTTTCCCAATATCTAGTGGAAAGACACAAGTAGTCTAGTTAAAAAAAAATACCATACTGCCCTGCAATAGCAACAGGCAATCTGTGTATCTATGGTCAGAGATGTAGGTTATGCACAACACAGTATTGCACCTCATTTTCCCCTGGAAACAGTGAGGAAGATTCCCTGTGTTCTGAGCAAGGCAAACAGTCCTCCCCAGCGAGTGCAGAGGCCCGCTCACCTGGGGACAGGATGCAAGAGGACAACAATTGTATCTGGTTCAAGTTAGAGTGAAAACAGACAAGAGCAATGGTTTATTCCCCTGCCCCCTCCCCACCCCTCCCAGTGTAGTGGAATTTAGGGAACATGGTCACGTTGTTAAAGTAGAGCAAGTTTTTAGTGTAAAAATAATGTTTGTAGTCCTGTGGTATGAGACAAGGAGTGAGTCCTGCAAGCCAGGCCACTTAATAACCCTTCAGTGCTCTTCTGCTGTGCTGGGGCATTAAAAAGAAGAGAGGATGTTTATGCAGTGGTCAGTCTTCTTCTCAGGGACTGTAACAGTGTGTAAAGGACTGTCCTTCTTGGTAGGAATGTGTAATAGTCAAGATTCACAACCACATAATATTTTCAAGTATTGTTTGAAACACTGTTCATGCAGTTTACTGCAACAGTCTGGAAAGCTTCAACATCAGTTCAGACTTACTGTACTCCTATGTCATGCTTGGGTTATGGCCTGAGACAGATTACACACAGGAAGACAACAAACATAAACACTGATCACGTTGTGACCTGACATGGTAAAGGCAGTGAGAAACAAAAGCACCATGGGGAGTCAAAATGAGTCCAAGGCATGACATGTGTTAAAAAGCAAGGGTTTGTAGCAGTGTAAGACCCAGCTTATCCCTACCCACTCCCGCAAGTAGAGCCTTTGTCCACCAAATGACAGTGACAACTCTTATAAGGATAAAAATGAAAAGAGTCTTTTGTTGTGTGAAACCCCCTTCCTTGCTTTACCTAGCAACTATTCCACCTTTCTCACCTGAAGGTGCTAGGTCTTTTCTCCCTCTGCTTCTCAGGGTGTGGGTGCTGATAAGAGATGCTAAGAATACTTGCAGGTGACATCTCTTGTTTCCTCTCCTGCATGTGGAAGCAGGTGACAGAACTCCCCTGGCTTGGTACAAGGATGTGTATTTTTAAAAGAGTATCTAAAAAGTAGTTATGGCTTCAAATGTGATGCTGGATTGAGCAGCAGTCAACCATTTTATTAGTTCTGCTCTCCCCAGCAGGTAGATATATAGTAAGACTGGCTATTGAATTTACACTGTCTGTGTTAATTCTGAATTTGTCTGTATCAGACTTACTGCCGTGACTACAACTTCTAAGAGGATGACACTTGCTTTTGTGCCTTACTCTGCTCTTCCCTGGAGTTGATGAACTTGAGAGTAAATTATGTTTAACCCTTGGTAGCAGTGCTACGTTCATGGAGGGGCATGTCAGTGTGGGAGTGCAATTCAGGTGAAAGTAACCTGGAGGTGGTGAGGTTTCTTAAAGATTACCCATGAGTCCCTTGCTAATGGAAGAAGAAGGTGCAGCTGGAGATGGCTGTTTTCTCAAATGCCTCCTTTGATGCTGGTGACAGAGCACTCATTTTATCTGGATGCATAGTGCTGTCCTATGCCTTCACAAAGCATCTCTCTGCAGAAAAGCTGGGGAAATAATCCTGGTTGGATTGATGACATGGTTTTGGCTACTGCTGGGATTGTGGTCTATTCTTGGTGTGAGAAAAGCAATGTAGTCATCCTCTTGGCTGATGTCTGAAGGGGCAGATCCTCGGCGTTTCCATTCTCTTCCTTAAGTGCAGTAAGATTCTCTACACAGGCTGCATGGTCTATGGTGTCTTCATTCATCCCTGAAACTCACAAATATTCTGCCTTCTATGTCTTCCCATCTCCCATAAAGCTATAGACATTTCTTTTTCATTTGTTTGTTTGTTTGTTTTAAAATTGTTTTAACATTAGTTTGGCACAGATTTTAAATCTGTTACAAACCTGAGAATGGAATCAGGCATTTCCTCAATTGTGTACTGGGTTCTGGAGACTATGATGTGTCCATCTGACTCAGAGACAGATCCCTAATGCTGGGAACACATCAAGCTATTATCTCAAAATTGTTAAATGGTGTCATGAGCTTTTGAGTTTTTGAGAGGTTGTGTGTAGCATTGGATGTGATGGACAAGTGGGGATGGAATCAGTGTCAAAGTGAATCAGCAGCCAGTTCTATCTTGAGGGGAAGATACTGGCAGACTTTAAATGCTAAAGTCAGAAAGCAGGTGGAGAAGAGAGTCATGGGAATACTAATGAAGGAATGTTTATAGGGCTGTTTAGGTTCCAGTGAAATACCAGTAATTTTAACTAGAACATTATATGGAGAGGATTTAGCCATGTAGTCAATGCCAGTAAAAATGACATGGATCTTGAGGCAAAAGCTTTCAACCTAAAACAGAAACGGATCACGTTCCCTAAAAAGGGAAAGGATAGTATGTGACTGCGTTAGTACTGTTTATATTTATGAGTTTCAGTTAGCAGCAGAGAAGTCCTCCTCCTACAAGTATATGTATTTTCTCTTAAAGAGATTTTGTAAAGGCAAAGAAGTATTTCCTGAAATGTTTTGAAACTTCATTTGGAAGACTCATTTACCTATTCCATAGGTAACTTTCTAGTTTCTAATTCTGTGTATCACGTCATGACTTAACAGGATAATGCAGACCTGTGGATCAGCCCTGTTTGTCTTTTCCTGTATTTCATTGACTGCACGGGGGTGTATGTATCCTGGGAAGTTCAGATCAAAAACCTATTCTATAGCCTGGTTGGAACACAGCCCTTTACCAGGACTGGAACAAGCACTCGGTATTCCGCCACGGGTGGTGCGTGCAGCTGATAGCTGGCTGATTGGTTTGTAGTTCTATCATCTTCCATTACCTCCCTAAGAAGACCAATAACGGTATTATTCTGGTTTTTTCCAGTGTTGTGCAAAGCAAAACAATGAATACTGAATCAATAAAATAATCCACAGTTTAACTGCTCTAAGGCAAAGAAAAAGCATTTTAAACCTATAAATTATTTATTTTTATTAAAACATTTCAGTGGCACCATCTTTTTGTGTTTTACTTGAAATATCATTTGGATCCCATTTATGTGAAAGGCTTTATTTGAACCTGTTTTCAGACTTAATAGATTAGTTTTAGTAGTGAGCCAGTTGGAGTTAATCAATGGAGAAAAACTGTACAGAGGTTCTCTAAGCTAGGCTGAATTTGAAGGGTTTAATTTTAATCATAGTCTGAGAGCTACAGCTGCTTCATATTTGTTTAGTAATAGAGTTGATGAGCAGCTAATTTGAAAGGAAAGCTTAAGCACAGGTGTGAAATTCCTCATGGGTATAAGAGAACTGGCCTTGAATGTAAGAAGTTGGTGCTGAGCATACTGCTCTACAGTAAGGCAAAGAGATTCTTGTTTAAATATTTCTAAACTAGCACATGTGACATAAACCGCTTGACTCAAACATCCTTCACCTTTTTATCGTACCACTTAAGTGATCATCCAGTATGTCAGAGATCAGGATTTGATACCCTACTCTGTCTGGTTTTGAATATGTATCTTCAGGTTCCAGGATCTGAGTCCTAGCGAGAGCAGTGCTCTGAGCAGGTCTTTCATTTTTTCCATGTGTTGCTATTCAGATTGCCTCTAAAAACTAATAGCAATTTAATTTGAGGAACGCCAGTTACTACTGTCCGTTCTATGTACATATAGAGGATACAGAGGTGTGAATCCTTATCTGGTCTAGTTGTCTTCATGCACCTTGTGGGGAGGGAGGATGTAACTTCTGAAGAAAGGCAGAATTGAAAACACCTTCTCTGGCATTTCCTATTCACCAGGTTACAAGCTCTGTGGGCTGTGTGTTTAGTCCTAGCAAATGCTACTCTTTGTAAAGGTTCTGATTTGTGATCTGTGTCATACTTGCTGTGATTACTGTAGTGCTCCTGTAGCAGTTGCTGCGAGTGATGGCTCACAGATGAGAATATTGACTTTGACAACCGTCTCCTTAACATCCTGCGAGTGTACAGGCTACTGAGTTAGGAAAGCTGAGGAGATAACGTGATTTGCTCTGTTCCCTAAGCCACAAAATTGGTAAGCCATGTAGCAGCTGAAGGGGCTGCCACTCACAGATACCGCTGTCAGTGTTGAACACTTCTTCAGTTAGTGTATTGGTGATTTCCGTGGAGCAGGATTCCCTAGGAAGGCAGGATGTGTGAGACAGGTGTTGTAACAATTGCTGTTGCGATGTTGGAGTTACTATGTGCAGCCAGTCCCAAAGCTTCAGTTTACAGCAGGCTAACATGGAGGAAGGAGCTGGATGAGATTCAAGAAAATGTCAGGAGGAGTTTAAAATCATCCTAGAAGATTTTGACCAGAGTATATTTATAAAAACCAGAGCTGGTTCTCTAGTTCTGCAACGTAGGGACAAACTCATGTTGGTAAAAGTATTCTCCAAATTAATGCAAAAACCAGGAAAATACTTAACACCTTAGTTATATTAATGACCTCTGCATTTTCTTGGTAAGATCATAAGCAAAAATACTGTGCATTGCTATTGTAGTAAAAATTTTCCATGTGCTCCAAAATGATGGGCCCAGTCTTGAAAGTTCAATGCAATCACCAGACCGGGGGGATAAAAAAGTCAGTTCTTTGGCTTCTTTGAATTAGTTAAAAAATTAAGATCTTAAAATAGTTTATTATTAGTGAGGAATGCTAGTGGCATTTCTGTTAGGTAATTAGATGTTAGTGTACATCTCATTGCAGACTACGTGAAATAAGGGAATACAGAGATGTACAAATATTTTGAGACTATGCAAGTCAGTGATGAGGTGAGGCAGTGATACAAAAAGTCTTGAATTTAGTCTTCTGTGAGATAATCAGGTTCACTGTATTTCCCAGTGCAAAGTAATACAAATCCTTTTGGGGTTCATTGGACATTATTATTAACTGTATTTGAGATGAAGATCAATGAGGAGAGAGACATACTTTTTCAATTATAGGAACCTGAGTTGCTGCTGCTGATTGATTCAGTTAGAAATACTTTCCTGCTCTGTAAGAGGAGCTTCTATGATTTGAAACATGTTTAGATACTTTTATAGTTGTGGATTACCAAGGTGAATCATGGATTCCACACTGCTTTAATATTGTCCAATTCTGATGGAAGAGGGAAATTTTTTTTCCAACTCTCTTGGTATTTCTGGTTGTCATGGTTATTGTGCTGTGACAAAATCGATTTCATTTCACAGAATTTTCTTCATTTCACAAAAATGGAGAAACTGATTTTGCTGATATTTTAGTTTTGTAATGCCTTTCTTAGAGAAAACCACTCTGTTGTGAAGGCTTTGGATGCAGTAGTATGAATAACGTCCTGTGCCTGGAAGGCATTGTGAGCCACCGGAATCAATCCAAGAACCTTATCAAGTACAAGTAAACAATAAAATGAAACCCATTTATCTGAACCGGCAGTACAAATGGATGCTCAGTTTAACCCTGTCAATGCCAGCACAGCAGCAGGAGAAAGTTTTAGGTTTCTTCCCTTCTATTTTCCCTTGTATTCTGTGTGATGCTAGTCTTTCATGGAGGGAAGGTATGTGCATGTGTGTATCTCTGTGCACAGACATGCATGTAGATGAACTTACAAGCCATCTTCTGTTTCAAATAGAAAAATCAAAACTTTGTTTTTGACTAAGGTTTAGAGAAGTAATACACCAACATGAAAAAAGTTTGTTTTTCATGTAATTTCTGACTCCTAATATAAAAATCAAAACCCAGTCTCTGACACGCTGTTAAATAACCCTCTCTGTATGGCTTGCTTTACAGAGAGAAAGACCAGATGGAGTTTGTGTATTTTGAAGGAATATCTGAAAAGCAGATATTATGGCTTCAAATGTGATGTTAAATTGAGCAGCAGTCATCCATTTGATCAGTTGTGCTCTCTACAGTAGGCAGATATATACTAAGACAATGTTGAATTTACATTGTCTGTGTTTGTGCTGAGGTTGTCTATAGCAGGCTTACTGCCATGACTGCAACTTCCAACAGGTTGACTGAGTATTTGTCTGCTTTTGTGTCTTACTCTCCTCGTCTTTGAAGTTGATAAAATTGGGAGTAAATTAATTGTAAATTAGTTTGGATATGACTTGCAGTGACTGTACTTTTATAAAGCCCCAAACATACAGATAAGTTTTTAGACGCAGCACAGATGCTTTTCACTATGCTGTTGGTAGAGTAGTTGTTTGGCTAGAGGCTCCAGGATCTGGGAATTTTTTTAGCTATGACTAATACAAAATTAAGAAAAGTGAGTTTTATATTATCATTTATTAGTACTTGCATTCTAGGATCATTTTGCTGCCTGATAGCGCTGCAAGAAGAAGAGATTATTTTGTTTTAACTTGTTTTCGTTGAGTAAGATCCACTGTGGTCCTGGCAACCTTCTCTAGCTTACCCTTCTTGAGCATGCAGGTTGGACTCAAGGGGTTGGATCTCAGGAGATCCCTTCAAACCTTAAGGATTCTTGGATAAATCTTGGATAATGATTCTATAAAACAAGAGGCCAGAGAAAGTAACTGTGGATTATGTTATCATGAGTACATTAACTTTAAATTCAATCACAAAATAATAGTGATTTTATCAATTACAGGAGAGAATACATAGTACATTCAGCTGTAGAATCGTAGAATCATTGAGGCTGGAAAAGACCCCTAAGCTCATCAAGAGAAACCATAGACCTAACTCTGTCAAGTTCCCTACAAAACCCCAAGTGCCACATCTACACCTGTTTTAAATACCTCTGGGGATCGTGACACAACCACTTCCCTGGGCAGCCTGTTTCAATTCCTGGTAATAATTTCAGTGCAATTTTTCCTAATATCCAATTTAAATCTCCCCTAGCACAACTTTCTATTGTCCTCTCACCTGATACTTGGGAAAAGAGGCTGACGCCCACCTTGTTACAACTTCCTTTCAAGGAGTTGTGGAGAAAAATAACATTCTGCTGACCCTCCTTTTATTCCAGCTAAGCAACCCCAGAGCTCAGGAACTTGAATGAGAATGCTTCTAAATTGCTGAATGTATTAGGAGAATGTATAGGTATTTAGCTGGATGAAGCACCTTGCAGACAATTTAGAAATTAGGGGAAGATGAAAGCTTATATTGTGTGAAGATAAAGGATACTGTAGGTATCCTGTAGCACTCCAGAACTATCTGCATGTTTCTCAGTAAAAATAGTGTCACTGAGATGAGTGAGGTAACAGAAGCTGGGCATGTAAATAGCAGTGCCTGGAAATGTACGTGAAATGTAATTAATGTAAGTGGAAATCAGAAGAAAAACTAACTTCTTTTAGGATGGAGTTTGACAAGTTTGTAGAAGGCATTCCGTGGTGGAACACTCATGGTATCGAGTGAATGAACTTAATTACCCTGGGTAAGTCTTTACCCATTCGTGTTCACATATATGATTCTGATGAGAATATTGGCAGAAAAATATCTCATTTTGTTTTCCAAATCAGTACCAGTAGACAAGTAGGCTCTTGGGTGTTACAGGTTTGTTCTATCATTTTCACAGTTAAATCAACAATATCATTTTGATCTGGTAACATCTACACATATGATTTTAAATATGCTATAACGTGACTTCTTTGGAAAGCAAAATACCTATAGCAAGAATTTAGTTGTCCCAACTCTAGTAGTTAGTATTTAAAATGATATATCTTACTGTGTAATGAATTTTGAATAGACAGTGGGAAGATGAGGTTTTCCGATTTTGTTTCTTGGTTATAAACAAGTCATAAACACTTGGAATGGGGATTTGGTACAAATAAAACACCTTCTAAAATTTTTGATGCAGATGAGAAAAATGTTATGTATCCACAGATCGCCTGTATCCAATTACAAAAATTACTCAAAGATTTGCATGCAATTTCAGATGTTCACTATTTTATCCCCTCAAAGTAAGCAGTAAATGTAACAAACATATTTGATGATGCAGCCCTGTGTAGCATATGTATAATTATAGGTAAACCTACATGGGAATAAATGTTTTTAAAATGATCTAAATCATGGTAAATGCTAAATATGTTCCAAATGAAAGTATTTAGTGAAGGAAATAACATGGTGTGTCTAAGGAATATGCAGTAGGTGCCATTTTTGGGGTTGTTCTCGATTGCTAATAGGAAAAGAAGGATCCATGATGCTGAAGCGTCCAAAGAAACCTGGCCTGTAAAAGTACTTAAAGACCTGTGAAAAAGTGACCTTGGGAGACTTCCAGATGCCTTCCCAGCTGCTCCTGTGCTCCACCTTCTCAGCAGTACAGAGGAATTTAAATAGGTGGAAAAGCTTGTGGCTGAGATATAAATAGGGGGACCACTTACCCATTACCATTATGGGTGAAACAGACTTAGCTTGAATAAAAGACAAATATAACACCACCTTCTCCTGACCCCTCTCTTTGTCAGGCTCAACTTCACTCCATTCTCCTACCCCCTCCCAACCCCAGCAGGTGCAGGAGGATGGGGAACTGAATGGTTACAATCAGTCCAACACAGTTTGTTTCTGCTGTTCCTTCCTCCTCACTCTTTTCTGTCCTATAAGCTAAAGTTGTTCAGTAAGAGATTGCTCCAACCTGGGCCCTTCATGGGCCTCAGTTCCTGCCAGTAGCTTGCTCCAGCGGGGGTTCTCCATGGGCTGCAGTTTTGTTCGGGGCACATCCACCCACTGCAGTGTTGCCCTTCATGTGCTGCGAGGGCTTCACTCTGGTGCTTTTCATGGTTTGCAGGGAATTTCTACTTTACGTGATCTTCTGCACAGGCTGCTGGAGAATCTCTGCTCCAGCACCTGGAGCACCTTTCCTTCCTTCCTTCTCCACTGTCCTTGTTTGTGGGATTTTTCTTTCTCATTCCTCAGTCTCATAACTACTGTGCAATGTTTTTTTTAATCCTTTCTTAAATAAGTTATCGCAGAGGTGTCCCCCACTTGCCTGATATCCTCAGTTGTGTTCTGCAGTGGGTTTGGAGCTGGCACTGATTTCTCCTCACACCTGTTGCTATGTAAAACTAATACTGAACAACACCTCAGGCCTCTGACATCTGCAATAAAACCAAAGCAACTTGGAATAATAGCCTGAAAAATTTGTTGAAAGGGCAATACACAGAACTACTGAACTTTATTAGAAAAATAAGGAAATTAAATGCTTTCTCTGGTCCCTATTACAGTTTTGGTATTAATCAGTTTCAATTCGTTTCTTGACTGGCAAAAGTAATAGGTGATTTTATTTTTTTTTCATGTGCAGGAGTAACTTTGATGACCTATTTTATGTAACACTCTCAGAAATTTCTTCACAATTTATAGTTTCTTCTAGTCTGGGATATTCTCTTCCTCTCTGGTGCTATTAGAATTTGTGGCACTTGAACATACAGCAATAGTAATAAGATGAAGGACTTGAATTTTCTTAATTTGAAAGCTATTATTTTGCAAATGAAGTTCCATTCCCATCCTGGTAACTTGTTTTGTAGATGGGAAACAGCTGAGACCACTGCAAGTATGGCCATAAACACAACATGTAGTATGTATTTTCCCAAACATACTGCATATTGAAAAAAAAAATCTTCATCCTTTTGGTAATACGTGTTTTGATGACAGTTGATTTTAGAAGGCACTTAACACTAATACAGGCAAGCAGTGAGGATTTAACACTGTCGTTTGGATAAGCTCTGTTTGGCAAGGCAGTTATCATACTTACATGTCCTAACACTTTGAAACATGGCTTTGGTCTCTTATCTACTTAAAGTAAACTCTAGTTTAGAAATTGCTTTTCATGCAGTAGTACTAAGTATACAAATTCTCAGCTAAAGGGAATAGGTGGTCTTCTCAGAAGGATTACCCCCGAAAGTTCTTCAAGCTCTCTCCTATGTTATGACACATCCGTTTTTTCAGTCATGGGAATAAACTGAAATGCTTGGGCAACAGTTTATTTTTCAGAATGATTTGTGAACCTGAACAATAAAAAAAAAAAAAAATCACTGGTTTCTTTTCTTTCTGACCTTCAGATAAAAATACTGAAGACATACCTAGATATATTAGGAGGCTTTTAACAGATATTTTAAAGCATTATTTTGCAGGTTTTCTCCTACCAACAGGTCAGTTTTTCCAAACTGAATGATTGAGACAGAGGTATTTCCTTTTCTGCTTTATCAAGGTAGGTGGAAGTGATTAGAGCACATTCTGTCATCAGTTCCTAGTATTGTACTTTTATCTTCAGTCTCTAATAGGTTGCTTGTGTCAGCACACACTCTAGGTCAGCCCTTGATCTCTGCAGGCAGCCGTAGGCCACCCATGTTCTCAGAGAGATGAGGTGAGGTAGGACGGCTTTTTGAGACTGACACAGCATTGCTAGCTGTTACCGTGTCTTGTATTTCTCCTAAATTTCCATCTTTAGGAGTCATTGCAATCAGAGCTTTAATTTAAAGTGAAACTTCAAGACTTCTAGTCCCTGGTTCCAAGTTAATTTCATGCATTGATATTACTGCTGACCGTATCAGAGGACCACAGTCCTCCTTTGAGTGCTGGGTCACACCTTTTCAAAGGTAGAGAATTTGCCATGTCTTCTGTTTAAAACTGTAGATCTCTAGAGAAGAAAGGGTTTCTGTAGCACTCCAGAAGATTCCTGGAATGGTAAAGGTGCTTTGGTCCCATGCAAGATGCATATGTGCCTTACAGCCGTATGTACTGCCACATGATGATTCCTGAGCTGGAGTCCAGGATGGGAGAAGGTGCATTATCTGCCTTTCTTGTGAATTTTTTCTTTAGTGGGTATTAAATCTTGAATATAAGTTGAGAAAAACTCATTTTGTTGGAATATTGCTGAAAGCAATTCAAGACAAGAAAAGTAAATGTTAGAAAAGAATGAAAAGGGAGCTTGTGCAAGACTTCTTTTTGAAATTGCATTTACAGTAAAATTCCTGCAGCTCAGTATTCTGCAACTTTACCTTTCTATTAACCTACAGGTAACTTGTCAGAAAATCAAATGGGGAAGAATGAGTGTTTAGAAATAAATCAATTTAAAAGATTGAATGTTTGTACTCATCACAAGTTAAGTAAATAGACCATCCATTTCCAAGTCAGCCTTTTGGGTACTTGCATTTAGGTAAACATTCATTACAGGTTATTGGTATTAGTTGTAATCCAACACTGTACGAAGTGCTTTAGCAACAAGGACAAAAAAGTTTCTTGAAATGTTTACTGTGTGATTAGACCGTTTAGATGAGAGGGTAAATGAGTTCTATTGAGAAGCATAGTAAATGAAGTTCAGCATATACTGCTTTAGAATTTTATGATTTACTTTAGATTTTTATGTCTTTTTTAGTGTTGATGGTTGGTTCAGTCGTAACTTTTTTCTGTTCTAGAGCATTGTAAGGTACAGAAAGAAGGACAGGTATTTTGTGAGCTTGTGAAAGATAAATGATAAATATAATTTTGTTCATAACTTTCATCTAGTTGCAGACCACTTTGTCAAATATACATGTGTTTGCTACAATTCAGTATTCTTGGACCAATTTCAGCCAATCTGTGATAGGAGGCAATTTAAACAAATGGAGACAAGGAAGCCACAGTAAACATGGTTTAGATGCAGCTTCTCTTCAGAGTTTGTGATTTACAGCCAGTACCAGAAGATACCTAAGGTGATAACATGAGGAAGGTTCAGTCTTCAGTAAAAGTAATCCAGGACTCTAGATTGAAGGCAATTTCCTTTAAAGACTAAAAATTTCAGTTCACAGCTAATTCTTGCAAGGAATGTGAGAAATTCTCTTGTTGATTTTTATTTCATAAGACTTTTTCTTTTGGCAATGGATTATTCTCAGAACAGCCTTCTTCTAGTGCTGTAGCTATCCTTGGGAGTACAGTTAGAGCTTCTAAAATAAATGTGGATTTTTTAAATATTTGGTTACTTAAACACTGGCACTTCATTTTCTGCCAGGGATTTGGACAGTCCTACAGCATATGTAACAGAGCATTCCTGTCAGAGTTAAACATTGACAACATTTGCTTACGCTGGCAATCCCAGTGGTGTGCTTTCAAAATGGAGCACATGATGGGCCAAATCCTGCTTGCTTTGTTAGATAATCAGGTCTGGGCCAACAGATAGGAATTGATAAAAGGGTTTTCAGAGTTAAATGCATGAACTCCTGCAACTTGATCACCAAGTCCCAATTCTGCTACTGGGGCCTGAGTCAATTTGTCTTTGGATGTGATTGATGTGAATCAGGCATAGAAGAGCCTCAAAAATACACTCTTATAATTTATTCAGTAACAAGTATTCCAAACTGTTTTAGTAATACAAGCAAGATTTTGTAAACAATTAACAATTTGAGTTAATAGATGTTAAAATCTCCCAAGGGTGCATAATTAAGCAATTTGAGGAAACTGCATAGGCGATGCAATAGGCCACAGGAGGGCTGTGGACTCTGTGCTTCCACAGCTGACTGTCTCTGAAAACAAACAAGAAAAGGGGTAATATTTTGTAAGTGTAGGCACACGGACAAGCTGTTAATATTGTACCTTGAATCTTGTGCAAGACAACTTTATTCTGTCACTAGGTGAACACCTGTGTAGCATAGATCTTGGGTTACAACTGTGTTAATGAACAGGTACTGCATAGCTGCTGTTGCCCCCTCTAGGTCTGCACACAAATTTATCCTGTGGTAATTAGAGAATGAACAGTACCTACATAAAGGATAATGGTATGGATCACAGTCTGATAACAGCTAGCTCTGTGAAGACCTTCTCTTTATCCCGAGTCCTCCACACTTCCTTTGCTACACTGAAGATGTTCTGCTACTTAAACTTCTTGCAAAATAGATTTAGCTTCATCCCCTGTGATCAAAGAAAGGCTATTCAGCCTATCCAAGTCTTTCAAAGATCACTTAAAAAGCAGTACTTGACAAACTGAGCTAAAGCAGTGGTTGCCTTTGATTTATTAGCTTTCACAGCAACCTGCTGCTACGCACTTTTATTTTTTCTTAGGCATAATTTGTTTCTTGACTCTGGGGGATGAACAGATCATGAACAGCCCTGCTGAGAAGGACTTGGGGGTGCTGGTGGATGAGAGGCTGGACATGAGCTGGCAATGTGCACTTGCAGCCCAGAAAGCCAAATGTGTCCCGGGCTGCATCCAAAGCAGCATGGGCAGCAGAGCCAGGGATGGGATTCTGCCCCTCTGCTCCACTTATGTGAGATGTCACCTGGAGTACTCAGTCCAGCTGTGAAGTTCTCAGCAAGGGAAGGACCTGTTGGACCTGTTGGACTGGGTTAAGAGGAAGGCTATGAAGATGATCACAGTGGTGGACCACCTCTCCTATGAAGATATTCTGAAAGAACTGGGGTTGTTCAGCCTGCAGAAGAGAAGGATTTGGAGGGATCTAATTGCAGCCTCTCAGTGTTTGAAGGAGCCTTATAAGAAAAGTAGGACAAACTTTCTAGCAGGGCTTCTTGCAATAGGAAAAAAGGTTATAGTTTTAAACTGAAGAAATGTTTTAGATTAGATACAAGGAAGAAGGCTTTTACGATAAGGGTGGTGGAACACTGTAACAGGTTGCCTAGAGAGGTGATGGATTCCCCATCCCTGGAAACATTCAAGGTCAGATTAGGCATGGCTCTGAGTAATCTGGTCTACTGGAAGATGTCCCTACTCAGTCCAGGAGGGTTGGAATACATGACTTTAAAAGTGTTTTCCAACTCAAACCCATTGTATAATTCTATGTCTCAGAAAGCAAAAGATAAATTCTTTAATTTAGCTTGAGGCAATGCTTTTAGATGTATAGTACAGCTATGTGCCTGAGCCTGTTAGTGCATGCATACATCCACATCCTGTAAATATGTGCAGGGCACGACTTGATGCGAACTCTTTACCAATTTAAGATTACACATGAGAAACATGGAGAGGGGGGCAGTTTTCTGTATTTACTTATTTAACTGGAGCAAAAGGGTTGTTTTCTTTCCCTAGAGTAACTGTGCTTGAGTTACTGAAGAAAAAGTTGCAGAGGGGAAATCTAGAAAAGGGAAAAGTATGATGTGGTCTGCTCCTTGAAATATGAATAGATCAGAATGGAATGGTTCAGTTGGAAGGGACAACAGTCATCTGGTCTAACTGCCTGGCCACCTCAGGGATGAACAAAAGTTAAAGCATATTATTGTTTTCCAAATGCATCTTAAACACTGGCGGGTTTGGAGCATCAACCACCTCTCTAGGAAACCTGCTCCAGTGTTTGACTATCCTTGGGAAAGAAATGTTTCCCAGCATAAGAAGATTTTCCTTCCTAACATATGAAGATGTGTTTCCTATATGAAGATAAAGGGAAATAATGACTGGATACCCAGTGGCTTCAGTGGATGTTTTTACACAATTGAGAAGTCTGATGATAAAAGTGATGTAGGAGGTAAAAATATAACACTGGATCTTCTTTCAGTTAGAGGATAATGGGATGTTGCAGAAGAAATCCAAGAAGAATTTCTATTTCCCTGTAGTATTCCTAGCTTTCAAAGCAATTTTTACCTTTGGTTTCTTAGCTGCTCCCTGACTTGTGTTGTGTCCCATATTTTGTTACTCTTGTCACCTGTTTCTCAATACTTTATGAGTGCATAAGGATTGGCAACATATGAGAAGGTGAAAAACAGAGGACCAGCAGGATATAGGAGAAAAAAAAATCAGGTATGAATTACGAGAAATCTCAGCTTTTTATTGTTCACTTTCCCATTCTCAGTCTTCAGTCCAGTATTCCTGTAACACTCAACAAATCAGTATTCATCTTTATTTTTGCTTAATAGTCAGTTGTCATACGTGGTGAATATGCCAACAACCACATAGCTTCACAAGCTCCTCTGATCTTTAAAAGTGGCAGGGTGATGCCATGAGGAATCAAAGCAATCTGTCTTTAAACCGCAGAGTTTAGTTTTATATGTCAGAAATGCTTAAACAGTTCTCTTTACCGCTTTTTCTTCCTCAGAACAATGCAAACATCCAGATTTCTCATCTGTGGTACTTTAAACAAGTCCTAAGCTGTTATCTGAGAACTCTTGTTGACAAGACCAATTGTTCCCATAGTTATAATCTCTCCTTTTCTTTTACCTTTGTAAATGATGATTCTGGAAGGTAAAGGCTTTTATTTACTTTCTCCTCTCTGCTCTCTTCCACTCCTTCCTTCCCTCCCCCAGGTAGATCTGGGAATAGAAAAGAATGCTTTCATTTCTGTTGAAGATAAAGGCTTGGGTTTGCATGGGAGGTGATAGAAATGGGTGCAGTGCAGTTTTTAGTAATTAGTCCAGTACTTGATGTGCAGACATTATCCTACACCTTGTGATGGACAAATGTGCTATAGTTTTCTTTACAACAATGCTAATTTTTTGGCATTGGGGACAAATTTCTTTATTGAATAATCTGTATGGATTAAATACAAATGACAGAATAGATCCTAAGACTGAAATAGAGATAGCAATGAAAGTTTGAGATTTAGGTTAATCTTCCATTCTGTGTATTGATATGCAGGCTTATACATACAAGATTCTTGTCATTGTACTGTAGGATAACTATGGTTAATCCTATTTCCCTAGCAAGTAATTTAAAGTAGTTACCTGCAGCTTTAATATCTGCTTGCTCTCTTCCCTGACAACTATCAGAGCGATATAAACCAGAAAGCAGTAGCTACTTTTGGCATTAGATCTGTACTGTAGGCAGCTCATGCAGTAGTGCCAGGAAATGATTTAAGAAGGATGTCCAGGAACTCAGTATCTGATTTCAGTCTGGGTGCTCCCATATCAACACTATAACAGTGTAGATCATAAGCAGAGGCAGAGATGATGAACAGATGTTTGGTGAAGAAAATAACAGCTCAACCAGATGAAATAAAACCACAGGACCATAAGTAGCATAGTGTCACTGTGAAGCTGCTGTATCATCTATTGCCCTTTGCACTGGATCAATCCAAGCTTTGTTTGACACAGACTGTTGCTTGGCATGGTTGGGTGTTTTGCCTCAGTGCTCGATGGCGAGGCTATCAGAGCCTGGCTGTCTTCACCTGCTGTGTCAGCAGCGTTCTTTTGTAGTTAGCCCAGCATCCATTGTCTGCACTGTATCCAACTGCAGGTGCTCCTGCTTCTTCCTCCTTCCATAAATAAATATTGATACCTGGTGTTGTAATGTACTCATGGAGACAAAAAGCCTTTCTCAAACAGAGGTAAGTTGGCTCCACTAGCATTTCTCTGCTGTCTTACAGTCTAATTGCAGTTGCAATAAGACATTGTGTTATCTTGGAGCTCAGAATCTCTAAAGCTCTTGCAATCAATGTAGTCTTCAAGACACAGGAATTGGAAATGAGAGAATACATCTGCCTTTTCACTTATGATGCAAATAACATTACAATGTTAATTGAACCAGGAAATATTTACAGGATGCAGAAAATAGTAATAAAATATACACAGAAAATTGCAGGTTTAATTCTTCTGGATTATCCATTACAATGTCTGCACCCTAAACTGATCTCTAGGATGGGTTTTGAAATCCTTTGGTTTTTCTCTAAGGCAGATGACAATGTTCTGTGACAACTTTCTTTCCCCTGGAAGAAGTTACTTCATTGTGCTTCTTTTTTCTTCTGTGGTGATGGGCACACACAAATTGGCCTTTTAGCTTCTGCATAATGAAAGGTAGTTTCTATATACATAGAACATAATATAAAAAATGGAAGATTTATTAGATAACTTTCTAAAGCAATGTCTTTTAAATTTCCAAACAAAGGAAATGGTAGAATGACATAGAAACGCTCAATTCCCTTTATCTACAAGGAGCTTTTTCCTCTTCAGGATGCTAGGAGGAGCTTTGAAGTTCTGGGAAAGATTATCCTGCCCACAGCAGAAAGAGAATGGTATTAATCTCCTGCAGAGATGTAATTCTTTAGGTACTAATGAACTGCTTTTGTATTATAATGCACGTAAAATGAAGATGGTCTTTCCTTTTGTAAGACCTATTTTAAGATTTTCAACTAGTACAGTCAGATAAGACCTATTAGAAACAATCTTAGGTATGAATTGAAAAATAAGCCTCTCTCTACAGAAACTGTTAATAAATGCATGCTGTGTAGTCCTGTTTTCCATATTTTGTGATATTTTGAAGCACTAGAGGCTGATGGAGTGGAGCAGAGGATATGGTGCTATACTGGAAACAAGAAATGGAAGAACTTGTGTTTTGAGCAAGAGGCAAGTGGAGATCAGTGTACTTTCATTTTTGACTTGGCCTGACAAGCCATGCTGTAGCTCCAGAGTGATGTCTCAGTGAAAGACTACCTGCTAATTCACTGACCCGTATCCTGTTCATCAGACATGATGCTTAAATGATTGTCTAGATGAAGATTGTTAGTGATCTCCTAGGAGCTTGGCATTATTAACAAAAGAAGAGTAAATACTGCTGGTTGCCCACACAGCAGTTGTGTAGTTGTAATATCCAATTAATATTTAGAAAATACTATGGTCTTGGATATTTGCCTCATGCCAAAAAATATTTAGCCAGGGAAAGTATTGTTTATGTTTGATATTGAGCACAAAAAAGCATAAAGGCCAGACTAATGCTATCTGAATATTTCAGTAGTTTAATATGCAATTTAATAGTTGCTAAGTAAAATACAGTAACATTTAACTACAAAAAGATCTAAAAATATGTGGAATTGTGTATCAAAAGGCTATTAATATACATTATACTTTCCAGGAAAATATGCATGGGGAATTTTTAATACAAGGACGGGAACATGATTCAAGGGTCCTAGTACAAGCTTAGTTGAAAGAATATTCTGAGAATTAATGTGTATTTTGAAACTGAGCCCCTTTCAGCCCTGGGGCAGAAGTAATGGGTTTTCTATCCTGAAACTTTCCACAATACAGACCTTATTGATCAGATGAATGAAAGTGGATTCAGCACTTTACACAATGTCTTGAACAGGATTTTTTAAATGGGAATTGTAAGAATGGATACTTACTCGATGCTTTTTTGCCCTTTCTGCTTTTGTATCTTTTCTCCTGCCCCCCTGTATGGGTATCTCCCATACGATTTTTCTTTATTCCTTCTTTGCAATTTCATCTTACTTTTTGGTTATGATTTTTGAGGGGAGGGTCTGCTTTCATCCTTTCCTCTGCCTTTTACTATTCTTAATGATAATAATACAGAGGGTTTTGGCAGGTATAAATTGGAACCAGCAGTGTACAAGGTACTAAACTCACACCTTGCTCTCTTTACTCCCTTAGGTAAGTAATATGTCTAGAGAGAACACAATGGCAGATAATTGAGAGTTATTCTTAACAACTACCCTCTCTTTATTTATGTATGTCTTTACAAATCCTGGGTAGTAGAAATTGTGAGAGAAATTTTTTCTTTCCTCAGTATTGAGAGACAATGACTAGGAGAGAATTCATTAAACCTGGCTAAGGCTGCATGAATTACCATTGATTTTTCTAAAAAGAATAGCTAAAATCTTTGTGCTCATATGGCTAGGAATTGGTTTCTATGTTCCATTCTTATCAATACTAATTATTATTATGATTATGATGTGTTGTATTGCTGTGAGTGTTGTCTCAAATACCCCCAAGCTGTGGTAAGTAAAGAAATAAACTAATTCAGGAACTGTGAATTTGGATGCTTCAGGAGTGTTACTAATGCTCCATAAAGCTTATGCAATATATTTGTAATCCTGTATGTTTATACACAATTTTGGGGTGAATAGGATCTGACAGATATTTTCCTGCTTTTGAGGAACATGTTCAGATACCACAGCATTGATGTACATTAATATATAAAGTAGAGGAAAATCTCCAAACTTTAGTTAAATTTTAAAAGATGTTTCAATTTTAAAGACAACAAAGATCTGTTGCACTCATCCACTAGAAATAAATGGTCTTCATCACTGATACTGGAAAAATGAAGTGTTTCTGGTTACTGTTTCGTTTTCTCCTGTGGTAGTTTTCAGTGGGTCTGTTAAAGTGCTTCTCTCTCCAAAAAGAGTGATTAAGGTTGTAAACGAACCTGTGAGGGAAGCTAAACACCATACTTTTTCCATGTTTTCCATGTTGTGAATGTTTCTAGCCTCAACTTTCATGGACACTTCTCATTTTACATCTGGACCTGCACAGCTGTATAAATTAGTCTAACTTGATTTAATTGAGGTATGTATGCTAGCAGGGCTTTCCACCAGCATCATATATACCTCTGTACAGTGTGTTATTGTCACAGGTGTGCTAAAAATGACAGGAACCTGATGGAGTCACATCAATCAAATCTGACATTAGTGTGCTCTATTTTTAGAAGTCCATAAGCATGTGATCTTGCCAGCTAGCATGTTCATTCCTGTGTTAACTCAACCAGTACTGCAGTAGGAATACTGCCATGATTTAATGCCAGTATATGTGACCCTGTGCTAAGCCAGAGGGACATACAACGCCCACTGGTGGTTGCTGTGCTCTGTAATTTAATTCTGTAATTCAGTAATGTTTAAGAAAACAACTAAATAGTTACCACATGGTGGAAAATTAGCAATAGGGGACTCAAATTTTCTTGTGGTATTAAATCTGCACATGGAAAAAGTTAAATATCATCCTCAATGCTATCCATGTGTTTAGTCACATTGAATGAAATGCTTATAAAGCATGACATTATTTAATTTTTATAAGGTTTCCCACAACCAGTAAAATTTATTGCAGTTGCTTTGAAAAGCTTCGTGCAGGTGCCTTTTGAGCTGAGCTCACTCAAGTCAGAATATCACACACACTATGTGCAGTTAGTCACTGGATACATAGTATGGTATTTAAGTAATCCCATAGTAAATTGATTTTTAGTAATCCAATAGTTTGGTGGGATCGTGTCTATATAGCTCACATGCAGAAATATTGAAATATAATCTCCAAAAAAGTGTGACATGAGAATTTGCTATGATGAAGAGTCTTTTGACATTGTGCAAGGGGGTCTGTGGTTCTCTGTAAGAGTGTTCCCATTTCCTTATTTCTTTTCTCATCTCACAGTCCAGGGAAATAACTTCAGGAATACCAACATCTGCACAGGAAAGGTACTAGACATTTGCTGACCTGGGTTTAGCCCTACACTGATAAGTGCCAGTACTGATACCTCAGGGATATTAATTTCAAGAGTCAAAAGGGAATCACTTTTTCTCTGTTGGTTTTGAATATGTAGTCGATCTTTCCTTTTCTCTCAATGAAAACTATTTGGTAAATTGAGGTAGTGCAGTAATCTGCTGAGTATCCAGGGCTGGGATGGCATATTAATCGAATCTTGAAATCTGTTTATCATTCCTTTTGTGATGTACATGCTTTCCTTGAGTTTGAATAGTAAGATTCCAGATTTTTTTCTGTCACTGCTGTGATTCATTACCATAAAATACAACTATCTCTTGTGTGGGTATTTTTGGTACATAGCTGATATTTGGGAACCTCTTGATTTTCAGGGATTTAGAGTGGAACAGTATGCCCACAGACAGTGTAGTTATTTTGTTCACAAGTAAGTTGGGATTTGTTCCCAAGCATTAAGCAAGAGGTGCCTCTGGAGCCTGAAACTCAGTTCCACTGAGATTCGTATCTCTACCTCCCTCTGAACAAAATTGATGGTACCTACTAAAGGAAATTCTGAGGCTATTTTTACCTTTCTGAATCTGTGGCAGAACACTGTAGAAAACTGTCCAAAAGGAGAAGAGTGAGTTTTTTCTCTAGCCCTTGGTTGATCAAACTTCCCTGCCTGCTAACTAGTGCATACTCAATATTCCAGCTAGGCTTTCCTAGGAAGAGGGAAAAAGGCACTTTCAGATATCAGTACAAAGGCAAGTGAGAATCAGAACTGACTATTTATCAAACACATGCATGGATGCATCCCTTCTGTGGGTTAGAGGTGGCCCATTGGCCCATCCTAGATGGTATTGATGTGAATGAGCTCCCATGAACGGGACTCCCACCATGCTAAAATCATGTCCGGTAATTAAGTGTCAATTCAGTTATAGGATTTAGAGTCAAAATGGATAAGAAGAGGCTATGGCTGGTCATTGCCCACATCAGGGTCTGCTCTAGGCATATGGCTTTACCTGCTTGATTCCTTCTGGGTTGCAACCAGTGCGGAGCCTTATGACAGCAGCACACAGCAGCCACCCAGGCTGGCCCCTGACTGGCGAGGTGGCATAAGCCCAACCCTTGGGGGTCCCATGGGTAGTGACAGCACTACCCCCCACACTGCTGCCAGACTTTATCTGGCCTAACCACCTCGTGGGTCAAGGCTTATGCTACTCTCAGTTAATATATTTTGCCCCTAGTACTCTACTGATGGTTACTGTGTGAATGGCTAACCTGGTTGTGTCATAAATCCTGTGGCAGCTGTTGATCTTTTGTTAGAATTCTCTCCTTTGCTTGTGATAGTGAGGACGAACAATATGTTGGCAGGAAAGGGTGTGGCTATTTAAATAGGTTAATGTATGGTAGACTAGGTGTCAATCTGCGGCCTGTCCTTTGTATCTGGCAAGTATCTGTATGGCTTTCTTAGACACCTAAGGCTAATGTAAGTAAATTGCTTATTACTGGAGCACAGGCAATTTATTTTACATTTTTTATAGGTAGCAAATACTTTCCACTGGGGCGATTACCACAGAATAGCTGATGAATTCCCAATCTGTGATTTAGCTGACATTTCAGTAATTTATTTCTCCATCCATTCTCTGAAGGCTGACCCCAGTCTCATCTTTGTCCAGGAAAATTAGAGCTTGATCAATCTTTCCATTGACATTAGTGTGCTTTGGATCAAGATTTTACCCTTTTATCTGTCTTAATTTGAGCCCTTGTTGCTCTGAAAATGAAGTCCGGTGATCACTTTGCATCAAATTTTAGTAGCTCTGTATCTTTGTAGATATTAATCTGCTTGTGGTAATCAGTTTGATTTTTTTCCTTATGTTTTCTCTAGTTTTCTCTATCTCTAATAATAGTTTTACTTGTAAAAATAATTCTCTTACTGCGTACCCAAAGCTGGCCAAAGGAAGGCCTTTAAAAAAAAAAAAAATCTTAGTTGGCTAAGAGTCATTAAAAACAATAAGGACAGATTCTTACAGTTGTCTGTGTATTGAGGAAGAAAATATGAAGTCTCAGAGGTGCAGTTCAATATACTGCAGTATGATCAATCCCCCTTGCTACTCTTGCAGTGATAGTATCTTCTTCCCAGAAACTGCTTTTGGCTGGGAGTGTTTAACCATATATCACCTTCAGACAGGTGGCAGGTGATCAAAGCCTTGAAAAGCTGCTAAATGTAACTACCTAAGTGTCAGTGGTTTGGATATATTTTTTTCCCAACCACAGCACTTTTTTTTTATTCTGAGTTTCTTTAATGTAAAAATAGAGCCACAGCAGAAATTGTCAGAAAGCTGCACAATGCAGCCAATGCACTTTTGAAGCTGGTTCTAAGATTTTTGTAATACTTTTTGAAAGTCAAGCAACCAGAGATGTCTTCACAAGCTAGACTACGACAGTTGTTCTTCACAAATAGTGATTCTGTAGTGTACTGCCCTTTTTTCTCATGTGGACACACACCAATGAGGAGGTTACTTCCAGGAAAGACTGAAAATATAAGTGGAGGTTTAGTAACAATATTTTTTAGGCATTAGAGCACTCTTTCAGTATTATCTTTTCTACTTCTTGAAAAAAGCTTCCCATCTTAGAATTTCCCATCTGAAAAAATATGAAGGTTACACATAAAAACTGAACATATAAAAGAACACAGTAGGATATACAAGCTATCCAGCTCACCCACAACCCTTTACTGAAAATAATAGAAATCACAGATTGTCTTTTTTCTTTTTATTTTTAAATCAAGAGATCCTTTATGTTCTGGCAGAACAGGAAATAGTGATCTTAGGAAATAGATGTACACAATGCAAGTAGAGAATGGTAACATTTGTTAACTATAGTTAGTATTATATATTTATATATATAGTTAGTATTGTTGTTAAATAATATTTACTTGTGCTGTGCATCCTTATTATGAAAGTAATTAAATTCAAATAGCTTTTGAAGTCCATCTCGAGGGCCAAAGCACTAAAGAAAATTAAAGACCTACAAAGGACACAGTATTTCTTTTACAATTACAAGACAAACTTTTTTTAAAGAGTAAGGAATTGCAAAAATTGAAACATTTGAATTCCCCTAAAAATCTTGTGAAGAAAACAGAGGCAGAGATATTCCAGTTTTAGGGTGAGCGTTCTGTTGGACTAGTTACTGCCATACTCACATTATTCATCCTCACTGTTGAAGTTTGGATTTACATCCTGAAACACGTGAATTCTTTTAAAGAGACAGTCTTGTCATACTGGGTTTTTTTTGACCTGGAGTTCCACTAATGCAGCCTTTGATTGAAACAAATGAAAATTAAAACATTTGTAAGGCAGACTAAAGTCATGTGCCTATACAGGATGTTCCGCTGGGAGATTTCCTGTGAGAGCCCCAGGACCAGCATTGTTTTCAGGCGAACACTTATTTCACAATGGAGTACTGGCTCAGAATAATTCTTCCATTTGAAGTGCAAGGCGGAAGAGGAAAGCCTGTGGTCGGTCCACAGAGAGAGCATTGACTGCTGAGGAGGGGGCAGAGTAAGTCTGCTGATCTTTTCCACACGGCTGTGCTTATTAACATCTCAGAATTGCATACTCTGTGGAGGTTCACTGAGTATCTATTTCTTTTCTTCCTCTGCTCTCACACCCCCTTGGGTACTTGACTGAATAATGATTATGGTATTGATGCATGAATTTGTTTGAAAAGCTCCATGGCAAGTGTTAGGAAGAAAGGTGGGTCAGGCTGGAGCTATATAAATGCCATGTGAAACTTTTCACAGAAATCAGTGGTTAAAATGAACATTTAATGGGATCGGAATTTGAACTCATTCATCTGGGCTATTTGGATTTATATTTTTAACCTTTTATATGCGGAAAAAATTGTTCTGTGAACCAGCAGACGGATCTTCCTTTGTGGTTGAGCACATAAGTAAAACATGACACTGCCACCCTCCACAACTGTTTTCACCTGAGGGGGAAAAATACTGTGATTATTTCAAGTGTTTTGTGATTATAATGCCCTGTTTCTTCAAGTCATATCTGCTGGAGGGTTATGTTTTGTAAGCGTGGCTCTCCACTGGCATAAAATGTACCCAGATAAAGACACAGGGAAAGAGTCTATACTGCCTAATTCAATTGTTCTGAAGTGAAGTTGTTGTCTTGTCTAAATGGTTCATCTTCTCTCAGCACCTGCAGGAATATTTTAGAGTGAGACACCTGTTCTGTATAAAAGTAATGCAAAATTAATAATATTTCATTGCATTTGTGCCCACTGAAATCTCCATTGAGTTCCAGAGGGATTCCACTCCTTTAAACAGCTGCTAGGAGCTGTAAAGCCACATGCCTTTAGTATTGCATGACTGGCTTCCTTGAAGGGAATCTGGTTCTATAAAAAATTTAAGTGATCATTTAGACAAGACAATTAAGTGAACAGAACTAATGAAACACTGGAGGAGTATCATCAAATATGAAATTCCAAATGCCCCCCAACGGGCACTTGCTTGGTGAGTGACTACCCAAAAGCACTGGCCCATCTTTTGAGAACATGTATTCATTTATTTTATGCTTCTTTGAATAACGGGGCATCCATGATACCTTTACATATTTCATTAGCATACATTTCAAGCTCAGAGTTGCTCACTAAAGAATCCAAACCAGAGTCAATTTATTAGAGACATGATTTGTTCAGTAACTGAAAATCTGCCCTACTATTACAGGCTTTTGTAAAAGCTTTATTTCTGAGTATGTATGCAAGCTCCTTTTGTTCGTGTCTTTCTACAGGACAAAACTCTTGTCATGCACTGTTAGTAGCTGACTAATCCTCATCTTCTGGAAAAGGACCACTTGGAAGTACTCACCTCACCCATACTTCTTGTGGAAAATAATGCTTATTGGTGGATTGTGGCTCTCTGAATCTGAGGAAACCTGGGAACAAGTTTATGTAAGTGGCGCTTGCTCCACTTGTATAAACCATACCGTGTCACAGTCAAGGTCTGTTAAATTACAGTGGAGTAACTATGGCCCAGCATTGGTGTGAAGCTCGGAAATAAATCTTTCAGTATTATTGTGATGGCTGAATTTTCTAGGGAAATTGTTTAGAGCTATTATTCCAATTTATATACAAAACTAGAAAATACCAACCCTCAGAAAGGGAACAAAGGCAAGCCTTAAGCAAGTTTCCACTCAGACGAGCTCCTTCCTAGCAATGGAGTTATTGTACTCATCCATCCATCTTTGGTAAAGCTGCTGTCATTCTTATACATCTTTCATGCTTTCATATGAGTATCATTTCTAACAGGCAAAGACTTGTTTTAAAAATAAAACCAAATAAACCCCAAATTTTAAAAATAAAACCAAATAAACCCCAAAAAACTTTTTGGAGCCATTTTGATTTCATGTTCTACCTGTCAATAGAAATATACAAAAGCATGGCAAGGAGTCGGACAAGCTGCTTACGTGAACAGGCATTTGGCATTTTTACTCATGAAGGCAAATGCAAAGGATAAAAATATGAAGATGCCCCAATTCTTGTCACTCACCCATATCTATGAATATAACTATTCCAAGAGAGGGCACTAGAGTACCTAATGGCTGAGACCTCCTTGGACCTTTTGTTTCCTGAGTGATAGATCACAACAGAAGGTAAAGGTCCAGTGTTCCCTGTATAAGCCTGTAGTAAATTTTAAAATATTCATCTTAAAGACACCATGTAGGGGTATATGGGGAAATAATGTTGACAGGACAACAGGAGTTGCATGAATTTTTCAGCATAGAAAAAAAGCCACCCTCAGTGTTTTGTAGAATACAAAAGTGGCATCAAAAGTGGAGAAATAAAGTATGTTTTAGTAGATGAAGAGCATTCTGTGGAGATGACTGTGGATTCAAGATACATGTCTTGAGTGCTTATTGATGGTTCTTTTCACGCTCTCTTGGTACAGCTGGAAGTACTCTGCTTTCCTTATTCAAGCAGAACTGATATTATTCTGATGCAGAGTTCTACTAACCAAAGGGCACAGGATTCAGAAACAGGAGTTTAAAAATCTGATGAGTAGGATTTAGCTGAAGGGTATCAAAAGTTGTGAGTATTTGTATTTAAAACTTGCTTTTTGTTTCTAAGTAAGATCTCAGAGCAACACGTTTAGGAAGATTAGTGATAAATTTGTGTTCTTAAATTCATGTTGATCACAAAACCACAGCTACCAACTAAGAATGTGGTATCTTTTGCATATGTGCAAACACACATATACATGAAGACTATATAAAAGTATAAAGCTATTAGAAGTAAGAGGTGTGTCAGTGTCTGCCTTCTTATTTTTTTTTTCAGAGTCTTGATTTTAAAGAGTGTTTTTAGGCAGTCTGTTTTGTCTGGGAGATTTCAAGTTCATTTTGGAAACCCAGCAGTTTATGGATGATAGTTAGCACCAATTAAGAACATAATACAAGAACAGGAACCTCTCATTTTAAGTCCTTCTGGAACATCATGATTTACAAATCCTTCTAGATAGCAGGAATTTTTCTCCTAAATATTAAGGGATACTTGAGTTTTAATTGTTTGTCCACCAGCCTATGTTTGCTCTTGGAAACAGAGGGATTAAGTACAGTCAGCAGTATTTTAGTCTTCTGAGAGACTGAGTACTTCTTTTCACCACTGTTTTGATGTGAGTGAATTCTTAGTGACACAGTTGACTCAAGGTTCTTTAACTGCAGTGATCAATCTGCATGTCTGGAATCACCTCAAATGTCTATTTTCAAATTCTACCTCATATGCTCATAAAAGCATCATTGTATATGTCACTGAGATCCCCAAAATATTTCTTAGAGTATAATGATATACAAAACTGTGAAGAGGTGGTGAGTATTCCTAATGGCAACCTAGGAATCTTTAGAAAAATGTTGCATTTGATTCAAGCAGAGAATCTTGCTTTTCTTTTGCTGAGCTTAACCTTTCTGTTCATATAATATCATAAATACACATAAATAAAACATAAATACACACCTAAATTTGAGAAAGCTGTGAAAATTTTCTTTTTTAACGGTTTTGATTTTTTCAAGGAACAAAGGAAGAGCACAGATGTGCCAAGGACTATTAGATCTTTTTTGCCTCCTTTCCTGCTGGTGTTTTGGGTGTCATATCCGTAGCTGAAAACTATGTATGAAATCAGTTTTGCAGATACCAGTGGGATTTTGCATGTAATAAAGTAAAAAAAAAAACCAAAGTGTCATCAGCTTTTAAAGCTTAAAGCTTGATATTTCTCTCTTCCTGTGTTTACATTGGAATTCTACACACATACACACATTTCAGGGGATTATCCTTTTACTGGGTTTCTAGGCATAAAATGTGTGTAACTGAGAATAGCTCTGTCCCCTGAAAAGCAGGAAGCCAGTGTGCACTGTAGTAAACTCTATTAAGTGCATTTTCAGGCTAGTCATGTTTCAAGAAATAGCTAGTTTTATTCTGAATGAAAGGTAATGGAAGAACAGATGGTGGCATTGTATATGAAGACTGATATGATGTCTCTAAAAGTCAGTTAGAGGTTCAAATGCTGGTTTCTTCTTGTGCTAAAGGAAAGTAACTCTTTTCCTGCTTAACACAAATCTTCTGGTCACTTCATAGAAATAAAAGTAATGTAGTGACATAGTTAATTGATTGCTCATTTTCTAGTTCATTATTACTGACATCAGTTGGCATTGAGAAATCCTCTAGGAAATTCTAGGGAAATTAGAAGAAAGATCTCTTTCTTCCAAAGAACCTTAGGAACAAAATTAGATAGATGTGAAGTTGACTTAAGTAACACTAATGGTTTTCCTTTTATTTAAGTCTAGAAATGCCTGAGTACATAAAACTAATGTAGACGATAAGACAAAGATGAACCTCAAGATATGAATGAGTTGGGAGTACTGTGTATCTTAACATCTATCCAGACATGATGGAAACTGAGGGTGTGTAAGAGTAAAAACAGAGCCTCAATCATTTTAGCACTCGTTTAGCTGAGGAGGAAAGACATTTTTCTTACCGTATTTTCCCCTGAGTGGCAGAAGGAAGCACTTGGTGTTCTTTTGGGAAAAGGCAGATGGTTTTTACAAGAGATTAATCTAGAACAGGGCTTGCCAGAAATGTCACTTAAAGCAGCAGATGGGATCAGCAATGGGGAATTTGACACCAGCAAGAGAGCAGACATTTCTGTCTTAGGATGTTGGGGTGTTGCAGTATGTCCTGTGCGATATCAAACTGGCAGGCTGAATGGTTGGAATAGCCAGCTCAATTAAAATGTGAGCAAGTTAGATTGTATCCTTCCCGATTTTTGCTGTTGGTTGTGAATACTATCCTAGATTACATGTTCTCTGTCCCCTGCTTTAGGGGGACACATTCAGAATATGCTTGCATTTTCAAGAGACTCAAAGTATCTAAGTAAGAGGTAGCAAGAGCGGTAAGCTTTATTCTGTTTTCTGTCCTTTAGAATCTCATGTGTGTAAACATATACCAGTTGAATGTCTCCCAGTACAGTGAATTGGGAAAATTCTCTCCTGAAAATAGTCTTTGACAAAAAAAGGATTCGCTTTTCTGTTCTGCAAATGCAAATTATACTGTCAAAAATGTGTGTCTGTCAATGTTTATCAGATTCATTTGTCAGCCAGGAGGTAGCTGGACTTACAGATTTCTGCAAGTCAAATCAGGAAACTAGAATGTGGACAGTGTGAGATTCCAGAGAAAGCTCTGGGAGTTACTGTGTATGCACAGAATAGTTGGTCTTGCTCGTGGAGCCATAAAGAAAGGTTGCAGAAAGAATCAGACGGTTAGAGGGACCATTTGATCAAAGAAATACAATATTCCTGAGAAGACAGTCCTTGGAAGGAATCATGACTGATTATTTCAAAGCACTGGAAAATCAGTAACTTTTTAGCCAAGGACTATTCTCTAAGTCATCAGAAAAGAGTGCAGTAAGGCATATCTGGTAAGCAGAGAAAGAAGTTCCCACTGACATTTAGCTTAGTTGGAAAAAGCTGCAGTGGAAAGTGAAGAGGTGTGAGGTGTTACGAGAGATTTGTTAATGTCAAAGTATGGAAAATTTTCTTTTTTGTTCTCTCTAAAAGCTGCATTGAAGAAAGAGAAGTGTGAAAAGAAAGGCAGTACAGGAGAGGGGCCTAGGAATGTCAGCAGATTAGGGGAGGTGGTAATGTCTTCAGTGTGTTTTCCTATCTTAAGAATGAGGTGTCTACAAGTGTCAAGTTTAACTTTTTGTACAAAACAACTGTTACTTATAAAAATGGTAGAGAATGTGGGCTACAATGATGATTCTACAGTGGTTTGTGATATCAACAAAGAGTGCTCTTGAAATTAAAAATAATACATATTAGCTGTTTGTGTGCCATACCCAGCTTTACTGGCTTTAAATATTCTGCATAGGCAAAGGCAAACACTCATCTCTTTTTCTTTCCAGGAGTTGTGGCCAATAGTGCAATGATTGAGAGTGAAAAGCTCACCAACAATGTCATTGTTATCAAAGTAGGGAAAATTCTTTCTTTGTCACATTAAGGATGCTGTATTTTTTATTTTGGATTGCACATGAGGTCTCAAAAGAATAAATTACATAGCTTATAGTTGAAAAATTGGAAGTTTTTGACACTAGAGGGTACTTTATACATGAAAAATATCTGTACATAGATTTGTTTCTGTTGCATTTGTGATTTCAGTTGTAAATATTGCCATTAGAGTAATGCTAAGTTACCAGAAATGACAGAGGCACCAGCAGAGGTGAGCAAACAAAGTGAAAGCAACTACTTGTCCTCAAGATTTAGGATCAACTAAAGAATACAGACTTTGAACACTGTCTTGTCAAGTCTGCTAATAAATGCATTTGAAGCTAGATCAGGTATCTCCACATATCACTGTGTAGACATGGCCCTAGAAACAGGGAAGTCTTAAAATGTGAAGCTTAGCGTTTTTGACATGTTTATGTCTCTGTCAGCAAGGAGTTATGGGCTATTGTCAAAGTATATCTGTCTACTTCTGAAAACAATTCCTCTTCTTCATTAAATGTTCTGGTATCAGTCGTTTAGTGAACCACTAATGTCAATAACCTTTACAGAGTTATCAAAGGTAGATTAATGGCTTTGAATTCTGCATCAAACAGCAACAGGAAAGCCACATATGTCACTGCTATTGCAATGTTGAGAACATGACAGTCTGTCATGATTTTTTTATATGATGCTCCTCAAAATGCTAACAATTTTTCACACAGTTTTGAACTGATACATAGCATTTTTTAAATTCTCTCTTCCCGTGTTACTTGCTTAAAAAATCCCCTAAACTTTTCTTTGCACGTTAGAGATTTTCCTGCTTGAGAAGTTTTCCCTTGTGTTCACTTAGTTTGTTTTATGAAGCGGGATTCCTTCTATTCCTCTCTCAGTGCCAAATTTCCTGATTAGCATAGCTCCATGTGCCAGAAAGAAAATCTTTCTGGGGCCTTATGTGATTGGACAGGATCTCAGTTGTGTATTGATGTGGCTCTACAGTGGCCCTTTGGATTCAGGAGAGATGAGGATGTTACGGCAAGGCGCTGCCTGAGCACGTTGGCCAATACAGAGCCCCCCCATTCTGGCAGTTGTCCTGCACGCCCGTGAAGTGCAATTGTAGTTTGAAGGTTTGTCTCAATGGAAATTCTGTTCTCAGGAAGCAGTTGCATTATCATCCATGTGCCAAGCCTGATGTTTGATAGCAAGAAAAGGATTTGCCTGTTAGTGTCCTACTTAGACTTCTAAGTAAAAAAAATGTTGTCTCAAAAGAAGGTTCAGCAAAGTCTGAATTTTGATACTAAAGAAATATTTTGTGGCTGCTGCATAATTTCTTTGCCAATTCCCCCTAACCATTCCTCTTCATTTTGGAAAAAAATCCTAAGCAAAATATAAAGTTATGAAAACATATTTTGCAATATTTATATGAATGTCATTACCTTGAGGCAAAGGTAATGACTGTGCAAACACGTGGTGAAAGGGATTAAAAATAAATGGCATTTGGCTTCATAATTGGTATGAACTTCACTTTGTTTCTTCTTAAACCAAGCTGATTGTGTGAAACAATACCAATGATAAATTGCACAGTATTTGTTAGAAAGGGAGCGTTCAGGATCTCATAATCTTGATTATAAAGTCTTTCAGCACATGAGGTCTAGCACTACTCTACAATCAAAGTATCTTAATCTTCATAATTTTCTGTGTACATGTTCACATTCCAATTTAATAACGTTGCAGAAACACCAAGTAATATGGTGATTATGATAAGGTGTTGCAGTACTCAGTGCCAAAGATGTCAACATCCTGATCGCCGCCTGCTTCAATTATAGAATATAGCATTTCTGCCTGAGTATGTAGATTCTCAACTAGAATAAATTACAGACAAACCCAAAATCACTCTCAGTCTCAGTGTCTGTTAAACTAATCACTAGAAAGAAAATAACCATGAACAACAAGTGAACTTCAAAGACATGGTAACTGTGGGATCTGGTGAAATTAGGAAATTGGGAGAACTTGATAGAAACAAAAGAGATGGAAGTTGCTTTGATACATTTCAGGTCAACTGTTGGAAAACTTTGGAAAGAAATCAAACTCTCCATTCTGACCTAATCAAATCAAACAAGGTCCTGTTTGTATCTGCTTGTCTGGCACATTTTAAAAACTGAATTAAAACAGGAAAAGAGAAATGCAGGAACTATAAGATATGTATAAATACATGCACATGTGGTAATATATGTTGTAGATGATGTGTTTTACTGTAAGTAGCCACATGCTAGCTAGTGAACATAATAAGGCACTATTGTTTTTTCATTTCTAACTAATTCAGCCTTGTCTGCTAATTTTCTTCCTCAGTCCCTCTTATTTGATGTACCAAAATGATGAACATACTTCAGGAACAAATAAATAATAAAAAGTATCTCTTTTGAGGAGCCTGTCTGCCTGGCATTATTTGCACAAGCTGTACTTGATGGAAATACAATTATATTTTAATCCATTTAAGTCAGTCAGAGGGCCATAGGGCTTCGTTCAATATGAAACCAAAGCATGCATTTAATTTTAAGCATGTGATTAAACCTGGTTATATGCTTAAAATTAAATGCTTTGCATGTTAGTGCCTAAAGTAACCAGGTTGAATAGACAGAAATACTGGAAAACATGAAGAAATTAAGGTACTGGCTTGTTTGGTTTTATCCAAATACCTTTTCTTTCTCTAAATCCCTGTTTTCTATGACCTCTTAACCCTTTCCTCCTCCAAACTGTGTAAGAAAAAAATCCAACTTCCATAAGAATGTGGCATAATCAAGTGCCAAAGTCACGTGTAATGCAGGTCAAATCCTTGTCACACTTCTGGCCTTACTACTTAAGAGCAAACATAACTATTCAGGGTTTATGTTAAAAGCGCATTTATATTTATGATTATTAGGAAAGTATCTGTTATTTTGCTGTTTCCATATTATTTACATATTAGGTACATATTAGAAAACAAAATGATAATATATGATCTCATACATGTGTATTTCATACCTCATACTCACAAAATTCATGGGAGCAAGGCCATTTTATACTGGCCAAATCCTCCCCTTAGCTTACTGACTTCAGAAGCAGCGGACTCAGACTCTACATTTTGAGATTAATCAAGATAGCAAGGACAAATTTTTTTAAAACACAAAGAAGAGCAGTCAAAAGGATGACAGAAGGGCAGGGAAGAACAAGGGAAGGGAAAATGTTGGAAGACAGAGTAAGGTGAAAAAAAGTAAATCTTAGAAGAAACTAAAACTGTGAGCCCAAAATACTGGCAAAAAGTCAGAATAAATGTGGTGTGAATTAGGGAAAGATAAACAGAAAAGCTGGGAGGCATTGTTGCCTAAAATACGGAACGTGGTGCCAGAATACTGTGATGATGTGAATTAGCGTGTCAGATATCAGAAGGTGTGGCTGTGTTAGTTGGGGCTGGATTTTTAATCATGGTCATCTTGAATTTAATGGACAAGTCTCACATGATTTTGCACCAGGCCTTACATACAAAATAGAAACAAAATGTTTATGCACAAGATGTAGTTTGCTGTAACATTTTTATATGGCTGATATTGGGGTTCTAAGACCAAATTCTGAAATACTACAGAAAAGTAAAAGTTTCAATGGTTTTCAAGGAAATGAATGAGTAATCCTGGCATTTAAAATATTATAAATCTTAAAATACCTATTTTTTTAAATGAAATTGGGTGACTTGATGGTTCAGAAATTAGTTCAAATTCAAGAGTAGCCTTCCATTTCCATCAGCATACTGGATGACAGAATAAACAATACGTTAAGAAATATGAGATAAGCTGCATTTGGAAAAAGTTAAGAGTATTAATTAGAACTTAAAGAAATAGAGGGACTTAGCCTGTGGAAAAAATAGTATATGGAAGTTTTTGTTTGTAAAAAGAAATTATGCTACATGGTTAAAGTTAATATGAAATGTAAACTTTGTAAGAGGTGAAAAATTATACATTTACTAAATGCTTGATTCCAGCTTTCTATCCTTTACAAACACTTCTAAATTATGGAACAGCTGTTTGATATGAATGCTACCATGTTTCTCCTGTTCTGAAAAATCTTAAGAGCTTGTTACACTATGAATTTCTCAATTATTGCAACAGTGACAGCTTCATATCATGTATTTTTAAAGGAAGCCACCAAAAGGTTTTTTGATTTTCATACACCATTAGATTCACTCTCTTTTATCAACCTAAATCAAACAGCTTCTTTTAGGCAAAATTCACAGATTAAACAAAGTATTTCAGTATGACTCTAAGGACCTGCTGCATTGAAGAGTGTGTTTGTTAAGCATAACAAACCCAAAATTATTGCAGCCTGAAGAGGGCACTAAAGATAAAGCTTTATTTATCGTAGCATTTTTGCTGTTTTCAGTGTATGCTGTGTTCTGAAAGTGCATTACTGAACAGCACATATTTACAGGTGTTACATATTTCTGGAGCTTTGCTGCATTTGTTTAGTCTGGAGAAGAGGAAGCTGAGGGGAGAACTTTTCCCTCTACAGCTCCCGAAAGGAGGTTGTAGACAGGTGGGTGTTGGCCTTTTCTCCCAGGTAACAAGTGACAGGACAAGAGGAAATGGTTTCAAGCTGCACCAGGGGAGGTTCATATTGGACATCAGGAAGAATTTTGTCACTGAAAGGGTGGTTAAGCATTGGAATGGGCTGGCCAGGGAGGTGGTGGAGTCACCATCCCTAGAAATGTTCAAGAAGTGACTGGACATGGCACTCAGTGTTAGGGTTTAGTTGGCATGGTGGTGTTCAGTCAGAGGTTGGACTCAGTGATCCTGGAGGTCTCTTCAACCTTATTGATTCTATGACAAAATATACCATCAGGTGACTGAAATCCTTTGTTGGCATTTTTCTGAGGGTCTAACTCCTTCACGTGACAGTGCAGAACTGGACACCATATGAAAGTAGCTTGCAGATAATGAATTCCATGAGCCAGCCTTGCTTCAGCTGGGACATCCCCTTAAAACAAAGCAACATTGAGTTCTGGGTTGGGTTAAAAGAATAATTTTGGAGATTGCAAAAAAAAAAAAGAGATGTTTTCATATTTTGTCTTAACCATTTCAAAGAGGCCAAGCTCCCTTCAGAAACGGAACAGTGGGATTTTATAAGAGGAAGAAGATTTTATACTTCTTCCATTCATCTGTCTTGGGAGCTTCCTGACAGCCAGGTTTTTATTGAAACTTAGGTAATTTTTCTTGTGTTGGGGAAGTGAATTTTATATGGTAAAAATTATGTGTGTGTTGGGAGGAAACTGTAATTGCAGAACAACAGATATCTAAATTGTTCTGAATATTCAGTATATTCCTTTCTGACTAGACATTGTTATTACTCAGGAGCCAGCTATTTGCTTTAAGCTCAGGAAATAACATACCTTTTTAAAGCTGACAGAAATGCATGTGTTTGCATATTTTATTTGTATGGATACACACATGGCCTGCATTATGAAACCTACTTTTAAAGGTATTTTGTACATACAGATGTAGTGGGTTTCTCTGTGTGTGTGTGTGTGTGTGTGTGTGTGTATACATTTATATCTTGCCATATTGCTAGAGTATATTATCTATACCCATTAGGAAATGTCTTTGGAGAAATTTGGGTAAAAATAGGAAAAGAGCTTAATTTCTGACAGAAGATACTGATTTAGTCAACAACTCTTTAATAAAGCAAGTGGTGCTGAAATGGATGATGTTCCATTAGTAAAACAATGTCCAGCCAATATTGGGGTTGACAGTGTAGGATTCTTAACATTTGCTGACATTTTCCCAAACAAGTGTTGCAGCTCTTCAGAGAAGAAACAGCTCAGATTGTCTTCAGATCCCTTCTCTAGATAGCAATGCAAGGACTGCCAGGTACCCTCCCCATTACTGAGTAGAGCTGTGTCAGGGGTACACAAGTTCTTTAGAGTCATGATAAAGAAATAAGGTAGGAAGAAAATACATGGTGAGGGGACAGTGCTGAGAGCTGAGAAAGAAATAATTTTCCATCAGAAAATTCAGAAACAGAAGATTAAAATGTAACACTGACTTCCTTTAATTTATGAGAAATAAAATATTTTCTGTTTGTGCAAATCTCTTGAAATTTGTAAATAACTGAATTATTCTAAGTTGACTAGTTCCAATATTTTTTTCTGAAATTGCAAGAAAAGGAAAACGTTTTGGGGAGAGACAGCATTTTCACTAGTATGCTCTTTTGACCAAAACTCCCTATGCTGTAGGGCCTTTCCCTATGAAATGTAGTTCAGTCATGTTCAAAGACCTCAATAGATTTTTTTTTCCTAGATTTTTTTAAGTAAAAATCTTCCTGGTCAGATGTTGAGGCAGGGAGTGAGCTGATACAAACAGAAGTGGCTCCATTGAAATACAAGAATCAGCTGGCTGAGGAAAGAGCCCAGTACAGTTAAGCACATTTAATTGTTTGGAATGGCTTCATTTTGCTTGAGATTTAGCATTGGAAAAATCATAAACAGAAGCTGAAAATAGTCCTTTCTCAGACATTGTTCTGTGAAACATTTAAACACATGCTTCAGTTCATCCTTGTTTAATAATGTACTTAAATAATGTATTTAACTTTAGTCACATGCTGAAGTCCATTTCTTTCCAGGGCTTTTAAACAGAGCTTTCACTTTTACTCATATTAAAATGACAGAGTTGTCCACTTGCCAATATGTAGCTAAATTATATTTCTATTTTTAAAATGAGGTACAAAGACATACGAACCTTACACTTTCTTCTGGGGAAGCAAAAAATAACAGTGGAGTAATTTCTTCATAACCTGGAGTTTCCACTGACTGTATTTATTGGCTCTACGTTTCAGGTGCCAATAAACAGAAACAAGTGCAGATTTGCTTGTATTTTTAACATACACACGCACCCTAGTAACCATCACAGAGTCACAGAATCTTTAAATCATGGAATGGTTTGGATTGGAAGTGACCTTAAAGATCATCTTGTTCCATCCCCTCTCTGCCATGTACAGGGATACCTTCCACTAGACCAGTTTGCTCAAAGCTCCATCCAGCCTGGCTTGGAACACTTCCAGGAATGGGGCATCCACACCTTCTCTGGGCAACTTGTTTCAGTGTCTCACGATCCTCACAGGAAAGAATTGCTTCTTAATATCTAATCTAAATCTATGAAAACTATCTCTTCTAATGGTAAGAGTGTTAAGATATGTTTTGGCCAAAATTCAAAAAAGATAGCACATGTTAACCCCCTGGAAATAGATGGATACATGTGAATAAGTCGACAAACATATTTTTTTCTGAGTATCTTTACCTGTATGTTGCAGTTGGCCTTCTTGGGTTTCTTTCCTCTTTTCTGAAATCAGAGGTAGAACTTTGCAGTGAAGAAGTGCACAGCGATGATGGCAACAGCAATGATCGCAAAACAAGTTGTACGTAACGGAGTGTCCTAGCCTTTGGCACATTGCCGTATTAACTAAGATCCAACTAATCAAGATAACGGCTCTTTGTCTTGCATGATATGAGCCTGTTGACAATTTCTGTCTTTCAGTTATACTGTGCATAGCCTGTATCCTTCCTGGATGGCATCTGCTATAACTGGGATTATTGCCAGACTGAAAATAAAACTGGTTACTTTTCTTTTTAGCGGAAGTAATTTGCTTTTGGTTATACCTGACCCTGTCACACTTTCATTGTAGCACTCTTATGCTTACTATATGTCTGGTCACAAAACACATCCCAGTTCTGTTATTTAGGTAAGAAATGCAGACATTTGAAGTATAGGAAAAAGTATAGAGTCAGTGATGTACTAGATACACTTTGACTTTGCTCTGAAGCCATGCTTCTTATCATTTTGATTTGAAGTAATCTCTATTCACATTTATACAGAAAATTATTTTGAATTTTTAAAAAATAAGTATATTTTGGTTTTATATAGGATTCTACTTTTATACACATTTTGTTAGAGTGAGTGTCTGTTCTTATACTACCTTTCAAGAGAATAATAACAGTATTTCATTTCTTTTGTAGAAATACAATCTATACTGCTGTAAACCAAACTGCTCTGTGATGCAGTTTTCTGTCCCTTGTTGCATTGCTTCCTGAGGGACTCGACGTAAACAGGGCTCAGCTCCTGAGTATATACTATGTTAGAAAGTGTGGACTTCAGCAGCCCAGTAACATGTTTTAAAATAGGACATTAGGCATTCCTGCAATATGGCAAAACCCTACCAGACTTCAGAGATTATTTTAAGATTAAAAAATTAGGAATTTTTTAAGCTCTCCTATTAGGAGTGTGATATGTATTTATAGTACCCTCAGGTTCTGCACAATAAAAATGGTTAAACCTTTAGTCCTTTTAGTAGCTCACAGTTTTATTACTGAAGTTATTTTGTAGATTTTATGCTTGGAGCAAGGTCAGTGTATTGCACTGTATAAATTATTCTAAGTAATTGCTCAGTTATTTTATAGCTTAGTCACAGGATTTTTTTATTATTAAACATAGTCTTTTCTTTAAGGCTGGGAAGAGAAGGTCACTATAAATCACATGGCAGCTTGCCATTTGGGGTTTCAGCTTTACCTGTGATAAGGATTTAATAACAGTCTGGCCCAGACACCAGTTCCCTCTCAATTACCTTTCCACATGGGCATTAGTTCACACTGTTTATTAAAAACTCCCCTTGTAGTTGTTTTAATGGAGTGTTTCAGATTAATGGCCCCTGTGGAGTTTAACTTCATTGCACTTCATTAAAGCTAGATTGTACAAAAGGTTACTTCAATTAAATCCAGAACTCGACCTTAAATCTGTACGGATTTTTTAAGAAAATGTGCTAAAATTTCTATGCCAATCCTTTGAGATTAACAAGGCAAAATCCTTCTTGGTGACTGTAGTTCAAAATATATTTTATCTGTTCCAAATTCACTTTCAGATTAATATTCAGATTTCCGGAGATTAGAAGATGAAAACAACTAAACAGTGTGTGATCTGTAAATGAATTGGCTAAGAAGTTTTGTTAGACATAGGACAGGCTAGGGAAACTTGAGCACTTTTTCTTACCTGTCAAAACATTTGCTGGATGTTTCACAAAACTTCTGTGAGGAAATAACCGTTTATCCACAGTGCAGGTGAAAGTGCTTGTATAAACAAAACTTTTGTGTTTTCTAAATGCAGGCCCCACAGATGACTGCCAAATACACTGCTTTTTTTGCATGGGTAAGCCTTTCAGTGCAAAAATCTTCAGTGTTCTCAGTTGCCCATTTCCTTTACAAATGGCATTGCAATAGCGGGTGTTGGGAGAGGTATTCCATAGTAAGGTGGAAAGAAAGGGTCATGCAGAACTTTGCTGGGAGTGAGGTCAGTTGGTTTAGCAGGGAGAAAAGGAACAGTGGAGTGATGATGAGGTTTTCTTAAAGAAAGAGATTAACTCGCTAGTCTTTCTGAAAAAGACATGGTTTTGATGTCCTAGAAAACAGGGCAGAGGTATTGAATTTGGTGGGGTGGAGAAATACAGCAATCTAGGTTAGGACATTTCAAGAAATATTATCATAGCAGGGTTTTTTTTTCCCTTTTACCTCAAGTCTGGGTAAGATTTTAAAACAGGGTCTATGTGCAGCAGAGAATAAAATTATATTTGTATGTGTTCATATATTTTATCAATTTTAGTATTTATAATATTGTTACTATGGTGGACTCCCGGTGCTTCAGTATAGACCTGATTCCAGTTTCGCTAAGGATTCTTCAAACTGTGAAATACTGTGAGTTTATAGAGTAGTTGAAGACAGTGTACAACACATGTAAGTAGCAGAGAAGTTGTGTGTACAATGTTTCTGTATTTTACTATTGGGACGAAATGGCCTAGCTCTTGTAAACAATCAGTTATGTTGAGCAATGGATATGGCCTCCTGGTAAAGTGTGATAGACTTTATCCCATGATCTACTTGGAGGTAATTAATTTATAAATTTTGAGACAATCTCTTGGATAAATGTGCTTGTCAGACATTTCTTTTCCGAACAGTGACTTGGCTTAACTAGCTATCTAGTGTATATTAAAGAAAAAATTCTGTCCTCTAATGATATAAATCTGGAGTTCCAGTCTGTAATATTCCTGTGTATAAAATGGGAATTATTTTATATCATCTAATGCATCCATGATTAGTCTGGGTTGAGTATCAGAGTATTCAGTGTTGCTTTTATTACCAGTTTTCCCTCTGAAATTCTTGTCACTAAGTTCCCTCAGTTCTTGTCAATAGGTACAGTAATCTCTAGTTTAGCAGAATAGATGATTTTTGTACTAAGAAAGGTTGTAGCAACCTCTTTTTAACAGAATTTTAAAAACTGTAGAGGGAAAAAGCAACAGTTCATACTTTTATCATTATCTAAATGAAAAATTTAGAGCCTTGATATTTGTTTCTGTATATATACAGATACAAAGAGCAAACGCTTATGACATTCCATAGATTCACACATGCATCCTGAAATTACTGAGATTAAACAAAATTCTAAATATTTAGCCTTAGACATTCTGAAGTTAGTTTTAGATGACTCATCATAGCAATTATTAAATGTTATACTTAATGATATTTGTTTAGGAAGAGTTTATACAGATTTATGTAAAGCAACATCTGTCGTGATCTTTGAGCTAGAATCATATATTCTTTGCTAAGGGGAAGTGTATTTCAGATACAAATTATTATTAGATGTGGATTTTATATGTATCACAGTTTCAAGACAGAGTGTTGTGCAACCTGCATCTGGAGTGGGCACAAGAGATTAAAACTTTCTGGAAGTTTTAAGGCTTTCTATTTAAATATTTAAGATGGTCTTTCCAAGTAGTCACATCAAACACTTTTTGTCCTAGCACTTTTGGGTAAATTTGTGGAACTAAATAGAACAGACTTTTGTCATTAAATCTTTCTAAAGTACTGGGAGATCTCTTAGTCATGACCCACAGTCCAGGGTCAGATCATCCTGGTTAGTATTGTGAATTTTCCCTTGTGATTTTAAAAGAAAGAAGTCTATAAAATGAACCAATTGGCTTCTACTCCCCTGCCCCACAAAGTCCTTTTTAAGCCATTAAACACTGTCTCCTTAAAACAGCTTGTTGAATAAGCACATTCTATTTTTAATCAGATAATATAAAGAGCTGTTTGGAAAACCCCAAGTATTTACCTATATTCTGAAGCACTTGCCTTTTAAATGAGCCAGCTGGACTAAAGGGTGAGTTGGCAATACAATATGCTAATACAAAATCATAAATGAGATAGATACAGAAAGTCAATAAAGGGAAAAAAACCTGTTTCTCTCAATATAGGAAGTAAGGACAGTCCGTTGACAATATCGAAGGGCAGACTTAGTACCTGTGAAATTAAGATTTTTTTCACAGGATCCATAGTTAGGTTTTGCAATGCATTAAGATCAGACATCATGAAGAGTAAATGCATTTAAAAGGAGATTATGCAAGTTCAGGGAAGAAAATGTGAAGCAATGTTTTGATGAAACATTCAACTAATAAAATCTTTAAAATGTGATTGCTGGAAGGTGGAATGGCAAAATGAGGCAAGTTTCTTCTGTACTTTTTTTATGCTCTTTCCTGCAGCTTTTGCTTTTGCTACTGTCCTCTATGCAAGACAAGCTGCTGCACTAGCTACACTTTTGGCTCTCAAACTCACTTTGAAGTCAGGCCTTGGCTTTTGCAGTGGCATTAAGTGACATCGCTGCTAGGATGGAATTCACAGAACAGGGAGCAGTTGTATCTGTGTGTTTGGGGATTTTTTTAGTTGTTTTGTTGCTTTTTGTTTTTAATTCTTGAGCTTTCTGTGTGCTTATTACATTTACTATGGTATTGCTTCTTTCCTTATACTTTGTTGTGATTACACAAAATGCTGAGGCTGGAGCTGTCATCACATGGAGGTGGTGAAATGACTGGTGTAGCAGCTGTCTTTTCAGCAGGACTACAGTTTTACTTGTGGCTTGCTTCTGCCAACTGTCTGGCTTCCTGCTGATTTTCATCTCTGCAAGGAAGTCATCTGCCTGGAGCTTAAGACCAGTATGTCAAAGAGAGTGCTGGTAAAACAAGGTCCAATACGTCCTCTGCAAAATGAGTCTATTACTGTTTGTCAAACTGCTCTGAAAACTGGGAAATTAATCTTTTCGTTTCAAACCACTACACACAGAGCTCATGACAGAATGAGAAATACATTTGTTTCACCTATAAGTGATCAGAAGTTGCTTATCAAATAGGAAATCTCTCCTCACTCCCACTGCCTGCTTGAATCTGCAAAAATGAAGGATGCTCTGCCAATCCAGCAATGCTTTTAAGTGTATGCCTTTCTTCAAGCACAACTTAGGCCTTTGGTGGTAATACTATTGTTCATACACTTACATTAGAGAGTGAGTAAATTCTTTGTGACTCTGTGACATGGAGTACATTGGTATTACGCAAGCTTTTGTCTGTGAGTGTGTATCTCCAGTGAAGACTGAAACAGTTTTCAAGTATTTCAGAATGTAACATCCCTCTTCTTTCAACGTGCCAGCCCATTAGGGCACATCATATTGATACTTGCCTCACGATTCTGACTCCTCACAGGATGCTATGTTAAATTCAAGGTCATGGGGTTAATCTTCAAAGTCCTTAACAGAATTGGTACATGTTACCTCAGAGAAACTCTCTTTGTGAATACAACCTCTCCTGACAGCTGTGTTCCTCAGGAATTATGAAGCTGTCAACCTCAAGGGTGAAGCCTGAGAGGGCAGAAGACAAGGCCTCCTCAGCAACACAGCCAAAGCTTTGGAAATTATTATCTGAGTAGATAAGAATGACCACAAATCTCTCTGTCTCCTAGGCAAAGTATAAAGCTCACTACAACTTAGCTCCCATGGGCACAACTAAGGACAATAAAGACAGAGAATAAAAAGGTTACCAGTAAGAAAAGGAAGAGCAAGAGAGGAGGAACAGGGAGCGAGGAGAGAAAGTGCTCTCACATTGCTTTCTTAAAATAAAAACTTGGTTCTGATTTGGGACAAATAGTGGGAAATACTTCAGATATTACAGGGAAGACATTTAGATTTATTCATTAGACTTTAGTATGTAGGCATCAATTTTTGTGCTCCTAAGCTGATCACAGTTTCTTTTTAATGTAATAGTAATACATTATTAGTAATGGAGTACATGGCAGAACAGCTATATAAGGCCAATAAAATGATGGGTAGTTCCTTTTAGTTATTAAATAAATGTTTTGTCGCTAATCATGTAAGAATATGTCAGATTCCACTAGCTGTCTTACAATGCAGAAAGATTACAAACTGATTCATCAGGATGAGAATGCTTTATGTACTTAAAGGTAAGAGAAATATCAAAGCTACTAACATGTTGTGATCTGCAACTTCTATGAAATAGGACTGGCCCTTTATCTTTCTCTGTTTTCTTGGGATTGTTTTTGACTTCAATCAATATGCATAGCTCTTGCAACTCTTAATTAAATGCTCATAAATCTGTAGTGCAACTGTAGGTTCTAAAAAAAGAAGAGAAAAGGAAGCTTCGGATGTAAATGCCGCGAAAAGGAGACTTATAGGAAAAAATACCCCAAAGTGTTGCTTTCATGCAAGGGGGATTAAGTGGCACTTATGTGCTCTGAATGGCAAAGTCTTAATGTTGTAAATGCTATTTACTTTGCAATCAGACACCTATTGATTAAAATTGACAATCTCTGTCCTCCCCACTGGAAAACTGGTACTTGAAACCAGATATTTAGCCATAAAAATGTAAGTACTTTTAAGATATATGGTTGCTAGGCTATAGCTTATATCAAACCTATGTTTCTGGTGACTATGCCCTGTCCTTAAGCAATATTTTACTAAAATAAAGATGTATAGAGTGTCTCCTGATGCTTTAGTTCAGCTTTTTCCAGACATCATTGCTGCTTTGAACCTGCAGGTCATACTTCTGGTTGGTAGCAGTGACAATGCTATCTCTTGAGGTTCAAGGACATTTGTGCCCATTTGGCATCCCCTCAAAGGCTGTGATGCAGCCTACTGAGTTGAATAAGGATTCTGCTGCTGACAGTACTTAGCTTTTAGTTAATGCTGAATTTGATCCATTGCTAAGGAATGACAGGGATGCATATAAATTTAAATACCTCTTTATGAGCACAGAGTAATGCAAGTGCCTTTTCTCTTATGATAAAACATAACAGATTCTATAAAATTCATATATCTTTTTCCTAAAATAGCTTTACTGTTGACATTATAGCTTCTTGAGAAATTAGCTGCTATCTTCTTTCATCTGCAGGCAAAACACCTGCTACTTGTAAGTGATTGTTAGTTAAATCACTTAAAAGATTGGCACTTGTTTTAAATGGCAATTAAACTACTGCATTAAGTCACATTTGTTTCTACTGTACTAAAGGTTCAATAACCTTGATGTGTACCACATTTCATAGTTGCAAGCTACAGGTCAAATGTAAAGACACTGTAATAACAGGTAATAAAATACAGAAATAGCCTGGCCTGTCAAGGCCTAGACATGCAAAGCAGTGCAGGACTGCTGGGCTTGTGGCTCTTGCACTTCTGACAGCACATTTCTGCTGTTAGTTGTAGGTATTAGTGCCAGAGATAGCTGAATAGAGAAACGGTTGTCACCTGTTCTCCATTTGGCAGAAAGTTAAATGTTTCTGAGTAGTTAGTATAATGACTATTTTTGACTGCTTTCAAAGTTAATTAACAGAAGAAAGTACACTCATAAATATACATCTTAGCAAGACCTAGGGAAAATTATTAATCTATTCACAAATAACCTTCAACCATTGCAAATGTAGGTTGCTAAAACCACTCTGTTTCTTTTAGCTTGGAAGAGAAAGTGGCCTTTATTAAGATCACATCTCTATGTGTACCCTGTCATTTTCTATACCTTTTAAAAAGGAACACATCTTGTCCTGTAAAAATGAAAGCCACCAGCTTACCTGAAATATATTGAGTTGTGGTGTGAATTCCTTAATGTCAAGCACAGTGACTGGTGCAGAAATAGTTAAGTATTGAAGAGGAAAATACAGTTTACTGTGCTGTAGGCATCTGTCATGGCAGTGGGTGAAATAAAATAAGTTCAGGAAATAGATACTGCTTCCATCAGAAAACCAATCAATTTTGGATCTATGTATAACACAGCATATCTATTATTGCACTAAAGGGCATCTGTCTTCCAGTCAATGCTTCTTTCAAAATATGCCATGGAAAGATTTCTGTAAAAGGAGATAGTTTGTGAATTGTGCTGTAGCAACTGGTCAGGGGTCTAAGGTATTTGTAAAATGCAGTTAGTGCTTAAGATGTATTCATTTTGATCAAAGAGGTTTTTTGAACTGACTCACCATGTAGACACACATCTGTTAAATGTCATACATTAGGTAGTAGTACCAAATAACTCCCGAAAGAATCACTTTACTTTCCCCACAAGTCACAGCTTGCATTATATTCAGCTTTCTGTTGCATAAGTATTTGTTCCTAGCAGGTTGTATAAATGTGTGAGACAGCAGGAGCAAGAGTGATTATGATGAGTGTTGCTGTCAAGTCACCATTATGCTTACTACCATAAACAGAGGCACATAGCTCTAGCAGCTGCCTGCTCCTTTCCTGTAAACAGCTAGGATCAACTGAAATATATCCTGACAACAAGACCAAGATCAATAATTACTTTTGTTTTATGGGCAGAGTTGTGCCTTGCTTATCTTTTATGAATGTGGTGCAATAGTGCAAAACTCTATGTTGGCTGGCAGATTTCCTGTAAATGAAAAGAAAAGCCCATCAGATCAAAACTGTACTCTTTTCTCAAATTGAAGCAACATTAAATGAACATTCTAGCAGCTGAGGCTTTCAAGGGGGAGCAGACATCATTGCTTAATTTGCCATTATTTCTCTGTAAAGAAGTTCAAATCAAATAAAAATAACTAGATATCTGATTCCAAATTCCTGTCCATGTGTGAGATTCAGGTCTTGTGGCTTCTTTCCCATGCGATTACAGGTGAAATACTCCGGATTTGTTGTAAATGCTTGTGTTTTGTGACTGCACTGAGCCATATTAGTGGCAAAGGTATATCCTTTCTCATGATACTGGATCTGTTAAATTAGCAACAAAACAGTGGTGAGAGGTTTATCTCCGGGCTTTTTTAAAGTTGAAGTTCTTTACATTTCATTGTGTGATCTCAGAACAAAGGCTCTTATAAACTTAATTGCAAAAAGGAAAGAACAAAAAAGGACTAGGGAAAAGGGACATTGACAGTCTGTAATTGATCCTTTTTCTTCTGCTGAGTTTAACAGAGGCAGTTCCTTGTCATCATCCTGTTTATCAGTCTGTGTTGTCCTGCTCTGATCAATATGCTTTCTCTTAAATTTTGTAAGATAATTTTATTTCCATTTAAATACTCTGATGAATTAGTAATTCTAAATGTCCTGTTTTTCTGCATGAATATATGGTGAGTAGAAAAACTTGGCAGTTTTTGAGATACAAAGTGATGCTCATGCATTTTAGTTGCTGTTAAATATGCAAGCACTGCAGTGGCAAACAGCATGTTCACTATAGGGTAGTCTTTGTACACTGTGGTTAGCTGGAACCCTTGATTTCCACAAATTATCATTTTTTGTAACATTTAAATCTATCCTTTAACATAAATGCTGCTTGTGTAATTTTCTTTTTGAGAACTACTAAGTTTGTTACATGAAAGACATTTGTGACAGTGTTTTGTGAATATTTACTTTGATTTTTTGCTTGTTAATAAAATAATTGACAAAAAAACATGTTTACTGTTTTGTCCAGAGGAAATCACATGAATGTACTTTGGCAAACATTTTTGCAGGAAGTAAAGATTTTCTGGTACCCTTTGGGATTAGAACTCTGGATTTGTTCTTCCATGTGGTGAATGTTTTCCATGCCACCTATGATGACTGATGTCAGACTCTATCAGGGTCACAGTTTTACTGGTTTTTGTGTCCAGAGAACTCGTGGAGTCCATATGTTAGTCCACTCAAGAAGCATAGTGTTTTTATAGAGTCAGATAATTACCTCCCATGGTTCTGTTTTTACTGGCAGAAAGTAATTTTTAAGCATTGCTTGACCTCCCAGTTCTGGTAGATTTTAGGTTTTCCATCAAAACCAGTCTGCTCCCAATCCCTTCTGCATGTAGTTAATTCCTCAGTTCTAATGACCCACATCTGTCATGATGAATGTGACAGTAATTCAGAAGTGTTATAAGAGGCAGCAGTCACAACTCACTGAAGATAAAGGAACTGTTTCTAAAGTTAGATCAATTACTTTGGTATTTAACTGTAGCTTTATGTGGGAAATCTTATTTTTTCAACCTTTAAAATGAAAATTTATTCTCTTAACTTTGCAGGATCTCTTTTACTACTGGGAGCTTAACTGACAGTATGTAGGGGATCCAGTGAAGGTTAAGACAGAAAGAAATCTTACTAATTGGAAAGAATGCATGAGAGATGATTAAGGAGAGCTAGTCATATTCCTTCAATCAGAGATTAAAGGGAGACAGATGCAGCAATTTTGTTAACTGGTCTGTACATATATGCTGAGAGATAATTTTTAAAAACATTTAAAATTGCATGTGTGAAAATTTTCCTTTCAAATGGAAGGAAAGTTTCCTCTTCCAGAAACAGGAAGTTTTGCTGATAGAAAAAAACCTGAAAAAAGATTCACTTGCTCACTAACTTTTCCCCTTTAAATTGTATTAACTTTAGATGGAGTACATGCTGTCACTTTATAGAATTGTGTGAAGTACAGAAGTTAGGAAACTGTTGAACTATTTGATGGCAGAAAGAGAGGCTTGAGCAATACAGAAAAGATGGATTGAATCTCTGCCTAAAGATATTAAGCATCCCAGTCCTTAGTGAGAGATTTTCAGCTATGGATCCATACTGCTTTGGGCAACAAATAACACTTAGACTACCTATATGTCCTTCTTTTTTCTCCCAAGACATAGCCTTAGCATGTAGCTGTGGGTTTTTGGCAACATGAGACACTAAAGCCTGAAATGTCTAATTCTCCTCTTGCACTGATGCTACTATATCATTCTGGTAGATACCACTTCTGAGTCAAACCTGTTTAAGGTATAAGTGAGAAGCGAGTAAGACTTGATGACTTCCAGAAAAGTCCATGAGCAAGAGTACTGTGGTATTCAGTTCAGGCTCAGGATTTCTGCATAGGTCAGTGAAAACTGTCATTGCTTATGTTGCTTCAGGCAAGGGAAGTTAAAAGTGCAAAAATGGTAATGTTAATTATCAATCAGTAGGAACTTATTAGATTGTACAGATTGTTAACTTTCCTTGCTAGAGAGCACTGCCACCCTTTTCTCTCATTCTAGGGAAAAAGGAAGGCTGATGCCTGCTGTAACTTCTTCCCAGCATATAAAACATGTCTTTAAAATATTTTAACAGAAAGTGATTGTCAAGGGGTGAGATGGGGTTGATGGGGAAAAAAATGTAGTATGGAGTGTATTCCTTCTTCATTGTGTTCATTTAGGCAAAAGATTTCTCTTCCACAGCAATTTACTTTAGTCTCTGTAAAACTTACTTTAATATTTAGAATGAAAGATAAAAACAACAACCCCTCACCATTTAGCAGATCTTAGGTTTGCTTCATACTAGGTTTTTCTTTTTCATGCTATTTTCTGTCTTACCAAACTTATCTTTTATGGTAGAAACTGACCTGCTGTGAATGGACAGTATTAATAGAGCTCTGTCATCCTACATAGGATCCATAGGATCCAGCTTTGGCTGACTCTTCTCCCAAGTACATGAGTAATTTTTATACGTACTACTATTAAATTCATTCATACGTTTGCTGAAGGTTTAAATTCTTGTCGATGCTGATAATATTTTATCCATTCTCTCAATGAATGGATAAGGCTATATAAAACAGGGATGATATAGTGTCATTTTGAAAAACATGGCAGTTTTGCAGACTTGGGCTCATAATATCGAAGGGCAATAGGCTGTTTAAAGAGCTTGGGCTATATGTTTACAGAAGATATCAAACTCCTAAGTCCTACCTGGTAGTGGTTTACGGGCTAATACAAAGTTGCATTACAAAACCTCTGCTCATTTTTCTTACCTAAAGACAAAAGTGCACTAAGTTTTTATGTTGAAATTTCCTGAGTCTGAAGTTTTCCTCATTAGCCTGCCCAGTAATAGCCTGTACTCCTTCTGTCCCTGGAAGAAGCTTTCCTTTTCTTTGGTATATGCTCTGAATGTGCTCTACTACTTGGAATCACTCGAGCAGACAGTGAAAAAGGTTTGCAACATCCTCTTTCTGCAAAGAGTAGCTCAGTGTTTAGAGCTCCTATTGATTAGATCCTGTCATGTCAGACTGGATCAATTCCTTCCCTTGCCTTGAAAGGTGTGAAGACAATTTAGATATGTCTCGTATCACAAAAATATTTCTTAGAATCTGAGTTTAATCTTTTTTCAAATGGAAATATCTTCTCTTTATGAGTCAGCATAGAGAAGAGTTGACTGCCATTTATTTTACAACCCCTTTCTAAGTATTGACGATTAATTTTCCTTTTTTTTTCTAGATGAAATGAAAGAAGGTAAATATCTTTCAAGCTCTAATCCCAAATAATAGTTTTTTCCAAACTGGTTTGCATTTTTGTTGGTTTTCTTTTGGACTCTTTCAAGTTGCTATGTGTTCTTGTTAAAGCCATTATCTAAGACAAGGCACATTCTTTTTATCTTCGCACTCAAAGCAGTAAGTAAAGTGAAAAAATTACTCCTATATTACAGATAAAATTCCATTTAGTATATTTGAAGACAAATTTCAATATTCTGCACTGCATTTTCCGTTAGTACCTCCTTACTCAGTTTATGGTTGATTTGCATCTTCTTCATAGTACCTAGCTTGGGCAGATGTTCCAGGTATCATAATTGGGCATTGGATTTCTTCCCTCTGAGTACAGTGTTACCCCTGTCATCATGAATTTTAGCTTCTGATTTTGAATAATTTCTGCAAATGTTCATAATCATCCTGAAAACAGAGGTGAATTGAAAGTGTTTGCAACATTGTTCAGTTTTGTTATCCACAAGTTTTTAATTTTCTATTTTCCTGGTTCTTCACAGTCCATGTTGCCTGTCATTCAGATCATCAATGAAAATATTGACTAGAAGTAAGGGTTTTTTTGGGTTGCTGTGGTCTGTTTGAAATGCTTTCTCACTTTGACATGGAACTACTGAAGTCTGTACTTGGGAGATTTTTTAAAGCATTGTTCTGCCATGTTACAGGGAATTAATGCAGACCAGATTTTCTTAGTGTACTTATGAGAATGCATGAGAGAATAAAAAAAAAAAAAAAAGTAATGCTTATGTTTATCACATCTATTGCTTCCCTGTTATCCATTAGCTTGCAACTCTGTCAAAGAAATAAATTATGCCAATTTGATACAACCTTTTTTCTTGACAAATCCATGTCATATGTTTTTTATCATCTTATTATTCTTGAGGTGCTTATAAATTGCTCAATAATATGTTCCAGAATCTTTTCAGGAATCAGGCTGTCTCCAATTCCCCAGTCCCTTCTTTCTCTCCTTCTTAAAGATGGTACCAAGATTATCCTTTCCCAGTCCCCTGAGAGTATCCAGTGAATTTTAGAAAAATCCATTAAAGTTTGAGAGACTGTTTCACTGGGTCTTAAAGACAGAATTTAATCAAGCCTTGCAAACCTGTGTACGTACAGTTTATCTAAATATTCCTTAACCTATGTTTACTGACTTGGTCAATTCTTCTGTCCCCTTTAAAAATATCTGGTTACAATTCACCTTATTTGTAAAAAATAAAGCTGTTTGATAAATTAACCTTTTTATTATCATCGACTCATCTGGTTTCCCTGTAAAACAGTCAACCTATATTTTCTTCTTTTTTTATCTTTTAGTCTATTTATAGACTATTTTTCTGCTTCTTTGTTAGTTGATTGGTGTCTCAGCCTTTTTATTTCAGCTCTGTGTGTTTGTGCTTTATATTCATAACACAGTTTCTATAATTCTTTTTGACGTTCAGAGTTCCTAAAAAGGTCTTGAAGTAATAATTAAGGTTGTAATACTTTTTCTTCTTATTGAATTAGTTGGAAAATACGATTTTAGTGTTGAATCTTTCAGAGATTTGGTTGCTCTCACTCTAGTTGATGCAGTCCTTGTGAAGGACCAAACACAGCTTTTGCTTTAAATTTTGCTGTGGAGAAATGTTATTTAGGTGCTTTTGAAAGCTTAAAGCCATGAACTCTCTTATTATGTGATAGATTCAAACTATATTCTACTTTCTCCCATCAAAAACCTCAACTTAAGTTTTGATTAGATATGGGCTATTTTTTCCTCCCCTACATTCTACATTTAATTTGTATATAAAAAATCTTGGATTTAAATAATGACTTCTGTGGCTTTGTCAGCATTTAGGAATATAAAAACATATTTTTTTCACAGTATATGTTCAATAAATCAATGAATTTACTTGGCCTTTACATAGTATCCAGGATTCACCTAATTTCCCAGCTTGTGCTGGATCAGCAAGTTTTGCTAGGTTGGTGGGTTTGTTTCTGTTGGGGTTTTGGTGCTGGTTTGGTTTTTTGTTTTTGTTTTTGTTTTTGTTTTTGTTTTTGTTTTTGTTTTTGTTTTTGGTTTTGGTTTTGGTTTTGGTTTTGGTTTTGGTTTTTTGTTTATTTATTTGGTTTGTTTTTTTTTGTTTTGGTTTGGTTTTGGTTTTGGTTTTTTTTTGGTGTGTGTGTGGTTTGGGTTGTCTGTAATTAATTTTAGATCTATTGCAGAACTCATTCAAGGCTTCTTAACAAGATAACCAGTTTGAAGTATGTCTCCAAAGACGAAGGTTTTGGCTGGGGCAATTCCTACTTGGGAAATGGAAAAAGTGAAAAATGGAGGAAAAATCATAGAATAATAGAATGGTTTGGGTTGGAAGGGGCCCTAAAGATGATCTAATTCCAACTCCCCTGCCTTGGGCCGGTAGGGTGGAATTCTCTTCAAGAGCCCTGGAAGTTATGCCCTTGCCTTTCCTGCTGCCAGGAAATTCATTTTTTTATAGGGAATACAAAGGATGGGGAGAGTTCCTCATTGGTTACAGACACAAAGAATTCCCTAAAATTCAATCTTGCAAGTGGTATCTACTATGCTATGTCCTGAGTCAGAAAGGGCTCTATAAGTAGAATGGCATAATTTTACTTCCTTCTGGCAATCAAGTCTTTTAGCTGGCTTTCTTCTTGGCATATGCTTCGTAAGGGTTTAGGTTAGTGGGAAATATGTAAGTTATTTTCTTGTTACTTTAGATGTGCTGCAATAGATTTTGCTGCAGAAATAACTGTAGCCCAGAGTCAGCCAAGCATATGAGCATCAGTGTGACAGTTGTTTACTATAAATAGGTGCTTTTTGGAGCCTAAATTTGTGTGCTTACCTTTGTGCAAACTGAGCCCATACAAATGACCGCTCTAAATTGAGTGAATCATGGATTTTCTTTATGCTTGCTGCCATTTTATAAATCAAATAATCCAGTGTTTCTCCTATTCTCAGGTTTTGTTGTTGGGTTAGCATTGTAGAGTATGGTTGAATTTTTTTTTAAGATCTTCTTTAAAAGTGTCCTGAGATTTCTTTCTGTGAAAAAGTGCTATAGATCTTAAACTTGTTGTTGGGAAAACTTTATGCCATAAAATTGATGTAGGGGTCAACTGTTTCTAAAGATTGAATGCCAAAGGGATTTTTTTCTGAAGATAAGATGATATTGATACACAAGATTTTATTTGTTAAGATTCATCACTGTTAGAATGCCTAAATTTTCTTGGACATGATGATAGATTTATTATATCCCCTTTACAGAGATTTCTCTTGCCTGCAAACTTAAATTTTAAGTATTCAGTTAGGCAACTGTCCTCAGTTCCTCTTCACTACTAGAAAGAAAATTGCTGTGCTCATCCATTTTGTAGCTAAAGTTAAAGAACTTAGGGAAATTGATAACTGTAATTATTGATTAAGTAATTATATCATGTGCAGTAAAAGTCACCCAGAATAGCATGAGAGTTGGTGCTGATCAGATCCTTTTCTAAAATACTTTATTTGACAGAGCATTAGATGAACAGATATATGTAAATGGAGACAGAGGGAAAGATCTGCCTGGACAGATCAGATTGAAGGGTTGAGCTCTGTAGTTCAGCACTTCAGGGACATTTTGTCTTGTTGATTCAATTTTGCCAAATCTATGAAAAGTCTTCACCAACCGATAACCAACAAAACAAGACAATGCCCTTTTCCTAGGATTCTTCTCATAGTTTTGCCAGCGGACACTGAATGATGAAGCAAAACAAATAATTCAGTGTAAAAGTTCAGAAAGAATATTCAAATTTTTCTAGTTCATGCACTTTTATTTGGGTCATTACATACTAAGGATGAAGATGTCAGGAATAGGAAATGTACTTTGGAAAAAACTATCCAGCAAGGCAGATGGAGAACTGAGACCATGTGAACAGCAGGATCTCCCAGCAGTATCAACAGGTATTGTACTCATGTCAGCAATGTTCAGCGTTGATGGGTTTTACCCATGCTGTTCCTGCCATCAGTGGAGGTTGTCATTGTTGTCTCATGAGAGAAAAATAAGTTTCTTTGTACAAATGTCAGCCTAACATGTCTTGACACCTCTCTGATTTGCTTGTACTGAAGTATTAGTGGCTTTGAGTGTTGTATGTTGATACGCACTGTGTCACTGTGCCCAGCATCTGGCAATTAGCTGTCACTTTGCATCTTCATTTTTGCACCTTAAACTGAAGGTAAGAACAAAAGGAAAGACACTGTTAGTACAATATCTAGATGGATTAAACACAGAGGAAATGAAGAAAAGGGGGATGAAGACATTAAATATTTATGAATTCTTGCTTTATACTGTTTATTTTGATGTGAGTTCTTTATTCCACATGAGGCCACATACCATCCAAAGAATTTCACTTACTCTGATGTTTTGATTTGCATTTTCTAAAAACATTTTCTTCAACAGCTGGGCTTTGTAATTTTTATACATCTAGGAGAGTGTGCAGTGTGAATGGTCTTTTTTTTTCTTTTGGAAGAAACACAGAAGTAAAAGCAGGTACAGATGTAGTATGCAGAATATTTAAACCATGTGCCTTATCCTGCCTTTTATCTGTCAGTTTGCCATACTTCAGATTTTATTTGTGTGGTGCAGCCTTGGAGCTGCTTTTTCTATTTTGCTTACATGATACAGGGGCTAAACTTGCACCTTTTTCAGAGGGACCTGCAGGATAAGCTTTCAACTTCATGTTGTCCTTTGCTTATCCTGGTAAGAAACAGGACGCCAGTTTGTCCAACACAAAATGTGAAGAGCAGATAATTAGTTATGTAGGCTTTTATTCCTCTCAGTTCATTGTTGTGAAGAATCACATCACCTAATATGCTCAAAGCTTCCACCACACCCCATGCAGGATGTGTCTAAAGAGACAGCACTGCCCTGTGAATGCTTAAAAATCTGAGCACTGAAGATTACAGGGAGACAGGATGGAAGGAAAAGCTTAGGTACAGCTCAAATCAAAAAATTTGTAGTTACTAGCTTCATCTTCAGACTCCACCCTGAGAACCCCTTTTTCTCTAGATTTTCACAGCGTGTTTTTAAAGCAAATGTAACTTGTCTATAGTCAGGCCTAATAGTATAAAAACTTATAACTCGTCTTCAGTTTGACCTGAGGTTCTGGAGAGCAGTTGAGCCCATGGATTCCTACTGAACGTGCATTTAGTTAGTACTGGGTAAACACATCCCATTATGGCATTTGTAGTAATGGGATGAATTAAATAACATTAACTCATTGTGTCTTTTAAGCACTGGTTTTCCTTATGTTGAGAGGAAGATGTTGAATAGCTTACAAATGCTTTGACTTCAGAATGAATACTTCAGGGACCTGATTAAATAAAGAGTACTGCAATTCCATTTTGAAAGAAAGAAGAGAATTCTGCCAATTATTTCATCAAGAGCTAGGTAGAAGATACATAAGTGGATAGATAAATATTATCCAATAGCATGCTTGAAAAACTGGCATACCTTTCTCCATCAAGAGAGAAATTATTGCAATAGAAAAAACCCAGAATATTTGTCTTTTTTCCCCTCTACCTTCTGGGAAACAGAATAAATGGTCTGAATAAAAAAACCAACAAACGACAAGAAAAAAATTCCTTTAAAAATTTCGATAAAAATACCTTCACTCAGAATGTAGGTATGATCTCTATTCTTTATCTAGCTTTATTTTCATATTTAGAGATCCTAACCTCTTCTGCTTGCTGTAACTCTTTCCAGTCTCATTCATCCCTGGCCTTATGTATAGTAATAGTTTCTCTTCCTCAAATGCCTGAATCTCTTTCAGATTATCAATTCCAGGGCCACAGGTCTGTTAACAATATACCTTTACAGCATACATTTACTGCTTTTCCAAGTGAACGAGGCTGTCCCTAAGCAGGAACATAATGCACTCTGACAATTCTCACTAGGTATCTTGGGAAATCTTTCTTTTGCTCTGTAGATAATGTATGTCTGTTTAAGCAAGAGTCTCCACCAGTGAAGCCTGTCTTCCACCTGATAATTCACTTCAGTGGGAATTGGATGTTCTAAGTAGAATGCAGTAACACGTCAGGCTTATATGTCTGTTACCATACACGCTAGAGCGAGTAATAAAACAACAAGATGGAAATATGGCAGACTAAATCCTATGGTTTTTAGTGTCTTTTGGATTGATCTAATGGTGACAAAATTGTTCTAGGGAAGAGCAATCTGCTGTGAAATTTAAAAGGATGGATTTCCTGAATGTAACAATGCCTTGTGAAAATAAACCTGTTGAATGAAGTCAGAGTGCCAGAACTTCTGTTTTTAACATAAAGAGAGCCCACTCTTGCCTTAAGTTTAACAAGTGGGATTTTAGATGTCCAACAGCTGGCATGCATGTTCTCGGGGTAAAGAAAAACCTTTGGTAAGGGGAAGGAACAATGTATTTTTAAGATTTCCTTAGGAATAGGAATTTAGAAGTCCTCCTTAGAAAAACTAACAGTTCTGTCTCCTTTCCTTGAAACATTTTAGAGCTGCCTGCAAGGGATGAAACTGTGGCAGAGACTCCCGGTGTTCCTGGGCTGTGGCCCAGCCAGAAGCCTGGCTGCCTGTCAGTGTTATCTCAGCTAGGAACACATGTGTTCGTGATGGCTTGTTGTGGTCTCAGCAGAGGGGTGCATGAGGCATCAGAAAACCATATAGGTTTGTGAGTTTGAAAAACTACGTAATTCTCTAAAGAAGTTTTCAACTGGAAAACTTTTTCCTATCTTTGCATACGTGGGAATACTGTTGTCACCTACTCTAAAATAGGTGGACCGGATGAACTCAGAAGGCATAGTGGTTGTCACTTTAATTTCAGAGTAAAAGGAATCCTCAAGTGAACCAAAATAATATGCCCTCTCTCTGAAATTTTTTTTCTAGAAGTTGTAGTCCCAGCTTTACCACTAACTCTCCTTACTCAGCCGTAATTATACAATATGCTGAGCCAATGCAAAAGAAGACAGTGTGACCTACTTTAATGAATGGCAAGATTAGGTTCTAATTTTATGTTCATTTTTGCAACCCTTTTTCAGGGACCAAATCCTTCTACTTTTAGATTATAGGGGTCCCTGTTTCATAGCTCACTTTCACTAGTTTTGCATCTGTATTAGTGTGACAGTGGGATGAGCTTGAGTGTCCTTATATTATCGTGGGTTATAATTAATTTATTAATCTACCAAATTAATCTCTTTTTCGTGCTGGTGGATAGCTTTAGTTCAATACCGTTTATGTTTTAAAGTTTGTTCCGTCTTCTTTGTATTGGGTGCAAATACTGGCAACTACTCAAGCTGAGGCAGATGAACGGAATTTTAATTACCTTGAGGGAGTGAAGATTGCTTTTTCAAACATAAGAGACTATCACTTAAACTAGATTATTAGCCTTTCTATTTTATTTTTTCAGAAAGATCAGCTGTATTTTTAAAGGATATTCAGTTCTATATTACACCATTATTCAGACTTACATTCTGCAGTTTGCATTTTGTCTTTAAATTTTGGCAGCTGTTTTGGATTTTAAAATTTTTTTTTTTATTACTTTATATTGCTGAGCTTGATATTTTCTAACAGCTTTTGTCAAATACAGAAGATAATGCTTTTCAGCTTTTCATTATTAACAGCTTTTCTTTCTTTTTTTTCCACATCCATGTTGTTTTATTCTCCCCTCTATTTTTCTTTTTTGTAGGTAGGTGTGTGGAAGAAAAAAAACTAACAGTTTTCTTGGCAGTATATTGAATATGACAGCAGGAAGGACAAAGATAAAATAATACACACATACCAGTTATTTGAACAGTACAAGCAGGGAAACAGTGGGTTTGTTTTAGCCACCAGGGAGTAATGAATTTGTGTGATTTGACTGCAAGTAATATTTCTGATATAGCCTTGGTTTGAAAAAAAAAATCAAGCTGGTATAAATGCTCAGAGTTTGAGGTTTTTTGTCTTTCGCACTTGAATCAGTATAACCTTTGCTTGGATCAAACAGTGCTAACCATAGACAGTTACAAACATGTTTGGAATAAATTAGCTCATAAACATTTTGTTCTCATCCCTTAATGGGGAATGCTTCGCAATGCACTGTCAAATATGATGAGATTTCTCATTTAATGGCTCACTTTATCAACATTCTAGTAATTGCACTTTTAATGGCACAGTGTTTGTATGAAGCAGTGGTGACATTCAGTGCCCAGTTAGACTACAATGTGATTGATCCTCTGCATACATCGCCTAAGGGTCTTATAATTCTTATTTTACAATGGCCGGTGTGAGAGAATCTGAATATGCAATGAGTTAATCTACATCAAACATCAAGTTGCTTGAAATACTGAATGTATTTTCCAAACACATGACCACGTAAGAATGATCTGAAAATATTTTTCCAGCTAACAGTGCTCAGAGTTGCACCTGGGCATATGGGAGCTTATACAGGTTTTGGAAAAAATCTGGAATAAGGTGCATTATGTGATATGCAAACTTTCTATAAGGGTGGAGGGTTAAGTGTAAAAAGCTTTATTGGCAAGCGCTTGAGAGCTATCTTTTCTTTTAAGAGTCACACACGTGGTAGTTATGAGTGCATTATTTTTTAAACACTATTGTATAGAAATTTTAAGGAAAGATACTTTTTAAGGGGAATCCAGTTCTATTTAAGTGAAACAGAGAAAGAAGTACAACTCATATGTCTCAAGTTAGTCTGTATAGTTTCTTGGAACTAGAAAGGAAAGATGTCCATCACTTAGGCCCTCTTTGTTGGTCTTACATGCAGTAGTCTTCTAGTGCTTAAGTCCTTCAATGTTGCAGGTAAATCTACCATAGTTTGAAATGACCATACATTTATGAAGTATAGCTATGGGTGCTGCCTTTCTGAAATGCAGATGAGGTTGGATGAGGTTTCATTTTGATTAGGATATTTGCTCAGTATGTAGCAGACCAAAGCTCAGTTTTTCTGCTGCCTGGAGAGTAAGGACAGTCTTTCTGTTGCATTAAATTTGGCACAAAATTAATCCCCTTCCATTCCAGTTGGTCAATTGCCAATTTATTATCACAAAAATAGAAAGAATTTGATTTCTAGCTCTGAGATGTGTGTTTTAAATGCTGTTTTACATTCCTCCTGGGTTACCCTCCCTTCATTAAAATACTTTGCATCCTTCAAGATTGCATACTCAGCAGGGAAGCAGCAAAGCTAGAATATATATAACTTATTAGGACTCTTACATCAGGCTTCCCCATGTCTCCCTGACACCCAGAGCTTGGGATCTATTGTGAGTTTGTCACATTCCTCTTCAGCTGTACTGGCTAAGTTGCATTATTTCTGCTTTCTTTGCTAACTGGGGGCTTTGCCTTAAAGTCATGGTCTGGTCTGTATGCTTGCATGCAAACATCAATAGCCAATTAATCCCGTGTGTAAATCAATTGAAATCAGTAGAGGTAGATTGGTTGGAATGAATTATTCTTTCTTTTGCATCTGAGCAGCTCCACTGATTTCTGTTAGGCACCTGAGAGCAGAATTTATTTCCTGAAGTCTGTTGCAGAGAGATGCAGCTGTGTGAGCTATCACCAACACCAGATTGCAACTAGTGGGCTGAACTTTCTTTGTGTGCAATAGCTGTAAGAGGATGGGTCAGCTTTTATATTACGTGTCTGCAAGTTTAGTCTGGTCACAGAGGACTCTTACTCTTGCTGCTTTGTTCAGTTCTTGTGGTTGCAAAAGGCTTGTGCCAGTCACCACCACCTGGACTGCCAGTTCACAACCATCTGAGAGTCTCACTGTTCAGCTGCATCCCTCCTATATGGTCTAATTTTCAATATAGTCCCTGCCTACGTGTTCCCCAGACAAGTGCACTGACATCTTATTTCTGACTCCAGCCTATTGCCTAAATGCTTGACCACCCCTGTACCCTGGTTTTGGGTCCATATGCAGCCTGCTGCATTGGTTTTATGAGCTGAATGTTATACCTGACATAGATGGAGAGCCTAAGTAGCAGATGCTTTTCTCACTTTTCTTTGAACTGATGTTTTATGTTGCACATTTGATTAATATCAGATTAGTTTACTTTATTAGCCTGTGTTGGGATGTGCTGCTGACCCATACCTGTTCTTTTATTTGCCTTACTCTTTAAACCATTATTCTACTGAATGGAAACTTACTGAAGCTTGTAGAAGACTATCAACTTCCTTGTAATTTATCACGTCAGTGAGAGAGGTTAATTTTGATAGCAGTTAATTTATGGCAAACATAAACAACAATTAAACAGTATTTGTATATTAGTGTTAACTACCATGCTTCAAAGGTAGCAATCATCTTAACTTATAATTAATAGAAACAAATTGTAACAGTGAAGAGGTGAAAAAATTCATTCAACCCCTCCAGTTTATTTAATGTAATAAAAATATAATGACTTAATTGATCTTTAGCTGCTATAAGTAAAAGCTAATGACATGAAATGAAGTTTAGATATTGGCTTCAGGGAATGATATTTTCTCATGTAATAAAATACAGGGGGATGCACGTAAGTGAATACTTCATGTTCACCATTAATGAAATGATGTACTTTTCACTGTGGCAGGATAAAAACCTCTAAACAATTAATATCGGGAAGTCTCCTTGTTTTTAAAAGTGTAATCTCTGGCAGAAAATGCAATGGGGACACATATTGCTAAATTAAATGGTCATGGAAAGAACTTGATAGGGGATGTTTTGTATCTTGTCCGTTAACTTACCCTTCAGGACACACACAGAATGTCTTTGGTATCACCAAATCAAAACCCTAGTATCTCCATGTACTTTGATAACCTGACCTTTAAAAGTCTTAGGAGACTACTAATAATGTGACCTTTTTTTTTTTTTTTTTAAAGTTTTGTAATACTAGCTGCAACATAAGGACCATTTTAAATAACTTTAGACAAATTTTGTTTATGTTCCATTTTCTGTTATTTTTGATGGGAAAAAAGGTAAGATTAGGCAAACATCAGAGATTCAGGCAACCAGCCTGGCCTATGTTTCATCACACAGCAGGAAGCTGGGTGCCAAGGGAGATCATTAATTGCCATTAATTTCATGTATGTGTGCCATGAGATGTATTGACATTTTCAGGAGTGTAAAGGAAAAACAAATTAATGTATTGAAAACTATGTGGCATCTAGATAAATTCAGTAATTTTATTTCCATTCACAATTCAGGTACAAGTTGCTGTCAGGAAAGAAAGAAACAAGAAAGAAAATGAGGGAATAATAATCACCTCCATTCTTTCTGTGACTTGTAACAAGCAAGTTAAAATTAAACCCAAACATATAATTAAATTAAAGTCACTTCGATTTTCATTAAACTAGAAAGAAATATAGCTATTTTAAGTATTAATCAGATTTGCAATTAAAATTAAATAAATGAATCAATGAACCAGCAATCATATTAGACTGAAACACCATCAGGTGAGCAATTTTAACCACTCAGTACTGTGGTTAACCATACTATGTGGTAATGACAAGAAGTCGTTTTCTAAACTGAAAGTTAACTCATTTCTCTGTAGTCCAACATACCAGAAAAGTACAGCCATTAATGGCACTTAGTGCGCTATATTTCTTTCATGAATTTTTTTAGTTGCTTTTTGAAACCTTTCATGTTTAATTTTCTCTGTAACATTCTGTGCCAGTTAGTTTCATACTTCAGTTATGCATTGTGTGATTACTTGATTGATGTTTCTGGTTTTGGTTTTAGTTTTTCCAAAGCCAGGTGGGTATTTAATTGGTGAGAAGACTCATGGAATCTCACATGGATTAGGGGAGTTAATTACAACACTGTTATACCAAATGGTTGAAGTTTCTCCTTACTCTTGAAAAGGTAATATTAATAGGTTTTCTTTTAACTGATGTTAGTATAGCAAAATTTTTATGGGAATAGTTACTCTTCCAGTTTCTTCAAGTCTTAGCTGTCCATCATAACATTTGCCTCATTTTTACTGAAAGTAGTGCCAGTTTAGTTGACAGTTTGTTTTCATGCTATACATGTCTGAAAACGTGAATATTCATTTCTTGGAACAGCCTCGTGTTGTTTTGTTAGATTATTTGTCAAAGATTAGTCAATAATTTTATGAAATTAGATCTTCCTGTGGCTAATAATCTTTTGTGTAATATTCTTTACTGACTGATGTAAATCTCAAGAAGAATCTTTTATTGCAGAAGTGTTTGGAGTAACAGTAACACAAGATACTTTTGTTGTTTTTTTTTTTTTTTTCACCCAAGGACTGAAAAACAGAATTAAGAACATCCTTGGTTGTGTTTCTTTGGTTTGGTTTCGTTTTGTGAATGTATATATATTTATGTACCAGAATGCTCCTGCATAAGATGTATTTGGATAAGAGTAACTATAAAATTAGGTTCAACCTTTTCTTTAGGCTGCTAAAGTGGCATTTAGTCTTGTTGAGATGAAAATATAAGTTAACTGGTTGTTGTTGTTGTTGTAAATCAGGAAGCGTTGTGTGAAGCTAAGTGAAGCCATTAAATTTGGCCGTCACAGCCTTTTCAAAGCTAGAAGCTTCAGTTTTTCCAGATGATGGTGACAATTCTTCTGTGCTCTAGTTAGTTTTATTGCTTCACAGCCAATGTCTCTCTTCTAGGATTGGCTTTGATCCTGTTCCTGGAGGAGCTACGTGTAGGAAAGCGTCCATCGCAATTGGGATAGGCTAAAACTGAGGGCTCTGCCATGGAGGCATTAGTTGCTGGTTTGAAACTCTGTGGTGTTGTTCAGTCCACATAAGTGACTGGAGAGCTTCAGTCCAGATTATTTTCCCTTCTCTTCTTCAGAAACTTGTGTGGATCAACTTTGCTGTTGCACAAAATCTGTGAATGGTCATCTGATGGAAGACTAAGCTACTTTTGACATCTGTTTTTTTCCTCAGTATTTGCTAGTTTCTCTCCAAGTATGGGAACAGCCGTGCTATTTTCTGCAGTCGTCATCCAACTTATCACTCACAAATAGATTACCAATGGTTATCACTCACAAATAGATTACCTGTCTCCTCAAGAAGTCAGTTAAAAAACTGTAGCTAAAACTGCTGCCGTGCTTTCCTTAAAGTCCCTGCATGTTCTTCAAAGGGTTAACATAAGCAGAGGTTGTGCATACAAAGGTAATTTACCTCCTCTGCAAATTCTCCAGAGAACCTCTCTGTACATTGCTAAAAGGGAGTATGTGGATTTATGTATTTGAATGAGCTTCTTCCTTAATTTGGAATCTGAAAAAAGTTTGCGTTTTAGGTTCTCATTGAAGAGCAATATGTGTTGTGCGTATTTGATACAGACTTCAAGGCAAAATATAGGTGGCCAGAGGTAGGTTAAACAGCTCAGAGTGGATAAAGTCACATTAAATTCAGTGTAACATCCATTTCTAACAACTCAAGCAAATGTCCAAGAAGCAGGCTCTTGCTTTTTTATTCTAGGTAGATTCTTTCAAACTGTTTGGTTGGAACTGCTCCACTATATATAAATTATATATGTCTTGAAGTTACTACTCTTGTTTCTCATGTCGTTATAGTCAATCTCCTTAATTTTGGTCAAAAGAGCATTGCATTAAATTGTATAAAGTGGAAGAGCTCCAGCAGGAAACGTGCAGAGCGACTGCAGAGGCTGTCAAGAAAACATTCACAGAGTTTAATGACAAAACAGAGGCTAGATATTTTAGCAGAGAGAGTAGGAAGAATACTTCTGTGCAGGCTTAATCCTGTAGAAAAGTGCAGGCATTGGTCAAGTATTCTCAATTTTCCATGCAATACCACAGGAACAGTAAAAATGTCATCACCTAAGCTTAATTGAAAAGAGGAAAAGGATGTGACTTCAATAATAGCTTAAAAAAAATCTCCTCTTTGTAGTAACTCTTTGAATTTTTCACAGAATGTCAGTTAGTCTTTATTTCTATGACATTGACTCCAAGACACTTGGAAGCCAGTGCTCTGTAGGTTGGGAACTGTAGAATATGGTACTCTGCAGCAGTTCCCTTTTCAGGTAGCACTGAACTATACCTTAGCTGTTGCATGGACCCTTGATAGTGTAAGCAGGGCAGTCCTGCTAAATTAGAAGTAGTGCGTGTAGTTTCCTCTGTGCTATTATGTGATTTCCCTGACAACACCCCTGTGGATGGTTTCACTGACCTGTGTCTCATGCAGTGATTGCATAAAATTGTATGTTAGTTGCCACAGTATGTGCTCCCTTCCCCAGCTGAGATTTTTTTCTTCACCTTTACACTCACAGTGGTGTGTAACTGCTAAAATCAGATTGCATTTGAAGCCCAAGCTCTTCTTGAGTAAGTCTCTGTCACTGTATGTTGACATTTTGTAATCCTGTCAGGAATCAATGTAGGCTTCTTTTTTTTATTATTTTTCAAATTGACAAGAACAAGATGAAATATCAAGTTAAAATCAACTTCCTTGAAACAGTTCTTTTTCTTTCAGATTAAATCTTGATTTTTGTAGCTCTTGTGCTGCTATTAATAGCTGAAAATGAAGTTTGATTTTTGTCAGTTTTGTTAACAAGACCTTAAATACTCTCTAGTTTTGGCAAGCTTTGATCAGTGTTTTCCCTACAAATAAGCCAAAGGCTCACTCCTGGGCAAACTTCCCTGTTTTCTTTATTTCTGTTTCAGCATACCCCTTTTGAAAGCAAATTTCCATTTGATAAACCAAGCTGCTTAGAGCTTATCCAGTTCTTTCTTAGGAAGTTGCCAATTTGCTGCTTATTTGAACGTCCTTCTTTAAAATTCGTTCTGCTTCTCTGGAATAAGATAGCAGATTTTCCACAGGAGTTTGTTTTTTAATCCCTTCCCTGTTTTCCAGCAAGCGTCTTTCAGCAGTTTTAATTTGTCAGTAACCCACTTATGACTCAGCTCTGCTTTATTTGCTCAAGTTTTCTCTAGCATGAAGATGTAGAATCTCTCTCCCTTTAATTATAATAATGTAGGTAATTACCATTCTGCCAAATCTTTTTTTGCTTTTCACTATCAAAAGAGTTTCTGAAACCGAGTTGATTTAGATAAATTTTATCTTTTTGTTGCAGTTTAATTGTGACTTTTCATTCAATGATTATTAAAAAAGTTCATCATCTTCTGTTACATTCTATTGTCTGCCACGTAAAGACCCTCTTGAGTTTGTTTTTGCCACTGTAACTCTGTGGAAACAGCAGGTGGGAGTGAGTTTATTGTGCTCATCTGCTGTGAGTCATTTTAACGTGGCAGTAGGCCTTGTTGTGCGTAGGATATGTTAGTTTAGGCCAGATATCCTGTTAATATCAATAAGTAGCTTCTGAACTGCATCATCTCAGTGCCTGGATGAAGAGAACCTCCGTCCAAGTGGACTGAGGGCAACGGTTGGCACCTGTCTTTGGAAATGCTCGCTAATTCTTTCAGTGATAGTGCTCAACCACAAGCTCTTCCTTCCAGCTTTTCCCTAAACAATCTGAAGCAATTTCTAAGCTATTTTGCTAGACTGCAAATCTTTGACATTGAGACAGATCTGGCTGGCTTGACAAACATCATTTGTTCAGACCAGAATAATTTTAAAATTATAATTTCATCAAACTTTATATCAAAGCTCAAACACAAGACTTAATGCTTTAGATTCCTCTTCAGATGATGAGAAATCCTGTGAGTATAGCACAGCCCACTGTCACATCCGTCTCCTTTGAACTTCCTTTTTAGGCTTCTTTACAGAAGAAAGATTAAGCTGAATATGAGATTGAGTGTTCTGGGTCTTAAATTCTAGAATTATATTTAGCCAGCCCATAAGAGTCTTGTACACTTGATAAGAATACTGAGGAAAATGCTAGCTTTGAATTAAAAGCTGTAGTTTGTGGTCCCTTTTCCTGAAGAATCAGAGATATGTTTTACATTTTAGCAGCACAACTACTGTGTTACAAGTAATTCAGTGAATTTTTCCCTGAACTTGGAAATCTGGCCTTTACTGGCTTTAGCCAGATGCCTGACTCAGTGGAAATATTCCCTTTAATTTTAATTAGAATTAGTCCCAATAGATTAATTAATCAACAAGTAACAAATTGTGAGAATGGGGCAAAATGGAACACTTGATAAAGTAAATATGAAGTTTTCAGTGAGTAGTAATAGAGTTATTCAGTTTGAGAGATTGAATATGATATCTGAATATCATAGGTGAGATATCAGAGTGCTATTGACATCAGTTTTATGATTTGCAATTTCTTAAGAACCTTAGGGCAAATGTCAACTAGGCTGCCAAAACATTCCTCCAATCTGTTTTCTGTAACTCCTGGAAGGAGAGACAATAAAATTTTTAACCATGATATAACAGTAGCTCAGCTCAAGTTTCTGTCAGCCCTGCCTAGTAAGCATGACTGCAGGTTCATGGCACTAGGCTGGAATAAATTACCTAGTGATGTGTGCCTGATACAAATATCTCCTGACAGTTCTGTACCCTGGTTATGATAGTTACAGTTATCAGTAAACACAGGATACTATTATAGCAAGCCTGTCCTATATACATAAATTTAAAACCACATTATGAATTCAAATACTGAGAAATCAGTGTTTTTGTACCATTCTGAGCTCTGAAAGCAGCCTTTCCTATATACAGAACTTGCAGCAGAGTTTATTCTGTGGTTTGCTCAACACTCACTGGGTTTCTTGAAGGAGGGTGAAGGATCTTTGCAGTGAAGAAGAGCATTCCTACAGGTGTACTCTTGTAAGTTTTGTGTGCTGACTCCACACCTATGGCACATATTTTAATTTTCTTGCCTACCACTGAATGGGCATGATTTAACTACCTAATAGAATAAAAGATGTCTTTTTAACTGTGTTAGGGGATAGGAGGTTGGAAGATTTGGGTGTTAATGCTGTGGTCTTTCATAATACCTTCACAATTCCTTCCAGCTGATTTTTCTGATTGTCCAGTTTTCCTTATATCAGTCAGAAATACATTTGCAGTTTATTCCAGGCTAACTTAATCCATGTCTATAAGTTGCTTTGAGATCTTTTCAGAGTAAGCCTCCTAGAGCTACAATGTCTTTTTTCTTGATAATTTAATTTTCAGAAGCAAGATAAAACATTGCTTTTACAACATTTTTCTACAGTTGTAACAAGAGTAGCTAAGGAGAAAGAACTCCAAATTTAATCACTGTTTCAGGATTGCTATGTTTCAAAAAGGAGCTTAACAGCTGAAATTTGTCAGTCTTTACAAGAGCAGTGCAGGTTCTGTGAGTGACGTTTCTCTAAGGCAGGCTTTTCAGTGTGAGTCTGCAGATTTCACAAAGTCTTTTGTTGTTCTAGCGTCAAGGTCATGCAGCCTTCCTAACTGACGTGTGAAGAAATTCTGACACATACAAAATCAACATAATAGTTGTCTTTGATGCCTTTAGGCAGTAGTAGTAGTAGTTGGGTATAATTTTACATAGCTGACAATCGTTTCATTGTGAAGTCTGTGAAGAAAGACTTTCTTCAGCACTTCATCCTTCTTACCATTTTTGTTTTAATCTTGTATTATGGTAGATCAGCCTTCTTTTTACTCCATATAATTATTCTGTTGCCTCTTGATGCTGATATTGAGAAGCAATCCATATTAGCACTAGTCTTCCTTGTATGCTCAGGGAGAGCAAATAGTTTTGGCTATCACTGTGTGTTTAGGATTGCATTTTTTATCTGAACCATAACCAGTTAGGAAAAGAAATGCCTTCATAGTTGCTGCCACTGTTAATCCATTCATTAACTGGCAAAGCTGATGAATGAGTGGTCTCTCTAGAGGATGAGCATGCTGCCTTCCCAGCGTAGACAAGGTGGCCTGGTTACAACCCGTGCAATTTGAGTGACAGTTTGGCTTGCTGCTCTAGTTCTAGAGTTGGATCAATGTTAATAAAGAGTGGAATGAAGAAGGGTTATAGATATAATAATGACCTCCCTGAGGCCTTTCAGGGGAGTAAAGAAAAGCATGGTTTTACTTTTATCACTTCTCACATATTGGAGTGATAGCTGAGTCACATTTTCTTTAAACTAAGAATAAACAGGCTCTGTAAGTGTACGATGTCATATTTACAGTCTTAGCCTTAGTTGCCTGAAGACCAGCTCTTAAAAACCTGACTAATCCAGCAGTAATCCTCCAAAGTATTACCTTTTTTATGTCCCAGTACAACATCTTTTGTACAATTAATAACCTAAAGTCAAGTCTGAGTTTTGCCATCTTAGAGCACTTGTGAAAAGTACATTTGTGACTTTCTATCTAGAATGCTCAGGGGATGGTATATTTGTGCCCTGAAATGTGGGTAAATTTGTAATAGTTATTGCCAGATTTAGCAGTCTGTAGATGCACACTGATTTGAAAGCAATTATTTATACAACACATGCAACAGAGAAATTTAAGGGCTGCTGTTACAGACCTTGCTATGATTAACAGACTAGATCTAGTCAGGTAGCATTTTTAGGTGTTTTCTGTGCTATTCAAATTATATAACAGCACTTGCAAGGCTGTTATATCTCCTTATTGTCAAAATGTTTCTATTAATACAGTTAGAATCAGTTGCTGAGATAATATTTTAGCAGAAAGAGTATGGTGGTACTATGGTTGGTCTTAATTGTCTGTGTTAGGTAATTTCCAGTGTGAAACAAGAGAAACATCAATTGGCACAGACTCTAGTAAAACAGATATATGCTATTTCAGTAATTGTTCCAATTTGTAGAGGTTTATAAGGATACATTTATTCTGTGACATTCATACCTATTTCATGTTTGCAGTTTAAAAATGAATAGAATCCAATACAATATCCTATTATAAGCACCCTAATGGATTTAAATAAAAAGGCGAAATAGTTTCCAGCATAATTAAATTGAGTGCTGTGGTATTATACTGGAAATGCTCAGTAGAATTTGAAGCACATAGGAGGAAATATGCCAAAAGCACAGTAATTACGCTATAAATCTCTTAAAATATCTACATTATTGGTGCTGGGAGGGGGGAAATAAAAACCCCTCTGCCACTGTGAGGCCTGGGAATAATGGCAAGTGTATGTTTCTTTTAAAGCCACTTGAACAAGAATTGGACATTAGGACACTGGTTTATTGTAGGAACAGTATCACCAATGCTTTTTCCCACTTTTTTCTTTATTGGAGATGAGAGTAGCAACTTGTGTGAATGACAGTGCATAGAGAACACTGTTCTATCTATTCAAGCAAAATGTAAATGTGAGATTGTATTTTAGATGTAGTAGGATATGCCATTGTATATATATTGAAGAAATCTCTAATCGAGATAAGGTGCAATGAAAATAGTTTGTGTTGTTGTAATTAAGGACCATTTATAACAAGTATTGACTTGAGACTGAATTTAGATTGCCTTGACAATCTTTATTGTTGCATGTCAGCTTCTGAGAGTTGTGTTTTGTCCCTGTGATCAAAAAACAAGCTGTGAGAACCCCCTGAAATTGTGGTGTGTGGAATCAAGTAGCACATCAGCATGAGAGAACTGGATTCAGCACCTTCATGGACTAGCAATATAATTATTCCTTTTGGGTCAGGTTCTTTAAAGCAAGAATAATAGACTCATTCTTTCCTTGGGATTTCACAAGTATTTGCTCTGAGAGTGAGGAAAGCTTGTGATGAAACTTGTGTCATGTTTTAGGTCTCAGGAAAATTGTACTTTGTTAATTATTTAACCTTTGTCGATTTCTTTAAAACTGATCCTGTCTGCCTGTGCCTCTTCATGCTGTCATGCAGATTCCTCTTCTGCTTCTCTCCTTTTTGCTTCTGTTTGCATTTCTCCCCCCTCTACTCTCTCTGTCTTGGTCCTGCAGTGAGAGCAGGCTTAGTAAATCAGTGCTGTGAACAGTGAACCTGTGCCTTTCAGGCATGCTAAGTACAAGGTCTCATTCAGTCTTTCAAGTTCCAATGTAAGCTCCCAGTCTCGAAGAAACAGAGAATGTAGATTTGTTGATATAATAGTTTGAGGGGTATTCAATACCAAGAAACTCTTTTCCTTTTATTTCTAAAATACAGTCCCAATATAGCAAAGGCTTTTGTCAGTGTACCTTTTCTCTGCTTTCTTTAATATGTACTTCATTACAGGTTTAAGAGGAATGAAAACAGCATTAATTAATTAGCATAAGCCCTAAACTGAAACTAAATCTCTTTCACCATGTTAAGGTTGTCTCTGTTTTATAGTGTGACAGAATTTGGAAGCATTGGTTAGAACAATTTGGAAGACATAAAAGTTAGTTAAAAAATAATTGTTTGACTTAATTTGTTTCACCTTTGTACTTAGAAATGCAATAGAGTAAAATTGCTACCAGTAATTACTGAAATCCAAGTTTGCTAACTAGTCAATTTTTAACTCCTTCTACCCATCAGAAAGGAGAAAAATGGAAGAAGGCAAGCAGCATTTTAAAATTCAATTTTATTTGAATGTCTTATTTAAACAAAATTGTGACTATTTGAATGTCTTAAGGATATATAATAGACTTCACAAGACATTGCAGTGTTTAGTATTAGTATTGGATTTACAGGCCATAGAAGAAAGAGAGCATTGGTTCATTGTTAAGAAAGAAAAATAACGTTGTGTCAGATTACCCACATTTTTTTGTACCTTTTCCTCCACCGTCTTCTCCATTAAAAATTTAACAATAGGCCTTGTTAGCAAAAACTATGATAACACAGATAAAGCAGATTCAAAAATGTAGTGCACGAATGTCAACTTCTTAAAAATCATGTAACATGGATTTCTTGAATTTTCAACCTAATGCAACTTAGTCATCATCAAGGTTTGAGCTTTCCAAGTGTACAGTCATATGACCTGAAAAACTGAAATTAGAATATCCTCTACCACGAGAGAAGGCAAAAGAAAAATCTTGGGAGTCTGAACTTTGCCACTGATCTCCTGCTCAAATCTGGATTTAACTGCAGTTCAAAGAAGTTTTAATGGTAAACACTAACAGGTGTTTATTACTAAACAACAGGCAGTTAAGTCTTGGACAGGATCACTTTTTGCTCCCAAAGTAGGAAATTGTTGCCAATATTGAAATACTGAAGTTAATATGCTTCAGCAGAGCAAGAGGAAGTTTTTTTGAATGCCCCATCCCCAACTGTTTACCTCTCACACAAATAGAGTTTTGGGTACACTTTGTCTTCGGCAAGTATCGTCATGATTCATTAGCCGTAATGCAGCCAGTCATCAAGCAATATAACCCAAACATACTTCTCATGTGGTTGTGAAATTCTGAAGGAGAGAATTTATTGTGCTATTTAGAATGTTCTGCCTTCCTAAAGCTTCTGACCTATTCATTTCAAAAGCAATGAAAATGATGTCTCTGCTTTTCTCCCATCTGTTCCACCCAATAGATTTTTGAGTGTTGAATGCAATGAAGCCTAGGTAATTACCTGAAATTAGTTGCTACTATTTGTGTGTTCTTTTGTGTTTTAGAGTCCTGTTTTCTAATGGGTGTGGTGCCATGCTCACTGAAATATTTGGGGATGTTCTAGGTACTATTTAATAATAAGTGAATATGATTGTATCACATACAAGTCTTGCTTATGTTACCAGTAAGAACAAAATTCAATTTGTAGATTTTGATGTCAATTCTAATGCAGATTTTGTTTTCATGACTGTTTTGCTCACTTATTGGAGAAAGGGATAGCAAGGAAAGAATGAGTATTTTGGGTAAGGAGATTCGGTTTTGTTTTGATTCTTATTTAGAGTATAATTTTTATAGACTCAACAGTCTGGGCATTTGTTTGTGCCGTGGGACAAGTCTTAAATGAGGCAAAATTATTAACTGCTGTTGAATTTGCTGTGCTTTTGTGGTAAAGTTTCAAAAGTCTGAAGTAAAGATCCTATTAAATTAGAACCCATAGTAGTGCTAACCAACGGAAGCCTAGAGGAGATTGAGCAGAGACAGGGTACACTGCTAAGCTAATCCTGTTCCCATCTGTACCCAGTGATTGCACAGTACATGGTCCAAATGTAGTCTTATTCTAGAGATTCACTCAAGCAACAGTTTAAATAGCAAAACACTGAAAATATTGCTAAGTTCTTCATTATCACCTGGCCTAACAGGTTTTCTCTACCACACCTCATATTTCTTCTGTCTCAACTGCATCTTTATATTCTAGATGACGTTGGTACACTAAAATGCTTACATGAGGGAAGAATAGCTAATGCAGATGGCTTGCTTGCCAGAGAAGCTATACCATTCTTCATGAAGCCCTATGAATTCAGTGTCTCCTGATGTCCTGATATAGGTTTTGAAAAGCATGTATGGCTCTAAAAATTACGTGTTAGACCAGAGTTCCTTCTAGTATGGCGTAAAAGCCTCCTTGTACTGCTGTGCTTGCTGCTGTGCTCTGACAGTGTTGTGCTTGTATCCTGTATTTGCTAGATTTTCTGGAGTGTCAAGAAGAAGCAACCATTTTTAAAGGGTGGAGGCCTAAGGGATTTGTGTGCTTTGTCTTATACACACTCCTATTTAAATATTTTGGACAAAATCTTTTATTGTTCCCTGTTAGTGTTAAAAATAATTAAAAATCTGTTGCTTTCATGGAAATGAAAGTTTCATTGAGATGCTCACTCAGACTGGAGGTGTGCCAGTTCTTCATGCCTGAATCCTTGCTGCAATACATACTCTTCTATTTTTTGCTCTCTCCAAATACGTTACATTGGCTATAGCGTTGTTTGTTAATCAGTTTTTCTATAGTGCTGGCACTGTGTCTTGCGAAACCCTGGCTGAAGATTCTTGCATTGATACACTGGCAACAAGAAAACTGACAGCTGGCTGTTTTTCAGGAATGTATCATCATGTTTTCTGATCACTTGCTCCTATGGCTGTCTTTCAACATGTAAACAGAGGGACAGATTCAAGTCTCAGCTATACCACTATAAATATGAGAATATCAAAAGAATTCTTTTGAACTCGGAAGTGCAAATCAGTGCTCATTCTGGACATACAGTTAGTTTTAACGTAAGTGGAACAGTCAGAAAAATGGCTTTTTTTTGAAATAATCCTGCAGTAGGCTTATATTATTTCAGATTTAAATGCGTGCTTTTTATGTCATTATTGGAACCGGGATTAAATATCTGATGGAGATTTTAAAATTTAGTGGCAATATTGATTAACAGAAAAAAAGGTTTATCAGAAAACTGTGTACCCATTTGTGTATTCGTTCACGCTTTTATTTTTGGATTAACGTATAATATCCAGCTGGCTGACATATGATAATGATGCAAATAATTTTTTAAAAAGTGGCTTTATTATTCTTTAATATGTTAGTGTTTATTTCATTTTCAGAAATGCATCTTTTAAGGGAAACTCAGAACAAAAAAGGCACTGACAGTGAGATGAACACTCTTTGCTTTGTATGGATTTAAACCATACTTACAGGAGAGTTTTTATTTTGTATTTACATTCCAGAACACTACAACAAAGATGTCTGTGGATATTCTTTATTCATTCTGCCTAAGAATTTGCATACAATATCAAAACCTAGATCATGTAACATATGTAATAAATTTCAGTACAAAGCACTTATAAGAATGAACTCTCAGAATAGGTTTTGGGGTACATAGTTTGTTCTAGACCATCATTTGTTCTAAATGCCTAAATTAATGCTTGAATTTTCAGAGCTTCTGAGCAGACCTAATTTGCTGTGAAGTCATATGGAACTGCAGAAAGGTCTTAGCACGCAGAAAATGATAAAGCTGAGCACAAAACTAACTTTGTTTCCTGCTTTAATTCAATTCTTCAGCCACAGAGGACTATCCTTTTGTTTGTACTATCACTCAGTCAGAACGAAATGCATTAGGTGGAACTGTTGTACTTAAATTAAAAATGAAAGGTGTTTAGCAATTCTGTTATTTGTGATGTTGCCTGCTGTGTGTTTTTGTATTTTGCTGTAATTTGCTTGCTTATAGTGCTGTCTGTGACAGCCTTCCTCATGTGAATATCACTTTTTTCTGCATGAAGTCCCATGCATTTGTAAAGAAAGGATGGACAGTGTGGGCTTTACCAGTTTAAAATAAGCAGTGTCGTAGAATACCGAAGTCAGAGGAGAGAGAGAGGTGAGAGATTTACAGCTAATTCATCAATCTACTAAATGTGGTACAAAATCTTTTCAGTACTTCATCAGGAGTAGCTGTGCATGGCTTTTCTTTATGAAAAATACTATTTTCTATGGAAAATATCTCACTGGTAATCTTATTGGTAGAAATAGATTGCAGTCTGCTGAAATAAGAAAATGAGCAAGAGGCATCAAAGTACTTTTAAAAATGAGACTTCGAGAGGGTGAAAGGGCATTGATGATAACCAAGTGCTGTTATGAAATCTGTCTTCATGAGAGAGTGGCCCAAGAGTGGCATTAGCAAATGTTACTGTTCAAGAGTGTCTTAATGAACGGAGACAATAAAGAACTGCTGTTTTATTATCTTTGTGGATTCTTTCTATGGCACTTGGTAATCTAGGGTTAGATAAATTTTGCACTTTTAATCAGAGATTCAATCTCATGCCTACTATAGAGAAGAAATTTATATTGTTGAAAAATATCAAGGATAATTTTTTGTGTTACAGAACAACTACATTACAGGAATTGCATTAATACCGTGAAGTCCGCATCTGAAAAAGTTACAAAATGCCAAAATGAAGGCTGCAGGTGCACTTATAGGCATAATCTCTTCCTTAGATCATGCTGCTTACTTATTAGTTAAAATGTGCATTGTGTATAAACATACAGTGTTAGCTAGATACAGCTCTCCGAAATTCTCAGCCTACACTGAGGTTTAGGCACTTGATTCCTGCTAAAGCCTACAGAAGGAGGGTTCTGGGTATCTGAAGCTTTAGGAAGTTGGGACCTATGCTTGTCACTGAAATGTGGTAATTCTAGAAGGTAACTGTAATGAAAAACGCAGAAGAAATATTATTGGACGATATAATATGAAAAGGCTGGGAAATCACCATTTTTTGGAGAAATGACCAGATAGATGATTTATGACTGGAACTACAATTTAAACAGTCCCAAAAACGTCTATCATTCATATCTCTTTTGAAACTGGAGTTTTAAAATCTATCCTGATTACATAGTTGTATGCGTTTCAGGTAAAGTCTTTTTTTCTGAGTTTAAAATGTAAGTTAAGCAGCATGAAGCTGTGTGACTGAAACTAATCTCATCTTTTCTTATTACACGTTTTCTATAACAGTTCATGTTATTTAGACTAAAACAGAATGCAAAATAATAAGCAGTGGAGTTTCAAGCATTAAAAACATTTCAAGCATTTAAAAAAAAATAGTAGACCTGTGCATCATAGGTATCAAAGTATACTTCCCCAAGATGTCTCAAGCTGGAGTAAACATTAATTTCTACTTCACTGAAATCCTGATTATTCTTTTTCTTCCATTTAATTTCATTTTATTAATATTATTTTTTAAAATAATCCTAAAATAAGAAGTGCTAAAATAGAAGCTTGGGATTTGCCTCTGGTTGCTTCGTATGTATTTTTTCTCACCAGTAAACAATTTTTATTATCTTGTTTGTTGTTTTGATACACTCTGAAGTTCATGCCTTGCTGGTATACTTTCTGTTAATTTTCTGCCCTGTTTCTCATATCCCACAAAAGTATGTTGCACCACTTTTCCCTTTAGCTAGCCTAGCATTCCATTTTACACCTCCGATAGATTTTAGTTGCTTTTGGTGATATTTGAGTTCATTCTACAAAGCTTCTTACAAGGGATATTAATTGCAATAAAAAAATCCCAGTGTACCATTTTGACATAATAATCTATAATGCTTGAATGGGCTTATAAAGAATACTGAAAGTATGAATGCTGGCATGACCTACATGTGAAACAAAAGCTATTCCCTTAGGGAATGGAGATAATTTGCTTTTGTCTCATACATTATGCGTCTCCTCTTTTATACCCCATTTCCATGAAAAATATTTTTTGTTTTGTATCAGAGAGTTGTTAAAGTTGTGAGTGGAGTATTAGGCTAGGATCATGCTAGGATTTCAGCAGTCTCATTCTTTGTTTCCTGTTACCTATTCATTATTTTTCTTTTGTCCTCAATGCTTTTCTGCAAGTAAAGTTTTCTCTTTCCTCTTTTATTCTTTGAAGAGTGAATGATACCAGTTCCTTTTTGTTGGGGATGATACAAAGAAATGGCAAACTTTATAAACAAAAACTAAACTAAAAATGTTTCACTGATGCAGCCATGCCAGTGATTAATTAGCCACTTTATGTTAAATATGCAACCAACCTCTCCAAAACTGATGGGTTCCTAGACAGATAGAGAACAGGGCTGGCCCCTTCTAAAGTACCGTGTTGTCTTTTGAGACAGGATTTATGAGCAGAACTTGTAGGTAAGGGAAGAGTTCAAGGTACAGTGGATATTCAACCCCACAGGAAGAAATAATTTCTGCCACAACACTTAAAGGAATTGTCCCTTTATAACAACTGAGTTTCTAGGGATGGATTTTTCAGCTACTTTATGCTGACGATAAAACGATGTAGATTACTGCTGTGCTAATTTGTTATCATCCTCTCTAATTTGTTGTGTATTGTTTTCCTGTTCCAGGTTGTAAATAAAGGAAATTGGGCAGGGTCTTTGAAGGTCATGAATCTCAAATTCTGCATCTCCTACTCTTCTAACTACACATGCATTAAATGATAGGGAACTGGACAGTTTTCTAGATAGGAACCAGATGGAAGCATAGTATGGTAGGTCTCTTGTTTGTCTTTCTGAAGTTACCAGTTTATTTCATAGACACTTCTGCTGAGGTACCTCCAAGTTAAGTTTTTTATTTAAAACCTCATCTATATTTCATCATCTAGGATATTGATATGAAAAATAATACGTGAAAAATAAAATATTACATGACAATTTAATAAGCTCTGGGGATAAATGATGTTCAGGTAAGCCAACTCCTCCTGAATGTGTATCCTGTTTACTAACTGCTATGTTACATATTTCACAGACAGTGATTTTTTTTAGACAATTGTGTTTATGTTGTATTTGTTGTTAGGTTATTTATCATTCATCATTTTACAGATAGGATGGGAGTATAACTGGTGTGTATGTAACTGTGGACTGAAAGATGTGTATTTCATTTTAACTCTAATATTATTTGATAATATTTATATGGATCTCTTATTTGTATATATACATTTCTGTATTAATAGGCAAGTTTTTTTTTTAACTATCATCAAAAAGACACATTCATGCCACTTTATCTTGTACAGCAATGCTTACAGCACCTAACTTACCAGAGGTATTTACAAAGTATTTTACAGACATGTTTGGTTTCATCATTATTCAAATCACAGTGTGAAATGTTTTATAGCAAATGATCCAAATGAGTTGTTATGAGAGTGCCATGGGCTAATAGGAATGCTTTAAACTATATTGCTTGTGTATTAACCTTAACATGAGAGGAAACACTGGATCATCGGCTTGCTGTGGGATTGTCGGCTTGCTGTGTGAAAAGAAGCAGCAGCAACATGACAATGTGAGGAATGAGTGAAATCAGCAGAGAGTGGCCTGAAAGGCTGTCAGACTCTGAATAATGTTTGAACAAGTGTGAAGCAGGAATATTGTTAGATGATGTATGTGACGTGCCGGAGCCTTGGAAATACAGCTCTTCTATCAGATGAGTTACTGTGTGCGTCTGAGCCCTGAATATCTTTCATCTGCACCACACTGTGTTAACTGTGATGTGCTGTATTTCCTGCCTCAGAAATTCTGCTGAATATTTTATAGGGTTTTTTGTGTTAGCTGAACTTCAGTTTTTACTCTCTTTCTTTTTTTGGTCTTTTAGGCATTGGCTGTTCTGGGTAACTTTATGATTGGGATTATGTGCAAAAAGCTAATGGGGGAATAGCAGCCACTTTTCCTCTTGTGAGGACAACTGCAGTACTTACAGTGGCTAAACACATTATATTAGAGAAATTCTTTTCTTTATAAGGGCTAATCGTGATTGGCAGTGCTAGCCATAAACAAGGTGTTAAGTGTTACAGATTCCTTTTAATTTCAGTGGGAATAGTATTTAAGCCTTTAAATTGCACTGGATGCAGAAAATCTGTGGTGTTTATGATCAGGAAGGCATATCACTGCTTTGTCCTTTTTACTGTTGAAGGTGGGAATTTCTGAAGGATGTAACCTGTTCTCAAGGGTATCCAGTGTTGTGGTTTTTTGACTTGTTCAAGGTTCAATAGTCATTTTAACTGTGTGTTTCTAATGTATTTTTCTATTTAGCTGTTGCATATATTTGTTTCCCTGTGCTTTTTCACACTTCTCCATATTCTTAAACATTCTCTTTTATGCCTAGCTTGCTCTCATTCTTCTTACAACTTCTTGTCTTTGTCAATGTTATTACAAGTAGTATATAATCCAGCTCTCTCTTCTTGCTCTTGGCCATTAAAACACAAAAGAAAGTGAGACCCCATTAAAAAACCCTAGAAGATATATGATATGATATAGTCATTTGACAAGCCATCACCTCCAAAAAATATACTCCTTCTAATGTAATCTCTTACCATTTTTTATTCGCCATCATGCCTGTTGTGGTTATTTCTGGTTATTATGACTTTCAAATCCTCCAGCTTCTGTCTGCATGAAAATAGGGATTTTTCAAAGGCACAAATGGTGGATAAGTGCACAGTTCTTATAGAAAAGATTGATTTCTGCTCCTTATGGATACAAACAGCATGAGTCCTCGTTTTCATGACTGATTTTGCTGGTTTGAGACACTACACTTCCAGAAGATCCCAATAGGACAGAATGGCCCCCCATGTCTGTGATCAATATCCCTTGTTACAGGCAGTTGGTTACTATAGTTTCCCTATAAATATATGCTGTTTTGTTTCTGTAGGTGGTGTGGTTTAACCCCAGCCAGCAACTAAGCACCACACAGCCACTCTCTCCCTCCCAGTGGGATGGGAGAGAGATTGGAAGGATAGAAGTGAGAAAAGTAGTGGTTGAGCTAAAGACAGTTTAATAGGGAAAGCAAAAGCCACGTGCTCAAACGAAGCAGAACAAGGAATGAATTCACTGCTTCCCATGGGCAGGCAGGTGTTCAGCCATCTCCAGGAGAGCAGGGCCCTATCAAGCATACCAGTTACCTTGGAAGACAAACACCATTGCTCTAAACGTCCCCCCTTTCTCGTACTTCCCCTAGTTTTTTATGCTGAGCATGTTGCCATATGGTCTGGAATATCCCTTTGGTCAGCTGGGGTCACCTGTCCCAGCTGTGTCCCCTCACAACTACTTGTGCACCCACAGCCTCCTCACTGGAGGGGTGGGGTGAGGAGCAGAAAAGACCTTAGCTTGGTGTAAAGCCTACTCAGCAATAACAAAAATAACTCTGTGTTATCATGACTGTTTTCAGCACAAATCCACAATGTAGCCGTGTACTAATTACTATGAAAAAAACTAAATCACAGTGCAAAGCAGCACAGTAGGCCCTGTGTGAGGGTAGGAATGCAATGTCTACCCATACAACTCTGTTTTTATGAGATATTACTACTGTATCTCAGTTTTATTTGTAAGACATTTGAACTACTACTCGTATCTAGTCTTTTCTTTCTCCAGTGTTGTGAGTAGTCTAATGATTTCTCTGCTAAAATCCTCATTTTGTAAATCTAGTGCTGAACATAAACTGAAATTTGTTTTTGATGATGGTTGATAGGGTTGCCTTGGGTCTTGTGAACCATTGCCTGATGTGGAAATTATAATCATAGGGTTTATTCTGTTCAGCTCAGCTTGACAAGCCAAGTATCTCTCAGTGCAGATAGGAAGAGATTTGGAGAGGTGGAAGGTGGCTTTCAAGTTACAGTTATGCTGTCCTGACCTTGGATCAGTTAGGGCTGGTTTGCTCCTCAGAATTATCTTAAACCATTTCCAATCCACTTTTGCTCATCCTGTGGTCACAGGACACCTTCTTGGAAAGCCATGAATCTTGCCTCATTAGTACCTTATTTTCTCCAGTTGTATTAAATGCAGCTGGAAAGAACTCCTGTTAATTTTCAAACCCAGAGCTGAGAGGTTTAATAATATGGGAAACTGGACAAATGGGAAGAAATTCAGTCACAGAACTCAATGCCAGCACCTTACCTAGAAACAATGTTTTCATTTAGAGACGTCCACGTCCAGAATGAATGTAGTTGTAAAAGTTATACAAACAGTAGGCACTATTAGTAAGTAGGTGGTGTGGAGCTACAGCTTCAGAAAACATTCTGAGGAGCAGCATTACAACCCTGTGATTAGGTGTGCTTGAAGGTGGGCCCCTACATATATGTGTAAAGAAATGTCAATGAGGAATAAACTCAGATACCACTTAGTTTATTAAAGAGGAGCTGGAAATTATTTGAAGTGTTTGAAACTTTGTCTTACACTGCATTGATGCTAATCAGAAATCATGTGTAGTAATGCCTTTATGCTGATTTCTTAAATATATTAGTTTGTTACCATAATAGTTAAAGTGGGAATGCTGTTTTTAACATAACACCTGTCAGTTATTAGCAGCACTTATGATATAATTAGGTGGTTGTAGTCTAGAGGCAATGGGCTAATAACTTACCTATATTGATGATTATTGTTTTGGATCCTGTTATTGATGTTACATTTGTTGTTATACTAGAGGCAGTGGTGCTGTAATTTGCATTTCTATAAATCCAGACTGCAAACCTATATGTGTCATTTTTGTGTCTGTTCACAGGTGATCTCTTAAAAAAGGAATTGTTGTGTTTTTATCCAAGTCCAGTACTTTTTATGAAGCAGGGATAATGCGGTTCTAGATTATTGTGAATTTCTATCCAATTCTGGCTGAATGAAGACTGGAAAAAGCCGTTCCTGTGTAAAATACCTTGTAATATCCTAATGTGGGTTGCCAAGTAGCAGCAAAGTAACTTCTGGATAACGCAAAATCTGTTGTGTGTCAAAATACAATCCTGAAAGTTGGACCTTTGAAAGGCAAACTTACTGTGCTTTTGGAATGGTGTGGATTATAGGAGAGAAGAAATAATACATACTGTAGAATTTGCTTTGATAAGAGTTTTCATAGCTGATATGATCACTGTGTTTCTAGAGCAGGATATTGCTGCTTTGTTGATATCCTTAATTCACTAAAGGGCATTTAGTTCATAGTGATGGGCAGTAACTCTATGAATTGTCCCACTGACTACGTTAATATTACACCTCTAAGTAATGGTTCACCAGCAGGACTAAGATGGTCACAAACTTGTTGAGTTTGAAAAGTCTTGGTCAGGGCCTGAACCTGCCATTTGTAAAACACAAATTTTAGCATGCTTGTATTGCCTTAAACAATATATGCTGCTCTTTGTAGACTTTATTTTAGCTTCCCAGTTTTAACAACCTTTGGAGTCTGCTCTTTGACTGAAACAAGATTGTGGTTGTATGTGGGAAGAACCTAAGGATAGTAGAACAAGCTATCTAATGTTCATTTTAAAGAATCCCCCTTACTTGGACAGTATTCAATATTAAGGTGTCCTTCCTATCTCGCATGTGACATATGTCACCTGCTAGTTATATGCCACTGTCAGTCAACTAATTAGGTTATTTCCTCCTACTCCTCAGGTAGCCTGAGGTAGCCATAAGCCAGCTCCTAGTAATTGGTGAAGATGGTGCTGACAACATAAAATATTTAGAAAAATAGTGGTGTTCACATAGAAAGCAAAGCTTAAAAATTTGAGACTTTCAATGGTGTTATATTAATGCAATTTAGACAAAGAGCTCCACATTTGTTCAAAGTACTTTTTCACACTAATTGGATACTCTTCAAAGCCTTAATTACATTTTTGAAATTACTTTTGTATCCTGGATAGATACTGAAATGCTAATATCTTCACAACCATATGCTTTGTAGCTGGGGTAGTGTTTTCTAATATTGAAAATTTAAAATACAGGGCAGTACTTCTTACAGATGCAAAAAAAGACAGAAGGAAAAACAGTTCAGCATAGTCTCATTAATGTAATATCTGGTAATCTCTAGTGTGATAGGATCTTGCTGTACTTTGACAGCAGTATTGTCACACACCCTTTGAGTGTTTAGAGAGGTAATAAGAATAAGGCAAAAATTTTGGTTGGGGGCCATAACTTCTCTTCTGCAGTTTTAATCACTGGAGAATGAACTGAAAAGAAACCGCACCCCCTCAACAATAACAATAAAAATAGCAACATCAATGATAAAAAAATAACAACAACAATCATAGAATATAAACCTTGTGCATATGTGTGTGTTTTTGGGGGGAGGAGGAACAGCAGCATAAACTGTGGACTGTGAATCCAGAATATCTGAGGATCATTTTGCCTGTGTGCTAAGCATGTGCAGCAAGACTGGACATCTTTGTCCAGAAGGAACACCTTTCTACCATCTGAGCTGAAAGTTTTGTGTCTCTTAGTAATGATTCTAGCAGCTTAGGGCTGAAGGTAGCTGTGGTATAGCTGGACAAGAGGACCTCATGGCTGCAGTATTGCCCTATGAGAGGAAAGTAGAGGAAATTATAACCATTTTAGGCCCTCTATCCTTTCCTTATAATTCTGGCTATAGGCCCCTCCATAACTGATACATAGTTTTGCTCCTAACAAAAGAGGAGAGGACACACCAGTGAATAGTTAAAGGTAGTGTAGATAAAGTATTTGTGCATGACTTTGTATGTTTCTGTGCTTTTGGATCTTAGCAGACTGAATATGTATGTTTTAATGGGCACTGTATCTGAAATGATCTACAGTTGACCAGGCCTCTAGGTGTAGTTCACAAATTACCTGGTGACTGCACAGAAGACTGATCTCTTTCTTTTAATAAGCCATTAAAATGATTTTTCACCCAAATTTTGAGCTAATTCCATTCTTTGGTTCTTGGAAATAGATTTTCTTGCTAATATATCTTGGTTAAGATTTACACTTTGATAACTGATGCACTTTATGAAGTAGCTGGCAGATTGCACTGGAGTTGTGTGGCAACTAGACTGTAGTTAGTGATTTTTGAATCCTGTAGCTGTTAATCCATTTAATTGACAGGTTTAACATAAGACCGAACGGGAACTGCTTGTGTTTGTAGAAATTACTCAATACCATAGCAAAATAAGGTTTCAAAATTTTAGCTGGTAACATTCTCAGAGTTTCCTTCTGGTTGCCTCCAGAAGTCCTCCCTGGTTAATATACAGATCTGTGTAGTTCAGATGAGACGTGCTTGTTGTGGACCATTCAATTTTAAGACATCTGTGATTTTTTTGAAAAGGAATAAACAGTAGGCATTCTGAAGGGGAAGAGGTAATGCAACAGATCCAGGCTGTTCCTTTTAGGGCTTTGTCAGAGCCAGTTAGATCTTAATTGCTTTATTTGTACTGCTTAGCAATTTACTTAGCAGGTCTGTTATCCTGAGTCTTCAAAAGTCTTCAAAATTTTCCAATCAAAGGAAACATCATAAGAAAACAGATCTGAGTGTATAGAATTCCTACACATATGAACCAGAAAATTTGATGCTTTAATGTTGCTTTTGGGGCCATATTCTAATACTTTTATTTCCTAATGAGTATTACCTTACTCAGAAATTGTAATATTTGGAGGTAGAGTAAGCAAGCTCTTGAGATTCGTGGAAGTGATTAAGTCTGGCAGAAAATGTATTCAAGTTCTAGGAAATTCAGCTGTTTCATTAACTATTTTTAGCTACTTTGTGACCTGTCCTAATTAAAACACGCATATTTATTAAACATACTTTGCAAATTGGGACATTATTTGGCTGTTTAAATATAAATGTATCTAGTCCCCTTCAGTGTCAAATGAAAGTTACAGAACAGGAAGACCTGCAGGAACTGGCTTTGCTACAAACTGGTAAAAAGAATGTCTTCTCCCTAGAAATACATTCTGCTGAATAGACTGTTTTACTGTAAGTCCAGTGGCTTTAGGAGAGGGTGCATATTGTCATACTCTGCCTACTGCCTGGTGTTCTTGTGTGCAATAACTATACCTCGTCTGGTTTTTGTGGGACCATTCTGCTAAGAGCTATCAGATGAGCAGAAGGCTGGGGATAGAGTGGTGAATATTGGCTTGTGATTCCTGAGTAGGCAGGGGGAAGAGGAAGGAGGAGGGCAGCATGTAACATGCAGCAACAGATGTAGCCCATCACAGGAGATTTTGCTGCAAGGTGGCAAAAGCTTATGCAGATAATGGAAATACCGAGTGGGAAAAAAGCCCACTTACTTTGAAGCTCTCTTGACAGATTTTCAATAGGCACAGTTTATCCATAAATTATTGCATACTTCCTGAAGTACATAAAATGACAGAGGGTTTTTTGGCTGCTTTTTTTCTTGCACTTCCAAGTATTTCCTTGGAGAGTCTATGTAGACTTTCTTCTGAGTTCACATCAGCATTTTTTGCTAATTGTTCCTGATGCTTCTCCATATTGTGAACTTTTTAACAGAAAAGTAGCAGCAGATTGCTGTCCCTAGAGATGAAAAAAAAAGTCTGTTGATGTGATATAAAAAGAGAAAGGGTAGAAAATAGTACTTAAAATAAATGTTTCCATTTCAGTGCATACAGAATGAGCAGTTAAATGACATCAAACAACTTAATAATTGAATGAGAAGTCACATTTCTTTCACAGTTTCTCCCCTTAACTTGCCTGGATTTTTGCTAAAGCTGGATTACTGCTATGAAATTGCTTACTAGAGAATCTGCTTTTGCAGAGATGCTGACAAATGAGCTCTGTTTTGCACTGGTTAGGTCAGTGACAAGCTGTGACTCATAAAACTTGGGTTGGTTGGCTTCTCCTGTCAATCTGTGCTCACCTGTTTTATCGTGACAACTGTCTGTCATGAGGGTTGTCATTTTACTTTGGCAGGTTCACCTCCTTGTCCCATGTTGTCTATCAGGCATAATGGTCTACCAGGCATAATGCTGGACACCATTAATCTACGAAAAGTAGTGCTTGTCTCTTCAGAAGGGAAAAGAAATTAGGGCTGGAATTGTTCAAAGGTCTGAAAGAGGCTCACTGAGTAGTTTCTACAGAACTGCTAAAAGTTTTTACCTGCTAACATTCTGGTTTGATTCATAAAGCAGACATTTTGTATATTTGGAGAACATCAGGTTATACACACTTTTGTAAATCAGACAAGCATCTAGAACTGAACAGGGGACTGTGTTGCTTCAGCTGAAAGCTGAATGGGATGGAAGTGACCTTTTCATATAGGGGACAAAACCAGCAAAACCAAAGGACAGGTGGAGTACTTGTTACACTTTTTGCTAAAATACGTTTAGATATCATGGCCTCTAGAATTCAGGCCTCTGTATACAAAATTTGTGACGATTGCTAACTAGGTTTCAGATAGATGTGGGATTTTGGACTCCCCTCACCTCTGCTTTATTTGTTAGTGTTTTGAACTGTAGTCTAACAGCACTAGGTGGAATTTCTGGGTCATATTCCACAATGCTCATTTATCAAGAAGCTCCTGATTTGGGGTTTTGGTACCTTTTCTGCGGGCTGCCAAGTGCTTTTTTGAATCTAATCCTCCAGTACATGCTCCGCCTGTGGCATGTGCCACAGCTTCAGGGAACAGCTATTTTATGGTATGTGCTACTGTGCAGGTAGAGCCTCCGGCTGCATACAAAGCAAATTGCCCAGACCCAGGGCAGGGGATATAGAGCACTATTACGGTCTCACTTCACTTTCACTGGCCAGTTATTTTGATGTGATTTTCCGTCTCAGTCTGCTGGGCAGAACTGTTTGTGCAGCTTTCCTCCTGAACTTATTTTGTGAATAAATTAAGAATTTTTCACTACAGTCCTGTGAAACCTTTCATGACCCCAAATGATGCACCAAGTTAATGCTAACATAGGCCACTGTCTTATATATATGTTTGAGGTCTCTTGGAGAGCAATGCTTGCATGTATTTTTTATTTCTCCAGGAATCTTCCTGTGATAGAGTGAGTCATACTATTTTCCTCTGCTGTGCAAATTTGCCAATTATTATGCCACAAGACAAATTTTTCATCATCATGCTGTCATTTTTCATTTTTATGCTGATACTACAGTTATGAGTGTCTTTGAAATGTGACCTCTCTGGGTCTTGTCTTTTTTTTTTTTTGTCTGTCAGGCATTAAATAATTAATGTTTCAAAATCAGATGTCTCTGAACACAAAAGTGAAGCTTCTAGTTGACTGTTTTCTTAAATTTGTTGAGAAGTATTAGTCCTATTTTTCTAACCTTTGATGACCTCCAGTTCTACTTCAAACAGGTGTCTTGTGGTAACCTTTGATTGAGGATTGTTTCTTGTATCTATAAGGAACTGCCTTTTATCACTGAAATCTTGCTAGACTGTAGGTGTTTCTTTCTATTATGAAAAGAGGCACTTTTCACCACTGACATATTGTGGTTTAGATTATTGGAATTCTTTATTTGTTATTTTTCAAAAATCTTGAATATTCTGGCTGCAAAAAAGTTCCCAAATCTTCTTTTTTGTTCTTCAAATCATGTCATACATCACTGTAGTAGTTTTCCATAATTTATAATGATTGCCTAACTAAACTGTCTTTGATTTTTTAAAGTAATTTTTTAAATGCAGGGCCTTTAAAAAACGCACCCAAATTGTATTTATAGCTGACTTGCTGATGATAAACACAGTTTTTCGTCTTTTTAAAGCTGTAAGTATAAAAGTGGCTGCTTTATTCCATGATGATATTCACAGATTTTATTAAAATTTTACTTTCTCTATTTACAAAAATAATTTATTTAGACTGGTTATTTGCAGAGGACACGCAAGAAGTAGAAGGGTGCTCTCTACCTTTGAATAACCAGGAATACACATCAATAGGAATATTACTGCAATCAGACATTTATGTCCTGTAAGGTTCAATGAGAAGCTCTTGGTTTTTTGATTAAAATGAAATGCAACTTTTCTGCCTCTTTTTATACTATTATCACCCATTTTTGTCCCTTCCTGTTCCCTTCAAACCCTCAAAGATCCCAGTAACTACTTTCTCTCTTGCATGTCTTTGTTCCTACCAACCAATTTCTCTTCCTCACTTGACTTTCATCCATTTGATTATAGTATCTTAGTTTCTTTTCACTCTGTAAGACTTCTTCCTTCCTTCCCTGCCTCCCTCCCTTTTTTCTTCTTCCCTCTGGATAGTCCACGTACTCTCGGCATTTGCTCCCTAGGGCGTAGTATTTATCTTTGGGTAAGTATACACAGAACTTTTTCCATAAAGCTGACTTTGAGACAACTTTGCTTCAGTAGTGAGCAACATGGAACTAAACCCAAATGTTATAATTACAAAGCTCAAAATTTGGTTTTGGCAAATGCTGGAGAATATGAACTCATGGCTTCAATTTGTGAGACAAATGCTCTCAGTCTGGCTTCCCACTAGCAGAAGCTTCCCTCTGTTCTGTAACATGTTACAGCTGACTTCAGAGCAGTTTTCAAGTGAGGCCTGACAGTCTTTCATTCTGGCCGACCGATGCAAGGTGGTGGTCTTTAAATGGTAAGCACACAGTACGGAATCCTGATGGTGTTGAAATGAATGACAGGAACATCTACTGACTTTGTCAGAAGACTTTCTAGGGATTGTTGCTTCTGACTTCAGGGAATTCAAAACTAGATTCTGGCATAAAGAGAAAACACTTGTATACATTGTATGCCTTTCAGACCTTTGAAAAGCCAGAGCTTACTGATGTTCTTTTAATTACTGGATGATGTTGTACAGGAGTGTGAATCTGAGGTACTGCAGCCCTGGTGGGAAAGATGCTCAGCCAGCTGAAACTGATTTGTATTGCACTTTGAAAAGGCAGCATCGGAGCCAGCCTGGCTGTTGTTAAATTGCTTTCTAAAGCTACTATTGTAACTAGCTGGCTGTTCAGCTACAGAAGAATCTGTCGGTAACCAGGGATTCACTTTTATTTTCCTGAAACGGGTTCAGACAAAGCTTTATGATTTCCCTAGAGGAATACTTCATGTTCATATTGCTCACTCCAGGTGCATGGCCACAGCAATACACCTTACTTCCTCACAACAATTTACTATACATGTCAGCATTGGCTTTGCTGCTGTGACTGAGATAATTTGTTCTTTCTCATGAAAGGATGGTTAGAATCAAGGCTGATGAGAGAATCTCATATTTCACTCCAACTGAAACCCATAGGGAGAGGTTAATATTATACAAGACTGTCTAATTCTGTTTTTAAAAAAAATCCATATCAATTTTAATTTTCCTCCATGACAGCATCTTTGAGCTATCTTACAGAAACAGTTTGATTCTCACAGGGAAGAAGAGGAAGGGATGGATTACTTCTTTTTCTTACTAGCTTTTGTGATTCTCACTATCTTTTGGAATAATAATGGTGACGGTGACAAACCACTAAGCTTTGAAAAGAGACAGCTATGCTTCTGTATACAACATGGTGACAACTTTCAAGGAAAACATTTTCCTCATGTTCAGATGGCACCTTACGGACAATCTCTTTCTTGTCACTTCTCTTTCCTGGTTAATAGTGGGGTTTTGACAATTGTTTTTTCTTGCATAAGTGAGGAAATATCTAAACCTAACAGGATATCTGCTTGAGTGCGGAAACCTGGACAGATAAAAGGGAGGGAAGAAGGAAGATGGAAAAAGAAGACGGATTTTGACTGTTTCTAGCTTGTTCAAATTTGTTTTATAGCATGATAATAACAATGCTAGTACAGGTTTTGAGAATCAGTATTTCTGCCTTCCAAAATAGTTTTTTTTCCTCAATATTTTTATTTTATCCAAATTTGAGGAGGGATATGCATATACATGCATCTATATATAAAATCCAAATTTCCTCTGAATAATAAATAAGGAGAAAACTTGTGCTAGACCCTGCAGCTACCAAATGGGTCCACTAAGAGCCAGATTACTGCATCACTTTTCAAATTTTGCAGCAGACACCCAGAAAGGTGGCTCTGAGCACATGTAACCATGGATACCAAGATTCCATCTTCCTTGGCCACATGGCAGTCTGGCTGGGCTATTGCCCTTGGCTTTTGAAGTTGTGAAGCACTAACATTTAGTCCGTCTCTGGTGGGCTGTTGTGACTTCAAGTCCTGTGGAAGATGACTCAGAATGATGCTGAGCCTGAAACGTTTCAGCAAAATGGTTTGGACTCAACCAAGTAACATCTGATCAGGCTTTAAGCTGATCTGGGTCTTAGCGTTTAAGCACTACATTTCCTGAAGACTGACTTTTGTGAAAATAATTTATTGCTATCTTCAATAACCTGTGGCATATCCACTGAAAAGTTCCTGTTCAGCTTATGTGCAGTGCAAAACGGAGAATGAAACTTTAAATAATTGTGGGCCCTCTAGCAGTCTTCCTGGAGCTGCATGTTCAGAAAATTACAAGACTGAAATGTATCACCTAGTTTATGTATTCCGATATTTGCTGGTCATACCCAGCAACATGTAGTTGTTTGGATTCCATTGTGTCCTCTGGTTATTCATATTAATGAACAAAAAAACCTCTACTCCAAAAATCTTGCAGTCTAGATGGAAATGTCGGTCACGTATCTCAGTCCATCAGCGGTCAGCAGCCACAGTTCAATGATTTCTCACAGCCAGCAATAAACTGGCACCACTGCTGAAAGAAGAAGTCTCAACATCCCATTTTCCATGATCAGTGCTTTTTATTTTTCTGCCATCATCTCTCTTGTACAGGTACAGTGGGCTGAAGAAGGAACTAACAGAAAAAAAGAAAAAAGACCTAATCTTACTATAATCTTCTCCAATACACATAAAGAAAGTACATCAACTGATTAACAAATTAACAGTTTAAAAGCTACTCCAAAAGTTTGACAAGTGCTAATTGGACCTTAGTCACAGTTAACTTGCATTTATAATACTTTCTTACAAGATGTATGCTTGCAACCATCCTTTTAGGTAGAGATAACAGACTGCTCTTCTGGCAAAGAATGATGATGTGATTAACCCCGTAGCAGGACTTTTCCATTTGATCACCTACAAAAAGAATACCTTTCTTCCTACAATCCCCCTGCCTTTTTTTTTCTGATTCTGCCTGTTTTCTCTCCCCTCAAAGTGTTGCTGCCAGAGGAGAGTGCAAGAAAGCCAGCTGTAGTAGAAAATTTGATTATGCAAATGTAGTTTAGAGTTTGCACAGAGTTACAGAAGATTAACAGTGTGTGATGTGAGAAATGAATGCAGCTTCTTTTTCAGGATGAATAACTGCAAGCTAATGTAGCTGTGGATGAAACATTCAGATAAAATCAGCAGTTGTGTTCTTCTGCCTCCCTCCTTCCAGTTTGCCTGTTTGTTTTTTACCACATACTTTACAAAACTCCCATCTTCCAAGAATCTGAAGATTGTAGAAGTGTAGAAAAGAAGAAGTGTAGTAGATATTTGATCAGGGAACAGGTTTTGTTGTCTTTTATACAGGACCTGGAGGGGATGAAATAGTAACTGAAAGTGACAGGTTCACAGCAAGCAAAAAGTGATACTTCACGCAGTACAATGTAAAGCTGTAAAAGCATATTGTCCCAGGATTCTTGGGATATTAAAGGGCTCAAAAATTCATTAGATATGTTTATGAAAAGAAAGTCTATGAAGGCTGTTGCCTGTGGCTCAGAAAGTCTGGAAGCCACAAATCATATGAATCAAAGGAAAATGTTCTAGAGAACTACTTTTGTATGCTGCTTCTGTTGTTACATTCCCATCTGCATCTGCTACTGACAAGAGACAGGATGCTGGGCTAGATAGACTTGGCTTGGTGTTCCTGCATCCTCGGAAGAAATCAGGTTTTGTCTGTTATATTTCAGTTTTGTATTTCTTTCAGATCTCTGCTTCCAGAGGAGACTCAAACCACAAACACTAGGCTATCCACCAAGGATTTCCTAATATCATTTCCATCATAGCTGAAACCAAAAGGAAGTATAAATTTTGAAGAAAAGTCTTGCTGAATTCTTTCAGACCAAATTAAAACAACCAGCTTCCTCCCCAGCTCCCTTGCCTTCTGGAAATAACAAACCACTGAATGAAGACAAATACATTTTCATTGGTCCTTAAAGACTTAAGCTTTTCCCTGAGTGAAGGTAATGGATCTTCCTTAGACAGGATATCTTTAGGTTTGGATATTCTGGCAAGCTGCAGGCTCTCTTTGGATATGTGCAGATTGAACTGTCTGTGTCCTTCTTGCTTTCATTAAAATGTTTTGTGCTAAGCACAGTTCTCCACTTCAGTGTCCTTGGGAAGTATTATCTTTATACTTTTGTAAAGAATCAGTATTGTTTTAGGTATCATAGTCCTATTATTTTGTGACAATCTTTGTTCTTCAGACCTCATAGGCTTTTACCTTCTTTTCCCTTTTTAAAATACATGGCTTGTTTTTGTTATTTGATTTTATAGAAAAAATAGGAATATTAGGTACTGTTATGGTAGGAATGCTATTCACATGAAAGCTTCTGAATCTTTATAAAATAGGGTTATGGTTTTTCATAATAACATTTTTTCTCAGAATTTGTCAATCAGGTGATAATTATGAGTGTAATAAAAGCAAACACATGATTTTCAAGCAGTCTGATTAAACCCCCTTGCTTTGATAGCTGTTGAGGTTTCATTTTTTGATGTTTGAGATGTACAAACCTCTGTATTTGTATGAAGAAGATGTAATTCATAACTATAATTATTTTCTTTAGAGTTTAAAATTGTCATGGCTTAACCCCAGGCAGCAGCCAAGCCCCATGCAGCCACTCACTCACTCCCCCACCAGCAGGATAGGGGAGAGAATCAGGAGGGTAGAAGCTACAAAACTCATGGGTTGAGATAAAGACAGTTTAATAGGGAAAGCAAAAGCCACGAAGCAAAGCAAAACAAGGAATGAATTCACTTCTTCCCATGGGCAGGCAGGTGTTCAGCCATCTCCAGGAGAGCAGGGCCCCATCACGTGTAATGGTGACTTAGGAATACAAAAACCATCACTCCAAACATCCCCCCCTTCCTCCTCCTTCCTCCGACTTTATACACTAAGCACAATCCCATATGATCTGGAATATCCCTTTGGTCAGCTGGGGTCACCTGTCCCGGCTGTGTCTTCTCCCAGCCTCCCATGCACCCCCAACTTCCTGGCCAGTGTGGCAGTACCAAAAAGCAGAAAAGTCCTTGGCTCTGTGTAAGCCCTGCTCAGCAAAAACATCTCTATATTGTCAACTCCATGTTCAGCACAAATCCAAAACACAGCCCCATACCAGCCACTGTGAAGAAAATTAAATCTACCCAGCCAAACCCAGCATGAAAGTGTATTTGTGGTTGGCTTAATTTCCTGCATAAAAGAGTTGCATGATTTAAGGAAGACAGTCAATGTAGCATGATAAGCATGTGAACTGTTGACAGGAACATTTTTGATTCCTGGTTATTCATAGATAAATGGCGTAGTCCTGAGGAAATGCTTTAATCTTTAAGTGCCTCAGTTCCCATCTGGATAGTAAAGGTTTTGATGATAATCTCCTTAATGATAGGAGATGCCATGCATGCTGTGCATTCAAGCACAGTAACGCGTTTGTTTTCGCCACTTGTTACAGGTTGCAGTTTTTAGTCTCTGAACTGCTCTCTCCATTAGTTCTATAAACGCATTTTTCTACAGGCAGGATAAATACCTCTTAGCAAAATAAATACTTGATAACAAGTGGGTTTCTCTTAATAAGAAATCATTATTCTTTAATCTGTGTTCAAGTTTGAAAATTTCTTTGTGTGCAAGTTTGAAAATTTCCTGTAGTCCAAGTGATAATTTTTTCTGAAGGATTTCCCAAATGACACTACTCTACTCTCATGAAACCTCTCTAGACTACTGCATCTGTAGCTCTCAAAATAAGAAGCCCATGGATCTGTTTGACCTAGTCCAAAAGAGGGTGATGACTGGGGGCTAGAGCACCAATCCCATGAACACAGGCTGAAAGATTTGGGGTTGCTGAATCTGGAGAAGAGAAGGCTCTGGAGAGACATCATTGCAGCATTTCAGTACCTAAAGGAGCCTTCTAGAGGGCTGGGGGAGGGACTTTTTACGAGGGCATGTAGTGATGGGACAATGGCTTCAAACTGAGAATAGAGTTAGGTTATATGCTAGGAAGAAATTATTTATTGTGAGGGTGGTGAGACACTAGAACAGGTTTCCCAGAGAAGTTGTGGTTGCCCCATCCCTGGAAGTGTTCAAGGCCAGGTTGGATGGGGCTTTGAGCAACCTGGTCTAGTGGAAATAGCCCTGTGCAGCTAATTTCTAATTTCTTTCTATCATTTTGGCTCTCTGGGAAACTTAGGCTGTATCTTTGGTGCTCACAATTTAGAAATAATATGAAAAGAAGAACTGTGATAAGGAAACTTGTTGATGGGTTTGTTTTTGAAAATATTTTAAAAGAACTAATGAAAGTAAAACCTTTGCATTAATTAATGGTGAATAGCCAGCAACATTAAAAGCTAAGAAACAGCTGGATGAGAATGGAAAACACTTGAAGAATTAAGGATTAGACAACCAGCTTTTTATTGCTTTTATTGCCTGTGAAAATATACGGTTTGGTATGTATGTGAACAGTTTGGTCCCTTTACCACACGGAGGGTTTATGTGTGTAAGAACAAAGGAAGAGGAGAAAAGGAAGGAGCAAAAGTTTTAGAAAAACGTAGTCATTAAATACAGTGTGTGTTCCTCCTGCTGAGATAAGTAGTTGTTAGATAAAAGGGCTGTTACTGAAATAATCAGAACACCTCCTTTACTTCACTGACTGTGAGCACTATTTTATTGTTACTGTTCCCAACAGCTTACAGAAACCATTAATAAAGGGTTAAACACTTTCCAGAGCTGTATTTGTACCTGATAACTATCATCATGACAGGAGAAGCTGTGGTCTGCCTCGTCTTGAGTAGTAAGAAATCTGATTGTTGCTTTCTTGAACTTAATCCCTTTGCCATCTATGACTGCTAAATGAGACACTTATATTAACTCCTCTGAACTCCTACATTCCTTCTCCACTAGGGAGCTGGGGTCCTGACATATTAAGGTTTCAGGTCTTACGGCAAGGCATCTAGTTATAGTGAAAAGAATTTCCTGATAATTGCACTTTAGGGATCCCAATTTTTAGGGATCTCAGTTTTTGAAACTGTGGCAAACTCCATTTTTGTATTTTCAGTAATTTCTAAGGAATCCTCAAATTGGCAACTATCCCAAATAATAGATGGTTGATTAGGAATTAAAGCTGATGTTTTGAAAGATGAAATATTTTACACCGTAATATGTTTCTTAATGCATACAGAATCCAGAAGATATTGCCTGCTTTCTCCAACATTTTCTGTATTTTGTTTTTAACTATTCAAGTGCATAGTTATTCAAATTAAAAATATATTTTTTCTCTGTGTGGATTTTGAAGGGTGAGAGAATTTACAGACTTCAGTGTTCTCAGTAGAATTTTTAAACAATTAGTGATTTCATTGTACCTATGACTATTGCTCAATGAATTGATGAATTTATATTTAACTATGTGGCTTAAATTTGGAATTACTATAATTTTGGTTTGAGTATGCCAAAGATCTTATGCCGTACTACTGACTCTCCAAAGGGAAGATTGGATATGATAGGCCTGAGATATAAAAAACCCCCAAACAACAAAAAACCAAACAACAACAACAACAACAACAACAAAAAACTAGAGAAAAAAAAGAAAAAAATAGTTCTGATCTTTTTATATCTCTTCTAGGAATGAACATAACCACAGATTTCAATCCCCACAAATTTATGGGTTAGTATACAACCTAAAGGTTATATATATATATAGCTATAAAATCCCAGCATGATAGGGCTGTCTCATTAATGACACTCATACTGAGAAGCAGAGACCTAGATAATATGTAGATAGAGACAACTGACTTCATTTGAGCCACTGAAAGATCAACCTTTTCTTCAACCTTCTTGGTTGAAGTTTTATTCATAGATCAGAGTAAAATGCGTCCCAATCTCTTTATATCTGAACTCGTATTGCAACTAATGTTGTATGCTAACTAGTTTTGCAATATCTAAAAAGACAATTTTTTGCTACTTTTTGCCAAGAAGACTCTCACAGAGTCATGTAGAATTTCACAGGCAATGTGATGGTCAAAAGGAATGAGAAAAGTCATAAGGTCCACAAAAACTCACCAAATTTTATTACTAAATTGCACACTTGGCATGGAAATTGGTATGTCAGTCCCTGACCTACTATATAAACACATGGTAGAGGGTTTTGTATAAAGGGGTATGGTTTTGTATAAAGGGTGAATGGGAAGACAGAAGGAAAGAGATGAATTAAGGAGGGGGAGAGAGGAAGGGAGGAAGGAAGGAGGGAAGGGAGGAAGGAGGGAAGAAGGAAGGAAGGAAGGATCAGTCCTTGTTCCAGTGTCAGTCCAGCCAATGGGATGTCCAGGGTCCTGGGTGCAAGGAAAGAGTCATGGGGTCCTGGTTGTTGGCAAATTTAACGAGAGTCAGCAGTGCCTTGGAAGCCAGGAAGGCCAGCTGTGTCCTGGGGTGCATCAGGCACAGCATCGCCAGCCGGGCAAGGGAGGGGATTGTCCTGCTCTGCTCTGCACTGGGGCAGCCTCAGCTCAGGTGCTGGGGGAAGTTCTGGGTACCAAAAAATCAAAAAAGACATTGAACTATTAGAGAGAGTATCCAAAGGAGGACCATGAAGATGGTGAAGGGCCTTGAGGGGAAGCTGTATGAGGAGCAGCTGAGGTCACTTGGTCTGTTCAGCCTGGAGGCTGAGGGGATACATCATTGCGGTCTTCAGCAGCCTCATGAGGGGAAGTGCAGGGTCTGAAACTGATGGCTTCACTCTCGTGACCAGTGACAGGACTGAGGAAATGGATCAGGGGCGGTTTAAGGTAGATATCAGGGAAAGGTTCTTCACCCAGAGGGTGGTTGGGCATTGGAACAGGTTCCCCAGGGAAGAGGTCACAGCACCAAGCCTGAGAGAGTTCAAGAAGAATTTTGAATAATGCTCTCAGGCACGTGGTGTGATTCTTGGGGCTGTTCTGTTCTTTTGGTGGTAAAACTGTTTGTGGGACCCCACAGAAAGTCCTGTAGAGATGGCCATCATAGATAACATTAGAGTCAATATTCATCTATGCTGTAATACATCAGACTTACTGCATGCATGCTAGTCCTCTGTGCAGGGTACTGGAAGTCACACTGATATCTTAGCCTCACCATATCTATGCTGATGTAACCAGCATTGGTCCTGTAGTGATAATAACACACAAAGGTTCAGTATTTGCTTGCTATTACCTATACCTGGTCGTAATAGTATTTTATTCAAATAGTCTTGGCAGCAATTAGAATCTACTTCGAGACTTTCCCAGTGATTTATTCATTCATTCTTCATATATATCAATGCTACATTGTCTGTGGAAGTTGCTACTCACACTGACATAAGACAACTGTTTTAAATTAACAATTTGATTTCAAGCTGTATTACTGATTATTCTGTACCTGGATCTCAATATTATCCCATCTTTCTGGACCAAATTAAACTAGATATTTCTAGATAATGGATGACCATGTTGTATATAACATTGGACTGCAGTGTGTAGAAAAACCAAAATAAACTATGAATAGTTTGATTACTTGGATTTTTCTCTTTAGTCTCATAATTTCATTCTGGAAACAATGATGTTTTAACACAGATTTTTTTGTTTTATAAATCATTGCATTTGATATATAGTTTTACATTATCAATTGAATTTAGAAGTTCTGGTATTAATTTTCTCATAGTTAACTGCAAATAATGACATGTAGCTCAGAGAGAAATCAGTTGATATAAAGGTTACTCAATGCTTTGTGAGTTATTCAAGGAGATACAACATATGTAAGTGTGCCTCTTTCCTGAAAGAAGATGCAGTTGAACTGGAAATTAAAACTGGAAAAATGACATTGAAGATAAAACATCTGTTAAGATTAATATTCTGAAAATAAAGAAGAACATGCATTTTTGTAGCTGTAAATTTCATGGAGATGATGACTTTAATTACAGGAATTCTAAACTACTGACACAGAAATCTGATTGAATAAGGATAAAAAATCAGTTACATTTTAGAGACAATACATGTATAAAGCTCTCTAGCAGCTAATCTGGAAAGAAATTTATTGACAAATTCACATAGAAAGATCTGTTGGATACACAAAACAGTAAAGTACCTTTCTTAAAGCTGAAATTATTTTTGGTAAGCCTACCATATGGGGACTTAGTTTAACTCTTATTTTCACATAAAATATGGGATTAATTTGGTGAATGTATAATTCCTTTCCAGTGGAATCATTCTTCACATTGAGTGTGTGATTAAGTAACTCTTCTGAAGAAATCCGGGTTATTAATTAGAATCCTATTATATACTCTGACCAAAGCCTTCATTGCTGTAATGATGCTTGAACAGGTTAGGTATTTATACTGATATAGGTAACTAATTTTGGCCAGACATGACAAAGACATTTCCTTTGGTTAAGTTGGATGAACTTTTTTCATTGTTACAGAGAATTTTTTTTTGTGATAAACCCCAAGGATTTACTTTGCCTGAGATACTCTTTATTTTCTGCTTGTGCCTAGATGTATCTAAACATTAATTCGGTTATAATGTGACGATACCTTATAATTCTATACAATTGTTTATAGGTTTGTAAACGATAAAAAATACCCATTGTCAATAGTCCTTATTCAGGATGGATATAATTAAGAATATTGTTGTGTACTTTATGTCTCCAGAATCTTTGCTTTTCTGTAAGGGCTACATTTAGGTACATTTGAAGAACATTTGTTTGGTATGATGGTTCTGATTGATGGCAGGAGCTTACTTCTTTAATGAATACATAGAAGTACAGTGAGTCAGATGAGCATTTGTGGGCTCCTGCATCTGAACATGATCTGGATGTGGTGAGTTGATCTCGGTGGGCTGCCTTGTGTCTACCCTGCTGCTTTGTAACTGCCCCTCCTCAACAGTACAGGGGGAGAAAATACAACAGAAAAATTTGTGGACCGAGAGAAAACCAGGGAGACTGGCAAGTGCCAGTTGCCATCACAGGCAACAGAGATTCAATGTGGGGAAAGTTAACTTACTGCCAGTTTAAAGTAGAGTAGAATGGTGTGAAACAAAGTCAAAACTAAAGATGCTTTCCACCCACACCCTCCTTCCCAGGTTTGACTTTCCTCTGTTCCTGATTCATCTGCCTCCTACAACCTTTCCCTCAGCAGCACAGGAAGATGGGAAATGAGCTTTGCGGTCAGACAGTAACAGATTTTTATGCTGCTTCTTCGTCCTCATGCCTTTCCCTTGCCCCTTCATGGGTCCTCTGCATGGGCTACAGTCCTTAAAAAAAAAATGGCTCCAGCATGGGCTTTCCATGGGCTGCGGTTTTATCCAAGGAATATCCACTTGCTCCGGCATATAGTCCTCCAGGGCCTGCAGTGCGGGTATTTGCTCCGATGTGGTGCTATCCACATTCTTCAGAGACAGCCCAACTCAGCATGGTCTGCATCACGGGCTGCAGGGGAATCTCAGCTCTCATGTCCAGAGTACCTCCTCCCCCTCCTTCTTCACTGGCCTTGGTGTCTGCAGAGTTGTTGCTCTCACATTTTTTTACTTGCTCTTGTCTCTNTATAGTCCTCCAGGGCCTGCAGTGTGTGGGTATTTGCTCCGATGTGGTGCTATCCACATTCTTCAGAGACAGCCCAACTCAGCATGGTCTGCATCACGGGCTGCAGGGGAATCTCAGCTCTCATGTCCAGAGTACCTCCTCCCCCTCCTTCTTCACTGGCCTTGGTGTCTGCAGAGTTGTTGCTCTCACATTTTTTTACTTGCTCTTGTCTCTCACAGCTTTTTTTTCCCCTTTCTTAAATGTGTTATCACCAATCAACTCAGCTTTGTCCAGCAGTGAGTCCATTTTGGAGCTGTCTGGAGCTGTCTCTCTTCAACATGATGGCAATTCTTGGTCTTTTCTCACAGAGGCCACACCTGAAGCAACCCTGCCAACACCTTGCCACAGAAACTCAATACACTGGAATAATAAAATTGCACTAGTAGTGTACACTAGTAAACTTAATACATTAGTAAAAAAAAAAAAATCTTAACATCTGGTAAAGAGGATTCTGAGGAACAGGTGCAAAATGAAGGAAAAACTGTTCTATCTGCTTTGTTGGAGGTGGAACATAGAGTAGAGCTGGAGTAGCAATGAGGGAGTTCAAAAAGTGAAAAATAAATAGGCAGTGGCAACAGCAGAAGCAACAAAAGGAATACTTTGAAGGGAGAATGGGAGCAGCACTAGCTGTAGTTGAAAGAAGCTGTAAGGCGCATGATTCGCTGAAGAGGTATGCAGCTGGAAAGCGTTCAGGAGGAAGACTACATTAAACCATTAAACAACAAAAAGACAACATATTAAATGGTTTACTGTTTTGTCCTTACAAGTATACTGCTTGTGCTGCCCAAAGAATGAAAGGCCTGAGACTTTTGCAGAACAGGTGTACTTCAGGGATACTTTGCTAAAAAGGTGAAATATGAATGCTTCTGTCCACTAGCCTAAAACTCTGGAAAAAAAATCTGTGCTTTAGTATCAATACAGTGTAAATTTTTATGAATTTCTTAACTTGAACTTGGAAAGACCTATTGAAATCCATTAGAAAGAGTTATTGAATTTTGTTAGCTTGTGACCTAATTCAAGTTTTAAAATAAATTTTTCTTTTTCTTTCTCTGTCTCACTAGGAATATGAGAATCATGCCAAATAACCCTTTGGCATGTGGATTGAGCTGTACTTTTAAAAACTGAGTTGTACTTGCTCTCACTCATATTTTTAGTCTTCAGTCACTCAAATATAACATCTGCCATTTTTGTGGATCAAAAGCTTTCTGTACCCTGAACTTTGTCTCTGTTGATTTTAATTGTTTTATGCTGCATTTTACAGTTTGTGCCTTAGAACACAGATGGTAGATATTTACCATATATAGAAAATTATTATTATGCTGCTCACATCAGATGCCAGGCCACTGATGTAGTAAAGAAAGAATGCCTTGATCTGCATAAATCTGTTGCATACATTTTCAGTCTCTCTTAATGTATTTTTTTCTCACCCTTTCTTCTGCTCTAGTTTTGTATCATATTTTATAATAACTCACCCTGGATATTCCCTTGTCCAGCTGTATATTAGAACTTCATGAAATAGGTATGGCTTTGACTAGATGCTTCCATTGCCAAAGCTACCCTGTTTCAAGCAAACCGGGGTAGCTAAATTCTACGTTACAGAATGTTTAGACCAGACATATCCTGACAGATGCCATTTTGCAAGTATTGAGTACTTTCAAAAGTAAAAATTCAGGCTTTATATAGTTTCAGAAAACACTGTTGTGGTTTATGCACTAACCCAAGGTCTCAGAGGCCCTATATACACATTTAGAAGTTCTAGAAGCTATTAGTGTTGAAGCTTGTGTTCAGTATGTGTCTGTTGTTTCCAGGTGTGTGACATACCGCTATCATGAGCTGGGCTGTTCCTACCTTTCTATTCTAGGATGCATTGTATTGCTCCAGTACCTTTCAGCTATGGTCCTAATACACCTTCAGCCTTGAGTGTGTGTTAAAAATCATCTTCTCTCATAGTAGTAAGTTTACAGGATATGCACACAGGTCCAGCCAGATGTGGAGAGAGATCAAACTACTGTAAATACAGCCAGCCAATACCTCATTAGTAGTAGTTTACAGTAACTAAATGTATTAAGATGAGAAAGGAAAACAATAACAAAATGAATTTCAGTCCATGTGTTCATAGAGCTAATTTAATCCGGAGATAGTATTTCCAAACAACTCTGGTTATAGCTGTCTGCTGTTACACTTCTCCAAATGTTCCGTATCTTATTAGTGCTGTAACATGATAGTATCACCAGAGTTATTAAATTTCTGCTCACCATAAGCCTTTGAAAAGCCACCAGGCACATAAAGTGTGCACTTTTGCAGTTATTTTATTTGTAGGATTTCTATTTCACTGTGCAGCTTTACAGTTATTAAAAAGTATATTTAATCTGTTCAGTTGGCTGTCTCTTGAGTTGCTGTTCCTATTTAGTGTTGCTACTTGGTTGAGTTTTAAAGCATTTCTCATTCATGAAGCAGGACCAAAGCATTATGGAGCTAATATGATGCTATGCGCAATAGAGACTCTTAATATGTATTCACATTTTGGAAATATTGTAACTTGGATAGATTCTCATGGCCTAATTTTAACCTGGTTTATGTCACATGCTGTTCCATTGACTTGGCAGAATTCAGTTCACTAAATGCAATTAAACGTGTAACTGAAATACATTTTTTCCCTTTTTGTCCTGTTTCTGTTTTCAGTTACTTGTGCACCTCTCATAGAGCCACAAAAATGCAAAAGTAACAAGCGTATTATTTTTCAAGGGTGTCTGTATAATGTTCCAAACACAGCTTGGTAGCTACACATATAAATACATAATGTTTCGTTTTACATGATGGTACGTTGGTTTCCTGGACATCTGGGGTTCTGTACCAGTTCCTGCTGTAGAAAGAATTTTGCCTGTTAGTTTCATTGCCATGCTAATACCTCAGCACTTTTCCACTACATTGTTCTGTATGCTCTTGTGTCCACTCCTACAATATTATACTGGGGTTTAATGAGTGGGTGAATTATTCCCAGGGTGACTAACATCTGTCTTTCAGGTAAAACCCACATACATACATACCTATGGCAGGAAACATTTAATAAAAACATACTTTCCAGCAAGGAAATGCTAATTTCTTTAGTTTTTTTAAATTTTGTTTTTAAAAAAATGGACAGAGATAAAATGGGGTGCAGTTGTGCTTTATTAAATTTTCAGCATTAAAATCTGAGCACTTAGGAAAAATGTCTTAGGTTTTGTTTTGTCAAAGTAATTCAGCAATAAACACGGGAAACATCTCAATTACTCCCTTCTCCTATAGTTTCCCTTCACATAATTTTCATTCCATCTAGCTACAGCTGAAGCAGCTGATCCAGGAAGACAAGAGTTTTATGGCTAGAAACTTTCTGTTACAGGTATCCAATTGTTAGAAAAGTGCCTGTGCAGAGTGTTGTGGGCCTACAACCATGGCAGCTATTCAAATACTAAAGGGTTGGTTGAAAAGTGTTACTTGCATCATGTGCTGAGAGTTTTTCCTATGTTCTAAGTAATGTGGATATGTCTACAAGTAATACATAGCTTGAAATCATAAGCAGATCTGAGGTAAATAGATAGTCTGGATGGTAATAGTTTTAGTGTAGGTATGGCCTCAGCAGTCCTTGGAATATGTAAAAAACCCACCAAAAGAATCGGTGCTATTTGGCATCTGACCATTATTGCTGCTGACTGCTTTTAACAGAGCTGCCTGAGCTGCCTCCTTTGGATCTGTCTACAGATCTGCAGCACTTTGGATCTGTCTGCATAAGTTGTGGCTGTATACCTTCAGTGTAGTTACCTGTGCAAAATAATCACAGTTTATCCTGACCGTGTAGCTGTCCTTTATGCTTTCCTCACTGCCACTCTGCCAGATTACACTGTGAGATAATACCTGATCCTTAAAAAAGATTTGGTGAGCATTTACTTTTGTTGTCACTTGAATAGTGCTAATGGGCTGTTCTGAGGTGGAATCATGTCTCTTACCTGAGTAAAACTCTATCTTGGTGTAACTTAAATTATCAAAAGAAAGCCCTTATGCGCTATGTGCTGTTCAGAAAACATGATCTTATCACCTTAAATAAGTCCTTCAGTAGAGCTATTTAGTTAAGACAATTGCATAGACAAACAGATTCTGAATTGTTAAAAATTTTTTCTGATGATGACAGAAAGTAATCATTTTATCATGTAAGTGGTAGATAGTAAAAAATGGGCAAAAAGAAACATGGAACAGAAAATGGTGCTAACAAAAAATACAAAGACAATGCTCATTATTTATTGTTTCTTCGATGATCACTGTTTTGAAAGCTCTACAGTGCTGCTACACATTAACAAAAATCAGAGCAAGTACTTAATGAATCTTTTAAAAAAAAATCCAACATGTTGCCTATACAACTTCACTTTCATATATTACGTGCCAGCATCCAGTGATTGGAGACTTTAGGTGATTGCAATGCGGGGAAATTAAACTGATTTGTAAAAGTGTTCATTTCTTATAGCTACACTTACAGTTGTGTTTAATCTAATTCATAGTAGGAAATCCAGTTTCATACTTATATACAGGTGTATGTGTATATATTAATAATTTTAATAATAATTTCTTTAAACATTATTAGGAAATAAATGTTATATCTTAAACTATGTCAGAAAATCTTGTAAAAAATTGAAGTAAAATAGCATTTTCAGAGAGAAATGATTCGTATATCAACATGGCAACAGGAGTTTCATTACGTTTGATAATGTCCACATATAATTTCTTTCAAGGCCGTACATATTTTCCATGTATGATTTATGAGGTATTCATTGCCTGTTTCTGCACGTTGCAGCAGTGGCTAAGCTAATTGTTGGTCCATTTTTTTCCAGAGTAGAGCCCTTTGTGGAGGTTATCTTACATTTCTGTTGCAACAATTGAACTATTAAGCAAATTTAATTTTAGGAATCCACTTTACTTTGTCACCTCATCTTTATTTTCTGTTTTAGAGCAACATTATCAACAATTATTACTGTATTATCAATAGCTTCTATAGACTGATATTAATTTCATAAATAAATAGTTGCCATGGTATGGCATTTTTCTGTGAAAGAGATCAGGCAAATTGAGAAGTACATTTAGGTTCTTTCTTGCTTAGATATGATTCACTGTGTAATGACTTGGTGATTGAAATAAATCCAAGGAATATAATATCTGCAGCCAATGCTCATAAGATAGTCAATGTGTCGAACCATTTACGTGTGCTAATTTAAATGAATTTGTTCCTAAGAGACTACAGTGACCATTAATAGTTTTTTATTTAATTGATCTGTTGCATTGCTTAATTGTGTTTTATCTAGACTTGTACTTGCTCTCATTTTCCCATTACTACTTTGCAGTAACTTGTGATGCATATTTTTGAAGAAATACAGCTGGCATTTGTTGCAGAATCCTTGTGGGTATCTCCACCAGCTAGATAACATCTTTTGTGTGTAATAGTCATATTTGCAATAACTATGAAATTCATGGCAGCTGCAAGCACTTTACACCCTGAAAAATGAAGCCTAATGTATAGCAGGGAGCAGTTAAAAAGGTAGCGACCAATTTCTTCATGAGAACATTGAGTTTAGTGTCCTGCAAACAAGGGAGAGAACACATGAACTTCTGTAGCAAGTGTACCAGAAACAGACTGGCAGCTTAAAGTGCTACCTGTAGCTTTTCAGCTGGTATATTAAAACTGCACCTTTTTTTCACTTACATTTGACTTAATGATCCTTGCAGAAATGTCTGCATAAGGTTCTCTGCGGTGCAAACTCAATAAATTACTTGTCAAAACAGGGTACAGCTTCCCCTATCTTTAGGAAGTCTTTTCTTACTGGGATTTACACTAGGTGATGAAAGAAGCTAGGTATCCGTTCTTACATGCCCAAATCTGTAAGTAGCTTTCTTTCACTTAGCTGTTAAAATAGAGCACAAACAATAGAAAGTGATGTGCATGCTGAAATATCTTTGTAGTGATGATACAATGGTTAGTTTAAAAAACTTTACTGAGAACAAAATTTGCCTGGATCACACTCCAAATAATGTAAAAAACTGTTCATGGTCAAATAATAAAGATGTGCACTTTAGATCTGGAATGAATGCCTGAAGAGAAGACCTTTCTCCTTTAAGAAAGAGTTAATCAGGTATCTCATCCTACTTGCTCCTTCATCACAATTTATTTGTTTGGCATGAGGTGTGTTGATGGACACTAATTTGAAGCATAAACAAATTAAGTTTTCAATTGGAAAGATACCACTTTTTTTAATTGCAGCCTATCATCTACTGCCATCTAAAGATGGTGGTTTCTTTTTTATCTGAGGATGTGCAAATAATTTTAATAGGATTAAAATGGAGAAAATCAGAGTCAAATACTCCTGAAACCATTCAAATTCTGATTGGAAGAAGCATTTTTCATAGGGACTTCATATTATAGTGGTAAAATTGAAACTAAAAATATATGTATTTTTCTGAGTTGTGGGGATTAAAAAAAGGACTATAGATTTTGAATTTGGAAGGTGAATGAAAACCCATGCATGTCATATTTCTTTTCCACTTCGCTCAAAGATATAACAAAAGTATGGTAGTGTTCCCACAGAATGGTTTAATGAAGGAAAGGGTTTGAATGACTATCTGATAAACATTTACAGATGGATGTACAAAGGCAATACTTCAAAATGTAAAAGATAATCAATGTGAATAAAAATTTGGCTTTGAATACTTTACTGCAATGTTATTACTTCCTCTATGTGGTGTGTTTCCAATTTGGAAAAATAAAACCCCAACTGTGAGCAGGAAAAATATATATCCTTCAATAGTGACTCCATTTGTTGAGAAGATCTAATGGTTTTATTTTCATGCTTAATGCCTGTGAAGTTGCACAGACCATAATTTCTAAATCCATCAGGAATATCACTGTAGTACTGTTGCCTTCAAAACTATCTGTAATGGATTGCTTGCTTTTGATTTGTAGAGTGACATGGCAACCAGGATTAGCTTTCACCCCCCCAACCCCACTCAAATATGTATATATTTTAGACCCCATTAAAAAAATTAAAAAGGGAAGTCATAACTGTTGGGTTAGATCATGGTTTTGAGTTCTGGATTCTAATATCCCTGCACCCAGGCTGTTAAAACTAGAAGATTGATACTTAATGATGTTTCTTGCCCTTTGTTCCCCCATCTAAGCTATAAAGCAGATTTGACAAGCTCTTTTAAAAAGTGCTTGAAGAAAAGGAGAAGACAAATGAAAGAAGGGAGGGATAAAATAGGTTGTTAGGACAGGGTCTGGCATCTGAAGAGTTGGAGAATAACTTCTGAATTTGGCATGGCCACAAAAATATCTTATATTTGACACAGAAAATGTATTCTTCTTTTGAGTAAAAGATGACAGCTAGATGCATCCTAGGTTTCATACCTAATTGTACATACATTTTCTTCTATCAAAAAGCATTTTCTTTAGGTGAAATATTTGAAATCAGTAAATACAGAACACAAGACATCATTTTAGATATGAGAAAACCTTAGTGAAATAAGGTGCTTATAAGAAATAATTGTTTCTAAAATGATGAAAAGAGCAGTTCTGAGTTGAAGTATGATGTCTGTGTTTGATGTAACATCTCCTAGTTTATATTACAATATGGTGTTTAAACCTCATTAAAAAATACTTGTGGTTCAAAGAAGAATTAGGACATGGATTAAAGAATTGGAAACAATTTTTTTGTTGTCTGGGATGTAAAGAAATCACAAATGCAGTGTTATCCAGTTTTCATATGAGATATGATGTAGTGGAAGACTTTTTAGTTTATCAGTGAAAGTTATATGAAATCATACAGCTAGAATTTGAAGTCAGAAAAATTGAGAATAAACTAAATGCAGTTTTCATTAGAATTACTTGCCATGAGCTACTATGCATTCTCTGCCAATGAAAATTCCAGAATCAAAGGGTTACTTTAGTAATTGGTGGTTTTTTTCTGATATTGAATTCAAACACAGTTGTTGGACTTTAAATGGATAGTAATTTAGGGCAGCTTGCCTCTTGCTTTATGCAGGTTAAAATGAATGATTGCACAAGTTTCTTCTTTCTTTAGAATGTATGATTTGGAGTTGTTTCTTAAATCTATCTCAGGCTTTTCTGCTGGCATATCTTCATCAGAGCAGGTATTTCCTAGGAAGAAAGAAAATAATAGGCAAAGAGGAAATCAGAAATGCATTATATCCTACTGAAATTATCTTTTGAGTGTGGTCAGGTGGAAGAATAGACTAAGTAAAAACTTTTCAAATTAAAAAACATTACTATCTGAGCAATCTGTCTACCTATGCTGAAAGATCTGGTATCTAAAAAAGCTGAAGTGCATGAATAGATTTTTTTCCTGCCTTTCTGTGTGAGACAGTACACGTTCAAGTCTACTGTCAATAGTGCTTTACTCAGAGAACTTTGGATTTGTGCAATTGTTTCCAGAGTCTGAAATCTGAAAATCACAGACTTTGTTCTTCTCCATCTTGTTTAGTTTCTTCTTTTTCTTTAGTCAGGTCAGAAAGTAGTTCTAAATTGCTTAGTTACATTTTCTTTTAATTCTAGTCTCCTTAATCTTTTCACTTGTCCCATGGCTACTTAATATAGTATTTCTAGGCAATATTCCAAATCTTCAAAGTATCATCAAGATACAATTTTTCTTTTTTTGTCAGGCATGAAATACAGCTTGGTTATCATTCGGTATCAAAAGCTAATCCAGTTGAAATAATCGAAGTAATGTATTAACAGTGCAACATAATTGTTTTGCTTATATGCTTTTCTTTAAATCGAGAGTGAATGTGTATTTGGTCTAGATCACAGAATACTCTGAGCTGCAAGGGACCCACAGGGATCAAGTCTAACTCTTAAGTGAATGGCCTGTACAGGAATTGAAGCCACAACCTTGGTGTTATTATCGTGCTCTAACTAGCTGAGCTAACCTCAGATGAGTTCATGTCTCATCAACTGCAGACTTGAAAAAATGAGGTAACCTTTTCTATACCATTAATGAGTCATTTTAATACATCAGATAGTTAAAAGTTGCTTTAATAATTTTCAAAGGGAATTTACTAATAATTTCAAAAAAGAGAAGAATATCTATCCTTTTTATATGTGTAAAACCTGGGCTACTTGAGTGGCATTTCAGTTTAGCAAAGAACAGTAAAACTGAAAGCAGAAGAAGAAATTTAGATATGGAAAGAATTTTCCACGTTCCTGGCTGTCTGGTCATTGCTTCCCTTTCTGGCTGAAGGATAATTAATGTATTAACACAAACACTATAAGAATGAAAGAGGTACTAGTAGTATCCCTACAGAGAAAAAACTGCTGGGTGATCTCAGTCCTTATTAGCTGACAGAAACTTCACACATCAGTGACTTATGAAGAGCTCAGCTATTGGAAAAATTACCATCAGAGTTCCTTCCTTAGCAGGCACCAGAATTTACTCCCCGGCTGAGTGCTGTCCTCCTCTGATGTGAAATCAGATGGGAAGTTCTCCTGCAGTTATGGCACTCTTAACAGTAGCTTTGATGTGATTTTCTGATCACAGAATCATTGAATCACAAAATATGCTGAGTTAGAAGGGACCCACAAGGATCATTAAGTCCAACTCTGGGCCCTGCACAGGACACCCCAAGAGTCACACCATGTGCCTGAGAAAGTTGTCCAAATGCTTCTTGAACTCTGTCAGGCTCGGTGCTGTCACCACTTCCCTGGGGAGCCTCTTCCAGTACCCAACCACCTTCTGGGTGAAGAGTCTTTTCCTGATATCCAACCTAAACCTCCTCTGAAACAACTTCAGGCCATTCCCTCAGGCCCTGTCACTGGTCACCATAGAGAAGAAAGAGATCAATGTCTGCTCCTCCTCTTCCCCTCACGAGGAAGTTCTAGACTGCCATGAAGTCTCCCCTCAGTCTCTTCTCCAGGCTGAACAAACCAAGTGACCTCAGTTGCTCCTCATACGGCTTCCCCTCAAGGCCCTCCCCATCCTCATGGCCCTCCTTTGGACACTCTGCAAGAGCTTAATGTCTTTCTTATTTTGTGGTGCTCAAAACTGCCAACCAATATTCAAGATGAGGCCACAGCAGAGCAAAGCAGGACAATCCCCTCCCTTGCCTGGCTGGTGATGCTGTGCCTGAAGCCCCCCAGGACACAGCTGGCCCTCCTGGCTGCCAGGGCACTGCTGACCTGCCATTGACCAGGACCCCCAGCACTCCCTTTCCATGGCACTGCTTTCCAGCATCTCATTTCCCAGTCTGTCGATACATCCAGGATTGCCCCATCCCAGGTGCAGAATCCATCCAGCACTTTCCTTTGCTGAACTTCATATGGTTGGTGATTGCCCAGTCCTCTAATTTATCAAGGTCTCTCTGCAGGGCCTTCCTTCCTTGGAGGGAGTCAAGAGCTCCTCCCAGTTTTGTATCATCTGTGAACTTGCTCAGTATCCCTTCCGGTTCTGTGTCCAAGTCATTTATGAAGTTGTTGAAGAGCACAGGTTCTAAGATGGAACCCACTAGTTACAGGTCCCCAGTCCGATGTCCTCTCCATTCAGTACAACCCTTTGTGCCTAACCCATGAACCAGTTGCTCACCCATTGCATGATGTGTTTATCCAGCTGTGTGCTGGACATTTTGTCCAGAAGGATACTGTAAGAGAAAGTACTGAAAGCTTGATGTTTAGAAGAGGATGATTTAGTTTTGCATACTTTGTATAAATCAGTTAAAACATCACGGAACAATTAAGCATAAATCTACTTGAGATGTGGCATATTACTTCTGTTGGTTTGGTAACAAATATACCTAATTTAGGAACCAAAACCAGCAGCACTTCTTCAGTACCCAGAATCTGTTCCATGAACAGACTTGAAAAACTTTCTAATCATGTTCAGTCCACATGGGACCTCCTTTAATGGCAGTTCTGTAAATAAAGCAGCAGGACTTTTTTTTTAAAGGTTTATGATGATGTACAGTTGAACAGGGATGAAAAAAGTAAGTAGAAGTCTAGGAAGGTGACACATTACAAGGAAGCCATGCACCCCATACACTGATTTACTCCTGGAAACATTCTCAGTAATAGTTCTCAAGTAGTTTTTACTGAAAGGGTTAAAGAGTTACCCAAAGTTGGACTTTTAAACTCCTGTGTGAAAGAATTGCAGAAATACGTTGAGGGTTGAAGCCTAGCAAGTGAATCATACCTTTCAATGCCTTTCATTTAGAGACAAAACAAATGCTCACAAGATCTGCTTATTTTATATTTACAAATAGGATCAATTTTACTCTGTGTTCTCAGAGATGGCCCCAAACTGAGGGGCTTCTTTGATATACGTTTTAAAAATTCCAGAGATCATCTCTGCTTGTTTCAAATTTCTTTTCTTCTTCCAATCTTTTTATTGGGAAAAAAAAGAACATTTTTTCCCCTCTCTGGTCCTTAGCGTAGACAAAGCCCTTCTGCTAATTTTTTAAAATTTAAAACAGCTGCCATATTAGTGTTCTAAATGACAAATGCTGCAGCAGTGGCTCTATCATGCAGATTGTTAAAATATGTTTAAATTATATTATGTGTGTTAAGATCCAAAGGAGCGACAATGGCATGTTGGATCACAGAGTGCTTCTAACCCCCCTTCCAAATCCCACAAAACCCAAACACCCCTCCCCACCCCAGACCCCCAACTCCATACAGATTTATGGGACTGTCCCAGAGGTCCTGAATTAATAATATGTAGCATGTGCACAAGAATGATAGATGGAAGAGGAATGGCTTATGTCTCTGTTAAATACTGCATTGTAAAAGTTGTACCATTACATGTTTGTGAGACGGGTCCTATTTCTCCTGCTTTCCTGAAGGTAGCTAATCTCTTGGGCAGATAAAGAAGGTGGTAGCTTCTGAGGTTTTGGATTTAAGAACACTGTAGTGTACCTCATACTTTGAAGCAAAGCACTAAAACACCATTAAATTTTAAAATATAGTTCAGAAACATTAAGTTTTCTTGTACCCTGCAGTTCTTGGTACAAATGACTGAATTTCAGATTAAGGGAAACAAAAAACCCCTTCAAACCCCCAAAGAACCAAGCAAGTGCAAATCACCCAGGAGTTAGAGTGGGAGATAGGGATTATCGTGAATCAGTCTGTATTTTTCTGTAGCTGAAAAGTGACAGCTGCCTTGTCCCAAAGGCTATTTTGCATTTAAAAGTGAAGATTATACAGACAACACAGGAACTGTCTCCTTTCCACTCCATATTCATCTCACAGAAAAAGTCCTGTAGCTGGGGAGGAGCAGTTTGGTGAAGGACTTCAATTTTTTCCCATTCCTCTTCACTGCATATAAGATAAAAAATGGCAAAATTTTGAATAGTGATATGAGTACAGAACAAATAATTTCATGTTGATAATCTCAGTTTCACCTCTTCAAAACAGTAAGTGGCATTTAATATTAAATAAAGGCCATTGTAACCATGTCAAAACACCCCACTTCGACATTTTAGNAAGAAAGAGGTCCCTCGGCCCTTTATCGCCTCTCAGTTGCTCGGCAACAGCGGTGCTGCAGCCTGCCTGCTTGTGGGTCTCCTGCAGGGAGCCAACAGCTGCTGACAGGGCAGGTGCTTTCTCTCCCGTCGACCGGGACACCAGACCTTGTCGCCTGCCGTGGCCTCCGGGCGGCCAGTGGCCAAAGTGACAAGGCAATCCAAGGCAATCTGCATGACTTTACTAAGAATGGCAAATTGTGCCAGATCAATCTGCTGGCCTTCTATGGTGGAGTGGTACAAGATGGGAACCTGAAAGCCCAAGGAGCAGAAGACTTTTGGCACTGTAGAATGTAATGTGAAAGCATAAAAGCCCCTCAACTTAAAGAGACTGTAGAGCCCCATTCTAAAATCTGTTCAGCACAGTTAAGTGAGTGTTAAGAACCAATTTAAGCACAGGAGAGCAAAGAAAACTAAGTCTCTGTGAATAAAATGGATCGAAACCAGAAAGGTTCAAAATATACCCCAAAACTTGATTAAAACCAAACGAGGTTAGATGTTGATGCCAAAGATTCAATATATTTTATTTAATAGTAAAAGAGGCAAAGAGAAAGAAAGAGAAAAGAAATAAAGACAGAAATAGAAAAAAGAGGTGTGTGTGGGGGACAGGGAGAATGACAGGGCTTAGGTAGAAATATATCACCCTTCCGAGGGTCCCAATGATGTCTCGTTGCTCCCCTCCATCTGGTCTTCTTGGTGGTGAAAGTCCCCCATGCCGAAAAGTATAGAATCCAGTGGATTAATATGCATTTGAGTAGGTGGGAACACCCAGGTTCCTCCCCTGCAGGGGGCTAGGTTTGACATTGTCCTTGCAAGACTCTAGATCTGTTGCATCATTTTGCAATACATGCAGTGCTCTGGCACAGGATCTGGGGACCCCTTTGCTGGGGCAGAGGGGTGCCTTTGATGGGCCATGACACCCCCTCTGCTGTCCCTCACATGGATGTTCCGTAGATGTAGCTTTCCTGGCATGGGAGGCCCTGCAGCTGGGCTGCACTGAATGGCGGAGAATGGGCATTCACTGCCTCTGACCAGAGGCTTTTTCACCACACACCCAAAACCTCTTCTCCTCCCCACTCTGGTGTAGGGGTCTGTGCAAGCCTGACAGCTGATAAGCCTGGAGCTGTGGTCTCCATCCTGAAGGTGTGAGGCTTAATGCTCCTGTGAATGTATTCTTCTCCCCCAGCCCAGACCTGAGTCATTTTCTCTTATCTCCATCAACTTGCAGTCCAGGGCTTCAGTCAGGAGGCTCATTCAGGCTGTGGTGGTCTTCCATGCAGCTTTTTGCTACACAGTTTTGCTATAACAGGCAAAAGTCCTTCATAAAAATGTTTAAGCCGTAAACCCTAACATTTCAGTCTCCAAGAGTCAGTCTTACTGGATTCAAACAGTACAGGGGGATGCATCCCAGTAGTCATTTGCTGTCTTTCCTTGCAGAAAGATCAAATAATTGAAAGAATAATCTTTCTTACGTAGAAAATATGAAGGAATGCACCAAAATGCTGCTTGTTTTGAGACAAAAGCAATTCCTTTTCTGTATGTAGAAGTCAAAATTCTGTTTTTTCTTTCTTCTGGTATTAGGGCTGATTTTTTTTCATCAGAGTGGCAGAGTTTTCTGTTAATGTGGCAGCTTGATCAGTTCTGTCATTTTGTATCAGTCCCCTAATTAATATCTTGATTCTGTGTTTGAGGCCAACCTTGAAGAAAAGATGTTTCTGATGGCATAGGTAACAAGCTGAGATATACAGAAGCTAGACATGTAGAACAGAGAGACATCTGTAACAACAGTTTGCAATTTAAACATAAGTAATACAGAAAGTGGTAACGTTTTACACTAGTTCCTCACAGTCTGTACTGAATGGCACCTTGTGCTGAGTAAGAACTGCTGGAAATTAGCTAGTAGATTTTTCTTTCTCGGTACGGGCAAATCTATTTTTGCTGAAGATCGATATGGGAAAGCAATACCAGCAGGCATTAAAGTGTGACAGAAACCAAAAGTGAATCACCCTTCAGGCTTGCAGACAATGCATACTTATACAGACCATTAGTTCTCCTGAGCTCCTTCATCCACAGCTGAGACCGTGTAACCTCTGCAACAGGTTGTAAGTGTCTTGCTAATTACATTTTTATAGTCTCACACTCTGTATCAGTTTAATTTGAAATTCAGTCTTCCCTTTGTTTTCACTTTTCCACCCTATAAACTGTTATGCCCCACACTACTGAAGTAGTGGGCTTCCTCAGTTGCCTGCAGAGGCAGATGTACTAAATGGCAACACAAGGATGATTTGTCGAAGTAGATTTGGGAGATGACATCTGATACTACCTGCAGCACTGTCAAGGGAGAAACACTGTCAACAAGCTGTTAAAAATGACTTCTAATGGCTCAGCAAAGTAGATGAAACATCAAGAAAATCACTTTGTTCTTTGTTCTTATTGATTGCCTAATTTAATTGGCATAGTTTTATTGAATTTTTTAACAGAACAAAATGAGATTTTAATGTAATCTCACTGAGGTTGGTTCTAATTAGATATATTAATTTATTATGACTTTCTTGGTTAGAACTAAAACTCATTAATTTCTTTTGATGAAGTTACTTTAGACAAAGTCCGAAACCTTCCAGCTATCTGTACTCTTGGTTATATTGGTGTATAAATTTAATTAATTGAGAATCTACAGAAGACTGAAGAGACCAAGCAACTTATTATGTTGAAATTCAAATTCTAAAACCAACTAAAAATATTGAAAACTTCTGATATTTTACAGATACCATTCTGGAAGATTTTCAGGCATTGATACACTTGTGGTATCAACCTCTTCAATTGTTGCAATAAGAGTGTGTGATGGTTTAGGCCAAATTCAGGGAAACGTCCAAAAGGAACGTCTCCTCAAAGGAAGGCAGGTTACAAACCACCCCTCCCCCCAATTGGGTTCGGGAAAAAACAAATTTTCCTCAGAGGAAAGTGAAGGAGAAAATAAAACTATTTATTTAACAAACACACAGGAAAACAATA
>VXAZ01005260.1:248137-488968 GCA_013399875.1 Gymnorhina tibicen | reverse complement strand
AGTAGCTAATCTCTGTGTCCTTGAAGCACAAACTGTTTTGAAAAGTTCGCTCAGTTTTTTTCCTCTGTCTCTTGCATCCAGTTTTAAAGGCATAGAAAGGCTCAGGAATCATGTCTGGGCATAGAGCAATGGTAGGGGATACAACAGCACAGTCACCCCAAGACAGAGTGAGACAAGGCAAAGTAGATTTCTTTGTTTGCATAACTTTTAAGGGCTAATCAGCTTCCAGTCTCATGTTAATTCTTAATGACTTAAAAACCCAGATGGCAAAAGAAGCTGTCAGTTTAATTTTGCTGGATTAGATGTTGAGTGATTTGCAATATAGTGCATTTTTGCTTTCAAGCAAGTTGCTTGAAATATGGTTTTGTACAATTAACTTCATTATTACAAGACAGTTTGGTTCAGGAGTAATCTTGAAATTCTCTTGTATCATTGAGATCTGATCATATCCTTCCAGGGTTTGTGCATTGACCACATGTGGGCTTTATCGGGACCATGAGGAGTGGCGTGGAAAGTTTATATAGATTCAAAGAGCTGTTCCATACGGAGTCTAGAGATAACTTTGCTACCTGTTCTTTGGTGTCATTTGTGGGATGGTATGTACTGGTGAGGAAATGCAAAACTTTGTTAACACTGGACATTTTGGGATTTACAGTTTAAAGTTAGAAATATCACAGTGGTTTGCTATCAATTCACTCACACTCCATTGTAAAACATATTTTCTCAACAATAACCTGCATCTTACCTGTAAAGTATGGGACATACTATACTCAGAGTAACTCAAGTGTTACTTGAGTAATTCAGATAACTCAAGTGATGTTGACCCACACACCCCTGTGATGATGCGACAAAAGAGCTGTTGAAAGAGAAGAGATGAGGGATAAACTGCTCTCTCATCTTCATTGGATAGAATGACACTGTCTGAGTGTTAGTGGTATTTATTTGTTTTACAGAAGAGTTGAGTTTTCTATATGTAAAAATTGTGTTGTTTGTACAGCTTTGTTCATTTAACAACACACATAAAGTGACGTTTTTACTGCCTTTTAATCCTTTTTGAACAGGGCTAAATGGCTTAAACAGAATTTCAAGTTCAGGTATGTAAATGTTCAGAAACAATGTTTTTCTCTCAAAGTTTAATGTAGCAGAGGGATAGAAAAGGATTCAGATGGCTCTCCTAAATACTTGCTATGTAATGCAGTTTCTGGAAATGGGTAATAGACTGAGAAAGGAGCATTCTCTGACTCCATGAGAGACAACTTAGTGTGATCACTAGTTCTCCATGTTCTCTTTTGGAATGGCTGATTCATTAACGCACTGATAGGGAAATTACTGTTGAACAACCGATGTCAGTGAGGATGATGGCAAGCTGGGGGGGGGGAGGTCATTAATTTGGAGCAATGTTTTAGATATTTTGTTTGACTTATATGGAGCTGGTGTACAGGCCTCAAGGATGGTTCTCAAGTCCAGTTCCCCAGCACTGTGTTAACTTTCAAATCAGTAAGCACATGAATGCTGACATTCAGACTGCTGTATCTGTCTGTGCTCTGACAGGCAAATGAGAGAAGTTGGCTCCAGCTTTGAATCATTTTGGTACATCTGCAAGTGGCGTTAGGCATTGTGTAACACTGAGGTAGCTAAAGGCAGTTGTGTAGATACCCTTAGCTTTTTTTGGATGAATTCCTGAAGTGTAAAATACAGTAATAATAGGGGGCTAAATCTTAATTTCATAGAGATGTTGTCAGTAAAATATGTTTAGCAAGTCTGTGGATATGCTAAACACAGTAGTGTCCCAATAAAATGTTACTGATTTTGCAGCAGTGGTCTATTATATATTTTTCTTTCTCTGAATCTAAATTGCTTTATTTTTCAGGTTCACATTGATAAGAAAACCATATTATGATCTTAATTTCTCAAATCAGATTTCATGCATTTTTGGTGATGGAACAGGTCTACAGACATGTAAGACCCATATAAAAGTAATAATTCTTAGAATTTTGGAAGAGAAGATTGTCCATTAACTCTTCAGCTTTTTGTAGCCCTCCAAACAAGAAGCAGAAAAAACAAAATGCAGTGAAATGTGAAGACTAGTTGGCAGTAACATTTGTAAGTGGTCATTGTTAACATGTCAGGAGTGTGTCTAGATTTCTGCTTTGGTGATGTTTTACTATATGGCACAAACTCCAGCTGGTGTTTGCTTTTCCCCCTGCTCATTACTCTCTGTCTTTAATTGGACATTGGTCTTACAGAGCATTGTTCTTGCTGCTTCCATAGTGCAGTGTTTGGAGCACAGTGTAGCCCTTTTTCCCCCCCCTTGCATTCTGTTAGTGAAATAAGCCCTTTAGGAAGATGGTATAAGAGAGAGTTTGCTAGTTAGGGAAAAAAACCCCAACTCTTACGGTTACCTTGAGCTCTTCTTGCGTGACACAGAGACACCTTTCTGCTAAATCAGACTTGACTGAACACTTGCAACAGGCTGTGAATGCTCTGATGTTTGACAGCTCCTGTTTCACGTTTCCTTCATGAGAGCATGGTTCACTATCAACTGATCCACCCCTGAAACTGAATCTTAAAGCTTTCTGCAAGTACTATGCTACACTCTCATCATGCGGGAGGGAAATGGTCTGTTGCTCATTCTGACTGTGAAATGAGCCAGTGCTATGTGATTACCCTTCAGTTTGACTCTGGGAAGTAACTTGAACCTCATCAGATTGTGAGTTGTTTGGCTTCCTTGTATAGGTGCACACTCTTTTCACAGGCTTTCTGAAGTGTTGCTGTAATTGCTGATTTGTGTTGATTTTTCTTTTCACATAACACCATATGCTGCAGTTGAGAGATGCATTCAGAACTTGTTTTCACACAAAGTTCTGAATCGCACACACATTGTCTTGATGCAATTTCCTTTGACAGTCAAGAAAGCCTGCTACAGTTATGGACACGTTAAAAGGCAGAAACCAGTAGTGAAAAACAGAAGACAAAATCTATATAGCCTAAACAAAGGTGGAATAATATAAAAAATGTGTAAATTAACTTGTGATAGTTTCCCATTTGTGTCAGTTCACAAAATGAAATAATAAAAGTTCATGCAAAAAAGGAATTAAAAAATGCTTTAGGTGAAATGTTTCAATTTTCTCAGGAAAAGAAGTGATATAGTAGTGGCACTGGGAGAAAATTATTGTTTCCATTAAAAAAACCCAACAAACTTCTAAACAAAAAATGTTATCATAAATTTGGAGGAGGGTGAGTGTTTATGGATAATACAAAAATGATACGTAAGTCTTAGAAAAGCAGTGTTTATTCAAAGTGTTAAGTCAATTTCAATCAGTAGGGTGAGATTTCTGTGTTTGACAGCTCACTTTGTGTCTGTCTCTGATGGAGTTTTAGAGAAAAATGAAGGACATAGCCAAGGCTAGGAACTGCCAGAGATGGGACCTGAGGCTAGACTTACATCCATTCTGACAATACTTACATTCCTAGAGCTCTCCTGCCTTCTACCATTCTCTCCATCATTGGTAGACACAAGCTATTTTCTTTAAGTCAAGTCAATACCTTGGCAGTTATCAAAACAACTTGATGAGCCGGAAAGTCATTTTGCACTGCCTTTTCAAACTTAGAGAACTCAAGTCAATAAAAGCACCTCAGATCTTTTGGGAGAAGTGACAGTCTAATCATTAAGGAACATGTTCATTATGAAACACCAGAATATATCTCACTGGGAGCGGGAGGAGATATATTTGGTTATTGAGCTTTCTTTTCTTCACAAATTTTGTCAATACCTGTGTAGGGATAATGAAAGTGTTCATTATTGTGAGACTTTGTAAAGAGGATGTGCATGATAAGGATAAGAATATATTTATCAGTGGAAATGATGTCATACCAAATGATTGCCATGTATGCAGTGATGATTTTTTCTTCTTGGTGTCTTAGCTTCCTTAAATTCACAGAAAGTTCAATTAATTCTTACTGAGGTATGAATAAAAAAAATTCATTTTTTTCAGTTATTTCATATAACTACCATGCTTCTTTCTTTTGAGTAAGTCACAGTGAGGGAGGCAGACAAGCTCTGTTCCACTTGGTTACAACATTGCTTGGTTAGAATAATGCTTGTACTGTTTGCTTGTTAGGGTTGTTAAGCCATTATATATTCCCTTGAAAGGGGTGTAAAGCTTGGACTTCACTGCCCAAAATTCTTGTTATCTGGTGATCTGATTCATCTTGTAGGAATGGGTGGTTTTTAATTGCTGAACCTCCATCTCACTCTTGTGTCCTCACTTCTGGAACAGCTGAAAAAGTCAGTGCCAATCGAAGTCTCTTCTGCTGTGTGCATCTGTAGAGCATAGGACTGATCCCTTCTTGTTTGCTCTCTAAAGAGAGCCTTTACTTGCATCTTAAGTGCAGTAAGGGAGAGAAAGGACTTTCACTTTTCCATGTGAAAACCTTTTCTACTTCAAATCTTTTTTCATTCTGATTCAGTGTTAAACCTCCAGCCTCTGAAATTCTCCGTTAAAAATGAGGTTGCTGTCAGTGGCTTGGAATAGGTCACAAGACTGATTGTTTTGGAGATGCATGTCCTGAAGTGTTGGGAAGCTGAAGAGCTGGCAGAGAAACGGAGAAGGCAGGCTTTGAAGAGCACCAGTACTGCCCCTCTGCAGCAGCCTGCTGTGGGGTGGGAGGTGCATTTTTGGCATTTCCTGTTACTTTATTAGAAAGATGGTGGGTGCTTGGTGTATGAGGGTCAGAACAAAGGTGACTGAGGATTTTCTCTGCCCCCTCTCTCTTCCATTCCCCTTGGACCCATAGGGAGTGAACACAGATGTCTCAGCTGAAAAGGACTTGTGGTGAAAGACTTCCAGCCACGATAGCGGAGGAAGGCCTGGGCTGTGCTACAGTATGTACTGGCCCCACACCTTTGAGGTAGCATTGGATTAAAAGCAGTCATTGTGCATGCAGGTTGTTCTACATAAGTGCATTTTTATCTCAGCATAGTGACACTGTTTTCCCAACTGCTGTTTTCTTCTTTTGCAGGCATTATTTATACAAAGAGTACTTTGCTTTTTATTAATTGCTTGTGATACTGTCCTGGGATACCTTAAGATGCAGATAGTGAATCTCTATACTCATTGCTTTGTCCTTTTATTGGATTTTGTGAAGTTAATAATTTAGCAGTAGCAATATAGCTAGTCATGACGGTGTTACTTCTGTTATGTTTCTGGTGTTTTCTGGAATAAGATAAAAGTTAAGACCTGGTATCAATTGTTTCCTAAAATAAGAAAAGCCTTTTTAGGCATAATGTCTGGTTAGCTGTTTACTTCCTAAGAATATATACGATAAAATATCTGTAGCATACATACCCACTAGTGTATATTGTTATATCTGATAAATTCAAGGCATTTAATCCAAAGTCATACTCAGTTTATTCAAGATTTTCTTTCAGAAGAAATGCAATCTTATCACAAGATTTAAACAACTGACTTTTAGCTCCCAGAGAAGAATATCATTGTACTTTTGAGAATCTCATATAATGAAAAGCAGAGCTTAATTGCATACTAATGTCACATTAAGAAATTCTGATTAAAAATCGTAGAAGTTTAGGTGTAGGAAGTGTGGACAAAAGTTGAACTTTTTTCCTCATAGGACTTCTGATTTTTAATGATGCTGTATTTTTTAGAGCAAATTTATCATCTCCTAGATAATGCATTCAGGGCTTTCCTAGTGCTTGATTTATCAAGGAGACTGGCACAGAATTATTTTTGTATTTTATTCCAAGTACCATGAGGGTAAAAGTGACAAGGCTTCTGTCATTAATTGACTACTGCCAAATCATATTTCATGATTCTGCTCACTCGTGGTGGTTTGGTTTTTTTGGTTTTTTTTTGTTTTTTTCTGGAAGTTTTCTTTTCTCTCTCTCTCAGTTTGTATATTTTTTAACATTTAAGCAGCTCCTTTAGATGAAAGACACCACATTTTCTTCTTGGCTTACTGTATGACCTCTGGCAGTCACTTAGATCTTCTGTTCCATGGTTTAATTACATGTAGAAAGGAGAGATAGTTGGAAGATATTTTTTAAATTATCTATTTACAAATAAAAAGATTTTAAAGGGTTGTTGGGGTAAGTCAGAAGGGTTCCAGCCTGATGATTAATGAAAAAACAAAAACTGACCCTGCTGGACTGTCATCTGTACAACTTCACTTGTGGTTTACCGAGCTTCCCATTTTGAGCAGAAGGTCAAGGACAGATGAAACTGTGAGTGGATATTGAATTCTGTCTCAAATATTCTCCCCAGCTTCTTGTCATAAATACGTATAATATTGGCTTTTCGCAATTATTAAAAGGATGCTATATGTATAACGTTAAAGTAGCTTTATTGTAAGGATATAGGTTTTTTTTGTAACAATAGCTAATGCCTTTATTTCTGTTATTAGTAGTAGTAAAATGGCTGATATAGTTATGCTTGTGGTAGTTGAGCTGTCTGCTTGGTTGGATAACTCCCAGTGAACGTATAATGAAGACCCCTGCTGCTGACATGCCAGCTATCAACAGCTACCGTCTGCAGACACCATGGACCAAGGCCCAAACTGGTGGTGATAACAAAAATGGACTAAAACCACAGCCAAGGAATATGCATGCTCTAAAAAGGCGGACCCGGGGAGGATCCATGCTAAACAGTTCCTAGAAATTGTAAACTAGTTTAAGGGAAAGTTTGAATATGTATAATTGTTTATGAATATGCATTAAGCTGATGCAATAGTAAAGGTATGTAAAGGGTGTCCCCGCGATGGCAGGTGTGCTCTTGGCTGAGTGCCAAGAATACCCAGTGCTGTAACTTTTGCTTTATTGTCTTTGTCCCCTATTGTCCTTTATTAAAACTTTTAAATTTTAACAGGAGAGTGAACCTCGTTTTTCACATTCTGCTGTGACTGGATATGAAGGATCTAGTCAGTAGTTCCCTCTGTGGTATTTAAAAAATTTGTTACAAATAGGGGACATTGCTGTTTATTCACTTTACAGAAACCGATCAGGAACCATAGTAAAACAGTGTTGTAATTTCCTTTTATTTTATGTTTAAGTCAAAGAGTAATTCAGTTGGATTAATTTAACTTACACTTAGAAGTCGCAACCATATTTGAGACTTTAAGGTGGTCTTGTGTCGACTTTAACGCCAGAGTTACTGGCTGTATAAAAGTAGAAAAGAAGCTGAAAACAATGATGAGTCTGTAACTTGCTATGCAGTAGCCTTTTGCCATTTATGTACCTGGGCAAAAACAAGACACAATTTGTGGTTCTGATGTATTCCTGAGAAAGCAAAGAGCTGTTGACTCTGCAGAAATAAGAGGTTTTTTAACATTTAGTTAGTACATCTGTCAACGGATTGGCAAAATGTAAATGTGAATGATTGTTTTAATCCAGCTAAACATTTTCGTTGGCTGATCTCATGTATTTCATGCTAAAATTGATTTTAAACGTGAACATAAGCAATCAGCTCCTTCCAGTCACTGCAACTCATACTGTCTGTAGGCAAAGGCATATATGACAAGGGCTAGCAGCAACTGGGTTAAATATTGATTTTTGACTCTGTCTTCTTTCCTAATAATCGATCAAGAAGACGTGTGAAAATATCTCCTTCCAAATTGTTATTATGAAGTATTTCTCTGGAGAGCACAAGAAGAAAATACTGAAAAGGTTTGGTTTTTTTTTTTTTACAAGTAGGGTAGAACAGCTGCTTTCAGATAGCAACCCAACCCCATACACTGTTTACAAGAATAAAACATGTGGGGTAAAGGCAATATTTTGGGTGACATTTCCAAAATAGGCATCTACTTTTCTGTGGTAGGTTGAAACTTGGTTGATGGATAAGTTTTTAACCCAATGAGAGGGTTCTTGGGAATGCCTCTGCGATCGCATATTTAAAGTGAAGCAAGGACAGGAAGTTTCTCTTTGTTTCTTGCCTCATGAGGCGGAGGATGCTGGGCCCGGAGCTGGGCCAAGCCCCACGTTGGTGTAGAGGCAGCGCGGGGCTGGCCCTGCCCGCCCGGGGAGAGCTGTCCCCGCTCCGCAGGCACGGTGTGACCGAGACCGCGTGCCCGAGGTGATCGGAAGCCGCCGAGACCTCGCACGGGGCTGGCGGGGCATCCCTGCATCCAGCACAGCTCGCGCCAGACCGAAGGAACACCACACGCCGCAGCCGACAAAGACACCTTTTCTTTCAAGTCAGCGAGGAAAGAAGAGAAAAGTAAAGTCCCATGGGACGAAGCTGAACATGGCGACCCAAGGTCAGGAACAGAGGGGAAAGGGTGAGACCACGTGGGATGGAAGCTGACTGACTGCGGGAAAAGAGGGCGGTCGTGCTTTGGGCGCAGAGCTTAAAAATGCTTCTTGCAAAGCCGTAGAAGGAACTTTAATCCATTTGAAAAAACTTGGCGGGATGGGAAATTCTTGTGCAGCCTGTGATTTTAAAGAAAGGCCCACGCCAGGCCACATAGAAGTTGTGAGAAGCTGTTAGAGATTCGAAGCAGAGAACTTTTGCTTTCAGGCTGAGACGACTCATCCTTAAAAGACTAAAACCCCATGGTTTTTTTTTCTGTGGGCCATGACTTGGCAGTGTGGGAAGACTGCGAAAGATTCATGGGAGAGATACCTTTTTCACTTCAACAGATTGTTTCCCAGGGCGGACTGTTGGTTTGTGAAAATTCTGTGGCACGGTAGAAGAACCTCTTTTCCTTAAGCGTAAAAAGACTCTTAAAAAAGTGCAACTCTGGCCAAAATCCCATATTTGTTTTGTTTTCACTTGTGAGAGGTTTGTAGTAAAGAAGGAGGCACTGGGAAAGAAAGGTGTTTAAAGGTTTGCTTTGATTTCTTAGCATTTCTTTTCTCACTTTTCATTCTGTTAGTAATAAACTTTTCTGTATATTGCAACTCTTTTAAGTGTGGACCTTGTTTTGGAACTGAAGTTCCTTTACATTTTCCTCGCTAAATCCATGTTCCCCTTATGCATATAATTGGATTTTGTGTGTTTGGCGTTTAAACCAGCGTCAAACCACTGCATTGTTGAAACCTGAGGTTCAAGGAGCAGCTATAGCGTTCAAAATTTTTGAAAGCACTATATGACTAATATGTCTAATGTGTCCAGATATTTGAACTTTAATTGCCTCTCTTGCCCTTGCAGGTAGATACTGCTAGTATTTGATTGGAAGTTCTTCCATTTTTTTTCCAAGAATGTTATTTATTTAAATTAATCAATGGTTCCCTAAAGGCGTTAGAGATGAGATAGCTTTGCTGTGGTCCTAGGACTTTGAGATGGTTTCTGCAGGAAGTCCTGCTGACTGTGCTTATCACTTCAGTTGTAGGTCTGCAAAAGTGATTCGGAAAGTGGAGACCCCTGTTGCTAGTGATCTAAGAGGTGAGGACAGACTTCAAACTCTCTGCATGTTGCTTAACATGTAATCAACCTTGTCTAGGAGAAGTCTAGTTAGCACATTTGATAGCTAACTCAATACTCATGGTATGTAGAGTTTGGTAATCCTCTGGAATTCCTTGAAAAAATGTGAGTAGTAAGAGAAAAGCCTGGCTAAAGAAATTGTTGGCGTTCAAAGAGGTAAAGGTGATCTACTGGTATTGTCTATTCTACTTTCCAGAACATTGAGAATGGCTTGTGGTTTGAAATGTGTCTGGACGTGAACAGCTTCTTCCTTGTGCTCCTGAGTGCAGCTGTCACTTTTTGGGTTTCAAGGAGAATTTGAAGAAAAGTCTGTGCTGTGTCTCAGTTGTCTAAGGTTCTGGCTATGGGGAGAGCTGATGAGAATTTCCACTGCATGACACTGTGGAGAAATCAGGAGGAAGTGCAGCTGGCAGTGAAAGACTCCAGCCTTAAAGATAACTGCATGTGATGACTGGGCTTAGAGAACAGCTTCCTTTCATAAGGGCTTGACCTTTGTGCATTGACTAAAAAAAGGATGTTGGGTGAATGGTGTGGGCAGGATGACTGACCTTCTGACTGGTCATTTTGATGGGTACCGTAATGCAGTAGCCACTTAGTTCCCTCTAGGTCAGGCTCTGAACCCTAATCTGACCAGTTGCCTTTAGAGTTGTATGAGTATTAATATAGCATAAGCTTTTTTTCAGCCACTAGTTGTGCTTTTGAAAGAATTCCCTCCTAACCACTTCTCTGTGGTATGTTAATCCTTTCAAATCCTGAGAGCAGTTATGACACCTTGCCTCTTACTGTGACACAGATTGGTTTGACACACAAATTAACCAGGTTACACAGAGTGATGAATGCCTCCTTCTAATGCAAGACTCCTGCTACATTGTCAGACAGACAACGGTACAAAGTAGTAGCTTACAAACTTCAAAAGGATTCTACCAAGCTAAGTAAAGTAATAGTAAGTGTAGCTTTCCTGCATAGTTTTTGCTGAAATACTGATAATAATGGTTGGATTTTAATTTGTGATGTCATTGTTCCATACTAATACTGAAACTGCCACCCCACAGAATAACAAGAAAATGATTTTGTTTAGATAAATATCTGATAAAAATCTGTTCGTCATGTGTTAGGATGTTGATTTCATATTTAACATATCAGAATGTTTAAATATCTCATATTCATTCCTTTGCATTTTATTAATGCTACTATGATATGCTTTCTGAAACATTTATTTTCACTTATTTTTAACCTACACAAGCATTTATAGGATTTTGGTTATACATTTTAGGAAAACAGCCTGAACTTTAACAGTAACACTGAAACAAACATATAGTGGGTAACTGATAAATCTGAATTACGTTACTACTGTGCATTTTATAATGCATCTGCACTGATTTTATTTCATGTGAATTTAGACTTCTAAGCCTCTGTCAGCCACTATATTGTCATGTTTTATTTTTTCCTTATTTATATAGTTACTATTTTAACATTTGTTAAATTTTAATGAACATAAAGTTCATTAAAATGCGAGTTTAAATTGCTTGTTGGTGACTGTGGTTGCCCTGCAAAAAAACATCTGTGTCTTTTCCCTATCCCCTCCCTCTCTCCTACTCTCCAAGTCCAGCTGTGTGGGCTCCAAATATCTGTTGTTTTGTTCTACTTTCCTGCTTAATGTAGGGGTTATTTTTCATATCTGTGTGGACTGAAAAGTGGTTGAGAGACTGTACTGCAGATTTGTCTGCCTGTTTGAGTTGCACTTTTGTTTCCCTGGTGGAAGAGAGTATAGGAATTTAAATGCTTTCAATTTTGGGTCTAGACTTGCAAAATAATGAATAACTTTCCTTTTTTTAGTGATCTGATGATTTCAGGAGTAGAAAAGCAAAGAAGTCCTAGCTGGTGGCTGTGGCAAACTTGATTTGGGAAGTCTCTTTCAAGGTCTAAAACGAGAGCTGAGAAAAGTTTCTTTGAATGTTTATCTGTTTATTTTGGTTCATACACCAGGTCCTCAGATCTCTAACTTTCCTTGCGAGCGTTGGATTTTTTGCCTCTAGGAGATGAAAAGGCTGATATTTTTAAAGCATTGCAATTGTTAGCAGAACAATCTTTGTGAGCAGAAGCTTTTCCTTTGCCACGCTTGGCTTTTAATGCTGGACTGAAAAGCCATGCTTGGCTTTTAATGCTCATTTAATAAGCAGTTTAATGCCGACAGAGCCAGATTTGATGTGAACCGCTGGCTGTGCTCTGGTTTAGGGAGTACACATGTGCTTTGCCTGCTTTCTTGCTTGGAAAGGGTGACATGACCTTGAGAACCAAAGCATGCCAAGACACTTGCCAAGGAGTGAAGCAGGGCAGACATGCCATTCAGGTATCCCTCTGGAGACAGCCACACTTGGGCTGTGTTAGAATCATTACAAAGGCTTAGCTGGGAAGTCTGCGGCTTTTAATGCCATTTCATGGTAGTAAAACTTGTTGTCCCATCAGCTAAAAGAGTGGGTGTTTTAATAGAATAACCATTTGATTAATGAAACAACGTGTACTGTACAGAAGAAATGATCATAAAAAGCTGCTTTTTAACGGTCTAAAGTACCTTTTGCAGCTTGGAACCTTTTATCACCTTGTAAATCGCCCCTTGAGATGAATAGTTGAAGTTAGACAAGGCACACTTCCATTACCAGCATATCCTCCTTCAGATATTATTATAGAGCTTGGGCTGCAGCTGCTTCAAAGCTAGCCTTCTCACCAACACATTTTTACATCTTGCTTTCATTATGCCAAGGCACATTCTACGTTATTGCAGTGGCTTTGCTTTTAATAATCTTCTGGATGAAAACATTCAGACCTGAGGGAGGTCCACTATTTCTCCTTACCCTTCTCTTACAAGGTGGTGACCATTTTTTGCTACTTTTGTTCTGTTTTATAGATAATGTTCAAAGGTGCTAGTTAACAAGACTTAAACATACTCAGGAGGAGAGGAAAAGGCATAATAAAGCCTACTTTAAACCATATATAGGAGAGAGAATAAAGTTATGTCATTTTCATTATGGAGGATTGAAAACTTCTCATTGCTTTCAGTGGGAGTATAAGCAGGAAAATAAAAAACATGACCCTAACAGCAAACAGATGGCATTCCCTCTTCTGTGATTTTGTACACGTTTGAAGTTGCAGAGGAACCACATAAGCAGTCATGCTTTCAATTATTTTCCCCACTAACAGAGGCAGACACAAAATTTATTCGTTTTTTTCTGACTGATTACTCTTCCATTCCAGTCAGTGTTTCTGAGCTCTAAATTCTCATATGTGAAAGAAAGGGAAATAAACTTCAGAAACTTCTTGGCCTCAAAACCAAAGGAAATATTTTCTAAGTTTAAATTTTTATTTTGCTGACCTCTCTCTTATTTTGCCCTTCTTAGGAATTAGAATGGAGGCTGCAGTGATGTGGCTTCAGTTTAGTAGAGATGAGCACCCAGAAACTCTACTTTTCCATAAGAGGCATCTCTCCACAGAATGAATGGAAGACCCTTTCAAGTCCCTTTTTTTCCCCTTTCTCCATAATTGCTGAGATATACAATGAACAGCCAGATTTAATCATTTTCCTTCACAATAATAGTAAGAAATCTGTTATCTCATGTTACTACTAAGCTGAAAGCATAACCTTATAAAGAATAAATATGATAAATCCCATAAAGACTCTAAACTGGAAACAACACAATGTCAAGGCAATCCAAATTAAAGTAATATATTCCCAGTATGGCTTCAAAATAGCTATTTTGTTTCAGAGCAATGATAAGCTTAGAAACAAGAGTATTTTATGTTTCCCTATACTTATATGCTAGGGTCTCAAAGCACTTTACAGCTTTAAATTAAGCAGTGTTATAGATGGTGGGATGAGAATGTCAGCAGTTTGCACATGGGGAAACAAAATTATGGAGGGGACAGTATAATATAACCCATAGTTAGGGGCAGAAGTAGGAAGACAAGCAGATTTTTTTGATTCATGTATCTAGATCCTATGAGCTTAACAGTCATCCCTTCCAAAATGTATTTTTGTGTAGTTTCAGAAAATATTCTGCAACCACCAACACTGATATAAATCAGTGGTCACAAGAAAGGAAATGAGAGATTTCTCGAGTTAGATTTCTGACTCTGCTATTGATTTTCTATGTACCTCTATCTTAACATTGGTCTATAGTTCACTTGTCCTTTGTAAACTCATGCACTGATATCCTTGAAAGAACTAGATAAGTGCAAAGAGGTTTCTTTCTGTACTGAAGATGCGAGGTGATAGCTGTTACATCTGTGTGTGCAGGTTCTTCTCCTTCATCATGCTCCAGAGCTGACAATTAAGAGCTGCATCCTATAGTTTCAGAAACCGATGGGAGTTTTTTAGCAACTTTTGTCCTTTTTTTTCAGACCCTCTGTGTACGAGATAAGGAACAGCTATGGATATACTGTGAAGGGCTGTTTGTAAAAAATGTTACAGGAAGCCTCCTCGTGGCATACAGAGTGATCTGATTTCTTTTTTTCTGGACACCAGGGATGGTTCGAATCTGTGTATATTGATGAGTACTTTTACATTTTAGCTAGCTACCATAGGCCTTGGCATGGCACGTCTCATCCTTGTCCTAGGATGTCTTGGGCAGGTCTGAGGAATTGTGCTTCTTCAAGTCGGAGGACATGAATGACTGACTGAGATGTAGTCATCTACACTGTGTGCCTCCAAAGCTAGGTTACTCCAGCCAGCCCTACTCCTGGATGGCGTAGCTTTCTTTTGAAAAATTGTTTTATCTATAGGTCTTGGCTAGAGTAGTGAGAATCCCTTTTTTGTCCTTAGCTGAAGTCCAAGGGCAAAATCTTTGATAAAACTCGCTAACAGTCTATATCAAACATTGTTTCAAATCTGAACTGACTGACTATATTCCCCATGCTTTATAGCATTTATAATACTGCATTTTCAGCAAAAAATGATTTAGCAACCCGAGCAGGCCTATTGGTTTTATTTTTTAAAGTCAGCCTTTTATGTGCAAAGCCACAGAAACCTCCCTTTTCTTTCCTCTTTTCTTGTTCTATTAATTTCCAGAGTATTGTATCCTTGATCATAGAAATATTTCAAGAAAAACAATGTAGCAGAATTGCCTGGAGTAAATCTTCAGTGAAACATTCCTGTCCTAGTAAACTACAGTTCCTAATTAGAAATAAGGCAATCTGTTTCACTTTCATTAATTTTTCAGTCCAGCATTTTTGCTCTGCTCTTTATACATAGCACATTCTGAAGTTTCCTGTTTTGATGAAGACAAATAGTATTTCAGTGAAATGTTGCAATTTTTTTCTGAAATGTGTCCCTATTCCTCAAGGTTCAGAAATATCTTCCCACATGGCTTTCAGACATTCTAGTGATCAGCTTGCTGTGTTAATGATGTTGGATTTAGAAGTGGTCCAAAGAGACAAATATCATGTATGAATGTAATAAGACTGAAACTTTGAAAGAGAATTTTAATTATTTTATTATCTCCTAAGAGAACTGAGGAATAACATCTGTGTTAAAAAGGTTTTGCTAGAAAAAAAGCAGAATCAGAGTTAAGGATGACTAATGGGTTTCCCATATGGAAACAATGTCTAAGTTATAGCATTTCTTTTCAAAGAAGTGAGAATAACTTGGCTCTATCAAGAGGCAAGTTACCTTAATAAATTTTCTTTGTTGATTTTAAATCTCTGTCATGAAGTACTGATGATGCCTTGAGTGGCTACCTAGAAACAGAGACTAGACAAGAGTAAGGGAATAAAGGCAGGTATTTATTTGAAAGGCCTTCAAAGGTACACCCTGGGGAGCCAGAGGCTACTTCCAAAATGGACCCCAAGATGGACGACAAGTCACGAGTTCTTCACACTTTTATAGGTTTGGTCCATTTGCATATCAACATAAATTCACCAATTAAAACTTTAGCTAATGATGTAATTTCTTCAATTTCATTGCCTCTCTAGGAGCCCTAGTTTACACCTTGTGGGCCTAGGACAATCTGGGTGTCCTTGAATGGCAAGCTCACAGAAGCTTTGTTGTGTCTATCTGGCCTAAGAGAGCAGCTAATGAGCTACAAGACACTTCAGAGTTACACACTAGGCAATACGGGATTTGAAAAATACAAAAGTTAAAACCTAAGGCATCACTGAGCATGCTAAGAACTTTTGGATTTCTCTGTTTGAGCAACAGGAATAAAAAAAGAGGTGAAGCAGTGCTATTTTTATTATGATACTGTCCAGGTTTTCATAGTTGCAGATAGTAAAACTAATATGAAAACAAGTAATCTAAAAAATCAATTATCTGTCTAGATATGAAAAAATTAATCTTGTACATACAAAGAAGCAAGTCACTTTAGACGTCAAATGGAAGTTTTGCTGTGGACTTCAGTGGTCAATGGATCAGGCATTTCTTACATTTTGCCAGTTTCTGTAAATATACAGCATGAATAATCTTTGCTGCTTGGAACTGATGGGGAAAATATTGATCTTATAACTTTAGAAATAACATGAATAGAGAGAAACTTCCACAGTCACTGAGAGATTGATGGCCTTGACCTCTGCCAGGTTCACTGTACCTTGCTTGGGGCTAACTCACCCTTTTTGAAACAGAGCCTTATTTCTGATCGTTCTTACACGGTTCATTCTTTTTTGTCATTCTGTCATTCTTTTCAGCCCTTTTCATGTGAACTTCCCAACAGTGTTAGGTGAGAATTTTAACGGAGTTGGGAGTTAAGTTTAGAGGGGTTTGAATGCCAAGCTGCTGTGCACATCTCATTTTGTGTCACGTATTCAGCAGGCAATTTCCATACATTTAAGATGCATAAAAAGTCGTAGAATTCAAGTTTCTTTTTTTACTACCTCATGAAATGTGAATGATTTTTAATACAAATGTTCAGTAATTGATGTGTAAAAGCAAAAATAATCCATATTTCAATGTTTGGCTAGTGTATTTAAAAGCAAATTGTAGTAAACACCTAGCAGATGGTGAATTAAGTGCTATGATTTCTTTGGGTTCTCTGAGAACACGTATTTTCTTAGTAACTGCCAAATGTTCATTTCATGCCCTTCTCTAGATCCTATAAGGAAAAATGGTGAAAACCATTTAAAAATTTATACTGTATTTTTGTTGACACCTTGTAGAATAAGTTTCAAGCTTACAGGATTCCAAATACTTTTAACATCTGTATAATAGAGAATTTGTGGTGGAAACAACCATGGTGCCAGAAATACTGCAGTGATGTTGCTGATAGGACTGTAAGTAATTGAAAGATGTAAGATAATGCACTGATAAATTATCCTAAAAGTGCAGTGAACTTGTGACTAGCTTGTGTTTGAAATTGTTGAAATCTGACTCTCTTCAAGAAAATAATGGAATGTATATAAAGAGAGATTTTTTCTCTTGATCTCACGGTATTTTGGGATGTGCTTTTGAGCTAGAAATGATTGCCCTAGCTCCCTGAATGTCTACAGAAAACCACGCAAATGAGTATCCAATAGCCTTAGACTTGCAGCTTTCTCATAAAAAAAGGTCGTCTCTGATAGATACACCCCTGCCAAGGTTGACTGCAGCAGATTTAATTTGATCTTTCAAGCACGGATTAAAAATAGTGTTCTTGTTTCAGTTAGAGCATTACCACTTAAGCTTCAATACAAAAGGAGCTTTTTCATCGTCCCAAAGCGCACACACTCAAACATTTTAACTGACAGTGGTTTAGTATTTGCATTATCTTTTCTTGATTGTGCATTTTTCACCAGAGACAGATGATAAAAGTTTATGTGAGAAAAGATCTGCAGTAGCATCAAGAAAAGGCTTCATATTCTGTATTACTGGGGACTGCAGAAGAAATTGGTGATGGCTAGAAATTGCGTTGAAAATTGTTGCATTTTCCATATGTGAGCATTTTTGCATATTTAGCTGATACTGCTGTTTTGCAAGGAGGCAGAGAGCATCAATCTTTTAACATTAGAGCCATAGTTGTAGAGAGTTGTAAAGGATTCTTCCAGTATTCATAGACCAAGGAAGATGATTTTCGCATGGATTAAATGTAGAACTAAAAATTCATCCCGTCTGTAAGTAGAAGTAAGTACACAGATGTAAGATCAATTATTTGAAAGAAAATAAGGTGTCTAAGGCCAAGCCCTAAATTTATTTGCACCTCAGATAGATTTGCTAGCATCCACTTTCATATATTTTACATTGTGTTTTAATTTGATTAAAATGGAACAGCCTTCCCAAGTAAGGGGTTGAGCCACAATCCCTGAAGGTATTTAAAAGCATGGTTTAGTGGTGAACTTGGCAGTGTTAGGTTTGTGGTTGGACTCAGTGATCCCAAGGGCCCTTTCCAACCTAAATTATTCTGTGAACATGATTTGGGGCTTGAGGACCTCACATAAAAATCTTTGCTTTGATAGTGTACTGTGCTGCCCAAGGGGCCACTGCTTTCTCTTGTCATCCACGATGTAATGCAGACTGATCAAACTGTGTTGATGTTCTGAGCATTTGGCAGAGTGTTGTAAAACTTGAAGTGTGTTCAGTTGGTATTCCTCTCCTGTTTCTGTGTGGTCAGCTGGATGGGTGGGAAATGCATGGAAGTGGCCGGTCAGTCTAAATGGATGGACTGGCTAAGGCTTGCATGTTGCGGAGCACTGCTGTATTTCACATCATTTCTCAGGCATTAAAATTCCAATATCTCATACCTGTGTGGAAAATACTGTACTGAGAGCTAAAACAGTACTTATGAAGACTGCTTTTAGAAAATAAAATGTTAATAATTCACCTCTGTCTAATCATAATCGATCCTTTAATCTGTGGGTTTAATGCCTAGTCGCATTAATAAAAAATGGTCTATGTTAGAACCATCAGATCTGTCAGAGGAATCATCAGCATGATTGTATGGTTAAATTTTCAGGTCTGCAGAGAACTTTGTATGCACAAGTGTATTCTTGTGATCTCTTGGCTTTTAAACCCTTGATCCAAAATCCATTGTATTTGATGTAAGAGCCCTCCCAGCCTTCTTCAGAGACTGAAGAAAACAGTGTGTTCCTTGTAATCTCTGTTCCTGGCAGAGGTGCCTATGAAAATGGATCCCTGTAAAGATTTTTTCCTGCCTGGACAGAAGGTTTTCTAGACACAAATTAAGTTCAGCTGTCTGCCCGTAGTTCTGTCCAGAGTATTACTCCGTGTGATTGGAATGGCCTACAGCAACAAGTAGAGCAATGCAATAGGAGCAGGTCTATAGAGCAGAATAATTGACCTGATCTTGAGGATCTGACATTTATGCTACAGACATTTCAAAAGTTTTAGATTGAATTAACTTAGCCCTGTTCCATAAGTGAGAGAGCGCTAGGTGTTCTCCCAGACTTCTGTCTCCTCATTAAGTTCAACTGGAAAGGATCCAGGTGCTCTCTGAGACCATTCTATTGTACAAACAGGAATATGATACATAGAGAGAGTGGCAAATACACATGAAAAGCACATTCCCGATACTGAACACTTGCATTCAGTGTTGGCTTGATTTGAGCTGTTTCTTGACTGAAGAAGTAAAGCCTCAAGATCAAAATAATTGATAAAAAAAGGCAGATTAAAAAATAGCCATTTGATTTTCAGATTATGAAATTTTACTCAGAATTACCAGACAATAATTTCTGTATATCTATATATCTTTCAGATTCTCTTTGATTAGTGTATTTTTACTACAGGTGCTGGCAACATGTGTTGTGGGTGTAGGTATTCCCATTTAATGGAGAAATCTAAGGATGATGCCAGATGGGAATGCTCTTTAAGGCACTGTGAGCAGTGAAATCTGTTAACAAAGGAACTGAGTTTGTGTGGATATTGAGAAGTAATTCTTTTATTGGGATGAAGTTAGTGTTTGTAGTGTGAAGAAGAAGGCTAAGAAATACTCAATACAAAACTTTATTATGGAAGCATTGGTCACACTGTTTAACTTTCTTCCTGACCTAAAAAATTATGATCCCATTTCTCAGCATCAGTCTAATCTGACAGTTGTGGAGGTATTTCAAATATTCTGAATCCCTACAAGTTCGTAAAAATGTGACCTTGGGTAGAAGAAGTATCAGCTGCCTGAGTTGGGGAAAGGCTGTAACTGAACCCTCACTGAACAAGAACAGAATCCACGCTGGAGGAAAACAGAAACCTAGGACTTTATTAGATACAGGAATAGCCACCCAAACATAACAAAATGCTCATCAGTTGTTTTGTTAAACATGAAAATTTAATTTACATTAAGGTTTTCCTTTTCATCTTTTACTGTGAAAAACTAAAATTAGGAAGGTGAAACTGAGGCTTTTTATTACCGAATATTAGTAGGTTATCTGTTCTCATTGATTTAAATGAAGGCAAGGTTATTGCATTTTACTGTTCTATAACTTCTAGTCTATTTGTTTTTGGTGATTCACTGAAGCAAATAAGCAAGAGAAAGACAATGTAGTTCCCGAAGCCATGTGTAAAGAACACTACCAGAAATGAGGAGCTTCAGTGACGCTGTAACTGAAATTTGCTGTTGTTGAGAGATGCTGGATGATGCTATTGCAGGCTTGCTGTTTCTTTTGTCTACACGTAGCAGCAATGTTCTTTTGAAGGGGAGTGTTTAATGTCATCAGCGGTCACTTGACAAACTCTGCTCTGCATGAATCTCAGAGTCAGTTTAAAGAACAGCAGGTTAAATGGTCACATTTGTACAAGTAAATGGATAGTACCAGTTTTCCAGAACTCATGCAGTTGGAAGATGTTTACATCCTGCTTCTACACGAGGCATTCCAGCCACCAGAAGTTTCCTGCATAGATTTAATTGGGAAATGTCTTATTTAGACATCTTTATTTAATTTCCCTGACAATTGTTGGCTGCTTTCCCTTACTCATGAAAATACAAATTCACCGAAAAATTGTGGCACAGAAATAATAATGAGAATGACTTCTGGCTGGAATGACATTGCATGTGCAGCTCAATTTATTAAATGCTCTGAACTGTTGATTTAGAAAGCTGAAAATAACATCTCCTGGTATAAAGTATGTCCTTACAATATAGCATTAAAAGTGTCTGCCCAGTTGGGGAAAATACTTTTGTAATGATGCAAGGTTGCCTTCCCAAACACATACCTGTGTATTTTCTATCACAGTATAGGAACAGATGAAGGGGAATTATTTAATTTTGCTTTTCAGCATAAGTCCACAAGATCGCAACTTTCCCATTCATATTTTAGAAGTTACCATCTGTAAGCGAATTAATTTTTATTTTAAGTGTTGTAATTTTATAATTTCTCAACTACCAGGTGGCTAACATTACAGTTTTTAAAATTTGCTTTCTTTCAGTAAAATATGGTTCTTCATTTGGGTACTGATCTGAAAATTGTGCCCAGGTCTGAATAGATACATAAATATGAGAAAGTTATATCACTGCCTAATACTTGGAATTGGCATTGGTTTGGACTGTTGTGTCATAAACCTCTCAATGATAACAGGCATCTAGGGGTCCTGATTCTCATGTACCTTATTCTTGTTTTGTACCAGCTCCCTGTCTGGAGTAGAATAACTTCTGATTTATAGATATCAGATTTATGGCTTCTGTGGATTATCTTAATTTAGTTAAATTAAAATTAAATTAATTAAAATCAATTCTGAAATGTTTTATCAGAATACTACAGGCACAGTATTTTTCTATATTATAAACAGCTACTCTGTGGACATTAGAAATTCCTTCTGATACAGTGTGTGCATACGAGGACATGCAGCTCAGCTTAGTCTTATGTTAGTTGTAATGAACAAAATTTATCCCATTGCTACCAGTTTTCAAGGTTTTATGTATTCAGGCAATTCTCCAGAAGCTAGTGATGCCATTTTTTATTAAGGGCTTATTTTTATTAAGTATCCCATTATCCTTTCAGTGGTTGCAGGCAAGAATCATCATCTTCACTTTAGAAAACTGATACAGATATTACAATTTCCTGAGGAGCAGAGACGTATCTTCTTTATTGGAAGTCCTTTTTTGATTAAATAATATGAGCTGCTGCTAAATGTTCTCCTTCATAGGCTCAGTATGTTTAAAAGCTAATGTTCTTTAGGATTGTCCACTGTTTGTAAACATCAATCCCATCCATAAATACTAAGGAGAAAAACTAAGGGCTGGATTGTATGTGGTGTCATAAAAAAGATGACTTTCCAAAACTCTGCCTTGGGTGGTAGGATGATGCACAGCACTGGATGTAATGGTGTCTCCCTAGCAAACAACAGAAACTTATGGTTTATCTATAGAATTTCACAACAACAGAAGGATAGACTAAGAATGATGAGTAATTGTCGCTCTCCAATGACAGTCATGGCGTAGAGTGCTAAATCTACTTAGGAAAATCTGACTGTCTAAAATCCAATTGCTACATTCTGTGAAATGCTCACTGAAACAGTTGAGTTATTCGTTAGTTGGAGAGAGAGAATGATGGAAAGAGATGAGATTTAGAATAGCTAAAACTTGATACGACTTAACAGACTTCTGTTTATCTTAAACCTACAGAAATATAGACAAAGTATTTTCTTTATATAAAGAAATTTAAAGTATTTTCTTCCAGTTTTAAAAATCCTGGTAGTGCCTATGTAAAGATAATTATGTTCACTTCATGTTTTATTCTGTTTCGTGGTTTGTAATTTATGGGCAGTGGGGGCCTTTGGTTAAGAAACGTGTCTACAGAATGGATATTTCCAGATCTGATGTTGCTTCATTGTCTCAGATCTTTCTATGCCTTATTTCTCCCTAAATCTATGGAAAAAACTTTTAGAGTTTTGAGAATGCTAAAAAGTGATGCATATTATATGCTGTAAATACTGCAGTACTGTGTAAGGTGTTCTTACACCTATTGAATATTCTCCAAGATTTGGAATAGTCATATGCAATGTAACAAGACTTTTTTCACTATATAAAATGTTTTAAACTCACAACATCCCAGAGTGCTCAATAGTTGACCTATTATTTTATTTAGTTTAAATCAAAGGTTTAAACCAGCAAGACTATTTTGCTCATAAATTTTGCGTAATTTAAACATGGGTTTTTTAATTCCACAGGGATTATAAATTTTGTATGTGTGACTAAAAACTTCCATACAGCAAAGTATTAGTGATTAAAATACAAATGTTATACTCTAACATCTTCAGTGAAACTATGAGTTTTTCCTTAGCTGAAGAGGGAGAATGATAGAGATAAGATTTAAAACAGTTAACACTTGAAAGATAGACATCCTTGATTTCTAATCTCTAGGTATGAATTCAGATACAAGTTTGTTTTTTTACCTGCAAGTGTAAAGGACAGATAAGCATGTTTTTATCAGTGAATTTTGCTTAATTGTTTTCTGATGGTATCTAATACTACTGCTTAAATGATTCTGTTTCTATTAAAAGGTAGGTTGTAATCTCATGTCCTCTACTTCCAACTTCCAAAAAAACACATTAGCGATTTTTTGAAATTTGTGTTGTAGTAAATGAAGTCCACAGTCATACAGTGATTATATTTTGAAGTTTTGTTTGTTTTTTTTTTAAATTTAAAGAGAAAGAGAGATATAATCCTTTCTGCTATGTACTTACTTAAGAATTACAATTTTTCTTTTTGAAGATGTTTACTGGTGCTAATTACTATTGTTCTAAGTACATGTTGGCACAAGTGGAAGTGTTTTGCCATGCATACAATAATCCAGGAATAAAAAAATACTACCAAATGGGCAGGATGCTTGCAGAGAATGTGAGAACAACAAGTTTGAGTCCTTACCTTCTCTATGCTAGATCAGCAATGAACCCTGTTCTCTGTATTTTGGGTGAATGTCCTGAATTTCAAGTTTGCATCTATGATGTGGTTGCTGATGTTCTCTGCTGAAAATGCAGATGGCCTAATTTTTATGCAAAAAAAGAATGGGAACATCTCTGAGGTCTCAGAAAGCTCCCAGAAGGCTTCTGGGCCTCATGAGTATACAGGGAAGTTCATGGCATGGTTCATACCACCCTAATCAGCCCATGGAGCCTATTCCTACCATCTTTGCTGCAGTTGTGAAAACTCAGAAGTAAAAGGACCAAGAGAGCAAGAAAGCTTATGACACTGCAGGATGCTGAAACTCAAAGGGATGCTGAAATATTTGCTTTTCTCCTTTTCTCCTATCTGCTAAAGCAGAAAGACAAAAAAACCTTTGTGAAGGCAGTTTATCCCAGTCATTTATTAATCAACCAGTGGGGAGATCTTTTTTGTTCCCTTGTATTTTCTAGGGTTGAAACATGCCCTATATATCTAGCAGACCCCATAATAGTGGGTTTTCATTAAAGGATTCTGGAACTTTATAAGCAAAGTTAACCCATTTCTTTTTATTGCTATGATTCAGTTAGAAAAGCTAGGACTGGAAATGATGAGCAAGTAGTTAAAATAACTGCCCAATAAAAAGAAATATCTCCATCATTTTTACTCTAGTGAATCAAGGTTATCATAAAGAAAAAATAATTGCATTAAAATCTCAGCTATTACATTTAGGAAATAATCTTACAATATAAGAGGAGGAAACAGTAGAGAGTTTGTGATTCAGGTCCAATTTACTACACAGTTCCTGGAAAACAGATTAGAGTTTTCTTAAATTTATATTGAGGCACTTTTTCTCAACCCCAGAATACAAAGTGGCAAGAGTATAATGCTAACTAACATCCTGGGCATTATAAAATTTGGAATCTGCTTGCCACTGCATAATTTCACACAGCAAAAGGAAATCAAGAGGGATTAATTCAGTCTCTTAAACTTAAAAGGTTGTTCTAAAGGTCCCCTGTCAGCCAGTCTTATTCTTTACCTATGGGAGATGGCTGCAAGCAAAAACCACCTGGCTACCTTCCTTTCACAAGCCTGTGGACTTTTTGATGTTGCACCAATGTGTCCCCATAAAATAGCATGTGGTAAGCAAACAAAATCTAGTGTATCAGGATCTGCTATCCTTTGTTTTAGGTTATTCATGAAAAACCAGGGTAAAAAACCCCAAGTTAACCAACCCTTCCATTCTTTGAAAAGTTTGCTGGTAGCAGGGCTTGCCTTGTCTGGTTTCTAATGTGAACCAGCAATCTCACACTTACTGTTATTTCATCTACTTAGAACCAGCTTCTTTTTTTTTTTTTTTTTTNAAACCCCTTTTTTTTTTTTTTTTTTTTTTTTTAAAGAAAACTCATGTGAAATTATATACCCGTAAGAATTCATAGTATCTGTCGTCCTTTAGTCTTTTATGTCATCATAGCAATACGAAATGGGCAATCAAGAACTCCAGGGTGAGGCATAGACATGGGAGTTTTTCCTACTTGTGTATTGTCAGGAACGTCTGCTGAATTTTATAAAGAGCCAAGTGAAGAGATGAAGATAATTTCTTCCTTCAGGAGAATAGCCACAGACTAATACGAGCTCCATGTAGATAAAAAGGTGTCCAGATTGGTAGAACCCTGTTTACTCCCTGGTTACTTCACTTGTCAGTTAGGCAGAATCCCGAGGCACAGAGTGACCTGAAAACACTTTTCACTAAACCAGCACATATTTTGCTGAAACAAAAGGTCCATAGGCCATTATAGCATTATTTCTACTGCTTAGCTGTGAGTTCTACACAAGTACTCCTAAAAATATGCAGTTTTGTTTTGCTTTTGAAAATAAGCAATTCTTTAGCTGGTTGTCCTGGCAAATAGCCACTAAATTCTACATGAGAGTAGGAAAATGAACTCATTTTATATGCATATAATATTCAGGGGGTCTAGTTTTACCAAATAGCTTTATGTGAAATCCCTTTTTTTCCCCCAGTATTCATGACAAAGGCAATAAAATATTGAAGTCTGATCTTCATCAATTTTACAGTAAACTCATCACTGTGTGATTGACTATGCACTCAGCTAGCTAATCAGTGTATTGGAAAATTAATTCAGGCAGAGCATCAATCCAACAGACCTTGCCTTTTGCATATGCATTTGGTCTGGTTACTGAATTTGCAGAAATAACTGAGTTACTGTCTTCATGTGGATAGCAGAAACTCACAGAACATGAATGTAGCTATATATATAGCTATATATATGGCAATTGCTATATATTGTGTGGTATCTCAATTTTACTTGAAAAATGATTGCATGGTATCAGACAACTTACACTGTTATGCAGAAAATCAAATTACTAAAAGAAACTGTTCTGCCTTAGAGCTGCTGAGTTATTTCTGTTATCCTCTGTGAGAGCCTATTCAATTTGGAACTTCACACATCTTTTGCACTTGATTTTTATATTACTGGAGTACAGTGACCTTCCGAGCTAAGATCTAGCCTGGCTGCCATATGCATAGCAAACATGCTAATACACATTTTCCTCTACAAAGAGTAGGTGAGTATTATCCCCACTTCACTGAAGAAAACCTGGGGTGTCTCACAGTTTATGGTTTCACTGGAAATCTCTTACACAACTAGAAGGGGAATCTGGATTTTCTCAGTCATTGCCCCATTCTTTATTGACAGAGAATGTTTTTTCTGCAGACCAGTCTGAGTGATGCACTTCCCTTGTCAGTGTCTTTGGAAACCTCTAGCCTTGCTCTCTTGGTTTTTATAGCAAGGGAGCAGATTGACTATATTAAATAGACTGTTTAGTCTGTGACAGCAAACTGGGAGGCAGAGGATGTTCTTTCTCTGAAGGTAAAGGTGCATATCTTGAGCCATGAAGGAACACACGTGAATGAGTCTCCACTGGTTATTGATCGTTGTCTTTCATGAACAAGATTGAAGCATTTTTCTTCTGTTTCCTTGATTGTTTTTCCACTAAACTTACCAGAATCTGTCCATCCTTCTTTGGTCTTCAGCTTTCAAAGAAGAACTTGCTTATCAGTGGGGGCAACAAAAAACCAGCAACCTCTCCAAGAATCCTGAAATAAGACATAATTATTTCCATTGAAAGTCATATTTTGCATTTCACTTCAGACATTTTAATGCAAAGCGTTGTGTGACTACCGTATGTTCTCCAGCATTTCTGATTCTGTTCTTGTGTGCCTGGATGATGGGACCCTTAGGCAAATAAGTTAATTGCAGGGGTGTATGAAGAACTATAACCTGGGGAAAGGATTATACATTCATTAATAATATGATCATTGGTAATTATTCTACAGTTTCTCTTAACTTGAACTGATAAAAAGCTTGACTAAAAGTAGTGCAGTACCAAATGGAGGTCAAAATTACTCCTCCAGGAAAATAGTTTCTTTGTTTTTAGTTAGACATACTTTAACTGCTAATAGTGTAAAATCATTTCATTTATTTTATGCAGCTGGCAGCTAAACAACTTTAGAGGCTCCAAACTTCAATTTTCTGCAGACAGGCAAGTGGCCTAGAGACCATCTTCAGTGTGATTAAAAATGCATTTTACTTCCTAAAGCAGTTGGGTAGAAATAACTGTAAAATAATAAAAATATTTTTTAGCAGGTGGTGGACACAGGCTTGTTGCAAATGTATTTTTTAAGGGTAGTGGAGATGCTTTTGTTTTTCTGTACATTCATTTCCTAGTGTGGAATGCAGATAAAAACAGTTCTCGTGCATGATTTCAAATAAACCATATTCCATAAAGAAGCTTTGTTTTTGCTGTATGTTGTGACAGTTCTTTTACGATGTTTTCTATTACACCCTTAAGCATTGTCACTTGATTCTTATAATGTTAATTACCTCTGAAAGTTCCCTCTAGCCCTTCTTAAGAATATGAGTACTTTCAAATGCATCAAAATGACTTCCATCTTATGTGCATTTATTAAAAATAAATAAAGTTGACCCAGGAATTAAGCAACAGAGAAGTATATAACAATGAAGCTAAAAAGCTTTTTTCTCTAGGTTAAATTGTGTTTTGCTCACAGTGAAACATTTTTTACAGCAATAATAGTGTCATACAAATGGGACTAATGATGTTATCTCTTGAGGGAATATAGTAGTTTAGACTGAAGGAGTTTCTTTTCCTCTTATATGTGGTGCTTTTCTTTATGCAGGAATTCAGGTCAGCCCTATGGCTGTATAGTACAGGAACGCAGATGTCCTTCCTGTCTGATTCCCTAAACTGTGTGCCTGTGTAACTGATGGATTCATGGTATAAAAGATGTTATTATGGACTCACTGAAATCAGCGAGTCTACATGTGAAGTCAGTCTTTCTCAATAAGTTGCCAAATGGTCCATGGACATTAGATCCTGTCTTTTGGATATAAACACTAGAAAGGCTCTTCAGGCTCTTCTAAACTTCAAGTCTTTCAAGGCACCCTAGACCATTTCTTTGTATGTAATATAGGACCATCTTTGTGCACATGAGCTGTCTAACGTGGCTCCCATGGATGCTTCCATAAATATTTTTCTTCAGTGATGTGAGTTCCTGAGAAAAATCCTTTGTCCTTTCTTTCTGCAGGATCTCTCTTAATTGTTTCTCCTCACTTGGCTGGTGACTCCGATGTCCTCCTTGTCTCTCCCCCCTGCCTCTGCCCTCATCCCTTGGAGTTTTGTGTGATTTCCACCTTGACAGGTGGAAAGGATCTTCAGTCTCCTTTCGTTTGAGGAAATTTTGCCCTCACGAAGATTTAAGGATATAAAATAATGACTTATTGCATAATAATTTAGCTTGCAGTTGTTAATATTGCTTTTATCAGGACTTCTCTTAGAGCAGAAATTCTTTCCTGCTCAGGACACAGTATGCTGCATGAAGAATGGACATAGTATGCACAAGTTTGCCTTGCTTAATGTCAATATTTGATTAGCATTTGACAAAAAAAAAAAGGTAAATTAAACATCTGACTTTTAGTTTCAAGATCATAGTACCCCTGACTGCAGACTTCCACAAAACCTCTCAGTGGGACTGGAGTAGACATACTTCTGCCGTACAAGGTCTGCAGAACTGAACAGTTCTGGCAAAGATTTTAAGGAACCAGGATTTCCTCCTATGTATTCAAAGGAATAGTAGGAAAGAATTTTTTCTTAATCATGGGAGTAGGGGAAGGGCAAGGGACAGGAAGCATGAAGCTATCCTTCCAATATTTTTTTTACTTAATATTTATATCATAGAAGTGTGTTGAGTTCCACCAGGCCAGCTTTCTGCTATGGACAGATTCTTCTGTTATTTAGACAAAGTAAGTTGTTACCCAAATACCTGTGAAGTACAGTGCCTTGATACCTCGACTCTGACCTGTGGGAATGCATCTTTGTATAAAGAAATATGGGTCAGTTATTTCTGTTGTATTTTTTTATATGGTGGTGTGAGAAGATGGTTAGTGTACTATTCTTCTCACTTGCTGAATTTAGAAGCTTAAGTAGTACTTCTTTAATTGATTTACTGATGAGGTCTCCTAGGATCCTGAGACATTTGCATATGTGATATGGCACTGAGAAAGATGCCAAAAGGATTGAACACTTGTTTTGTTTCCAGCTCTGATATTAGTGGTGCCTATTCAAATATGTTATGGCATGGAAATGTTCTGCTTGATAGGGGATTACAGAAAGCAAAAATTAGATCATTTCTTGAAACTGCTGCAAATTACACTGAGTGCAGAGTAGATGGTATATAGGGAGCACAATGCTATTTGTAGTTAAATTTCCATTCCACTAAACCCCATCCCATATGTGCCTCCAATAATGGAAGTGAGAGAGGTGTGTGTAGATTATGGTTTCCAAAAGACATGTGAGATTTGGACCAACTTTGGGCCAATCCTTGCCCCTTTTAATATGTCTCCTTTTAGGCATACAACAGCCTCAAACATTCTTGCCATGGAAGATTGCATGCAGAGTAACGGAAAATCATCCCATTTATTTCCATTTTTATCTCTCAGCAACATTTCCCTTAATTCTCTCCTGCCTACAAGATACTGCTTTCTCTAATAATAATTCTGCAGCTTCCACCAGCAGACACATATGCTATTGCTTCCAATCTCTCATCTAAGATCACTGACTGACAGGTCTGACAGAAACAAATAGCAGGTGGGTTGATAGATATTGTGTTTGGATTTGCTTTAAAGTGCTTTATCCCTCCTTCTCCTTTTTTTTTTTCTGGTTCAGGACCTTTTTCTGTATAATACTTAGGATCACAACTTCCAGTTTGCTTGGTATGTAATCATGGGTCACGATACTAATATTATCACAGCTGTAGATATAATGTCACGTTACTTTCTTTGGAATATCATGTGCTTTTGCTTTTTTTTAAATATACCTCTGTATCATGTTCCTTTAATTCCTTTACAAAGGAATGTTTTTCAGTTTTCTTTCCTTACAATAGGGCAGGATAGACCAACAACATGCCAAATGGCTTCTAGATCTCTTGTTATTTTAATTCTCTTCTCAATACGTACAGTTTTGTAGATGCCAATAGATCCCATCTGTGCCCTGGTTGAAATACTACGAATGACGCAGATGAAAGCTGCATATTAGCAGAAATACCTGAGGAGACTTGGGCAAATTGCCTTTTATAGTCTGCTGGCTTCTTGTTCCAGCTGGACAAACCACAAAGATCCTTAGCTTCAGAATTTGCTGCCTCTGTGCACTGGCTTAGAGTTCAGGTTTGGAAAGATCACAGTTGTTAATATTTTTCCACTTTTTACGGATTCTTTGCTTCTCATCACAGAAAAGATTGCCAGAAACTTGGTAGCCTTATCTCCAAAATGAACATTTTTTTATGTATTTGCTTGTACCCTTTATTAATGAAGGAAGTATAATTGGATCAGACATGCTTTATGTTGAATTCAAACTCCAAAGGTAGGTAGGTATGTGAGGCATAAACCTGTTACTTTTAGGGTCTACTAGGTCAAGGAAATAGGCCCTTTTTATTTTGAAATAAAAAATAATTACTAAAATACATCTAAAATGATAAAATTACACATAATATAGAAGAATTAGTAAGATTAGTAGTAATATCATCTAATTACACGGTACTTTTATTGCAGCAGCTGGTGAAAGACCTTATCTGGAATTAAGGATTAGTATCTCCATTTTGGAGAAGGAGGAATTGAGGTGGAGAGCATTTAACTGGTTTCTTCAAGATGACAGAATGAATCCATGATAACAAGTGAATGCAGATACCATCCAACACAGAGGTCTGTCTCTATGTTACTGGGATTCCTATCAGGGGAAATCTGCCATAGCATGAAAGTGAAATCTTGTAATTTTGTGATGCTTAGAGGTAATCGTTGTCTTAGCACCTTTGTGAGAGAAAGAAGAAAGGAACTGGAACATGCACCTTGATCCAATACAAGAAGATTCTCTTTAAGTACACTGTGTATTTGTGGAGAAATTGCAGTTTTGTGATAGTTTTCTGATATGAGTGTCCATTTGGGAATCTGTCTGTATGTTACGTCATATCTTGATCCTCCTTGTCACACCTTCAGCAAAAAGCAGGAGCTGCATGAGGGTCATGCTTGTGAGTTGCTTCAGTTAAAATTGCCATCAACAAGGAAGTTACACTCATGTATTTTTCATTGCCATTACACTGATGGATTACCTTCTGCTCACATTTGTGAAAAGGTTATTTCGGAAAGAGGCCATTTATTTTCTAGATGTATAACAGTACCAGGCATATAATATGTAACAAAATAAGTATTATTCTTCACCATCATCATCAGGATGAATCTGTGGCTTTTTGATTTGTGAAAGGAATTGGCTTGAGTTGTGATTTGAAATAGTGCAATCCTTTCCTGTAGCAGAGGGGAGGCTGAGGAGTTGAGGAGTCTTCGTGGTTTGTTTTTGTTTCCCTCCTGCTTTTCATCTGTTCTAGGGCCTGGCATGTCTTTGCTTTTTCAGCTTTAAGGATCATTTACTACTCAAAGTGTTAGAAATTTAGTTTTAAAACCTAGAGGTAAGAGGCTAAGCAAATGTAGCAGAGGGCTTATGTTGTCTGTCAGAATCAGGTGAAGGGGAGATGAAATGGAAGAACCAAAACACTTTTCTTGAGGGTGGAAAACCTGCTGAAGTGGGAATGTCTGTCTGCCCCATAGCAGCTTCACTGTCAGCTTTCTCCCTTTAGGGTGGCAGATCCATGAGGAAATTAGACAGGTCAACATATGAAAAGGTGACAGGGATTTGTAACTATGAAGAAAGGAAGACTGAAACTTTGTTAATGGGGTAAGGAAGAAGGAAGCACAAAGTCCAGATAAAGATCAAAGTTTGTATATTTTCCCAGTTCTCTGAATGTGCTGACTTCACTAGCAGATCATCTGTCACCATCTGCTTTCGTCTGTTTCTAGGAGCTTTCACTGGTATGGATAGAAGTTATGTTAACAAAGATGGCAACACTAAACCCTATGAACATTCAAAAGAAAGAAAGCTCATTCTGGGAAGAAGCTGTGGGAGAGTGTTTGGGGGAGAGTCAGGGGAAAGAGAATATTTCACTTCCTGCTTTGAGACTTCCAGGAGGAACTGCTACATTATTAGTAACCCACTCACAAAAATCTGACATTACAAGGATTTTCATTTAAATTTTAAACTTAAAGCCATTTAAAAATAGCTCTATATAATAGCATTCTGCCTGAAATAGCAGGGAGGATGTGGAATCAGCAATTGTAAGAAGTGAGACCCTTATGCTATCAAATGTTACTAAGGATATAATGGGCATTTGTTTCTTCATTCTTCACAACAACATCTTACTTCATGTAGTTTAGAAAACGATCTATTGTAAACTAACTATGTATGGTTTTTTGAATGGAGCTGACATAGTGTGAATACAGGAATTATTCCGAAAAACAGTTGTTGTCATTAACTCATCATACAGGTTGGTGGATGAACAGAAAGGTGAGGCATAAGATGGACATAATGAAGGAGACATACTAAATATTCTGTCCCTTGTAACCAATTCCCACAACCTGCTTTGAAAAGCACATTGGATACTTCCTCTACTGTGCTTTCCAAGGCAACAGGAATAAACAGTCAGCTGCTTCTGTCTTGGTTAAGAAAAACACTTAAGCTGTTTAATGGTATGCAGACAGTAATACTAAATTGGCTGGATTCTCACCACATGTGCAATACCTTGCTGACCAGAGGATTTCTGTTGTCTGCACTGTCTAGACTTTTTCACGGTGAGTGACATTAGGGCAGCATTGTAGAAAGGACCTTTGAGTATTCTATTTATTTAAAAAAAAGAGTTCTCAGGCAACACAGATATTCTGGGAATTTTGTTGTTGGAATGTTTGTTTCCCTGTCTGACAGTTTCGGGATCTGAAAGAGATGGATTATAATGAAAAAAAAAATGTATTAAATTGGCTGTATTGTCATTAGATAGTGGTAGTGTTTATATATGTGTGTACCTGCCTGTATATGTATAGGTACGTTGAGCTGAGAATATCCTCAGGTACAATTAATAGACTTTTAAAAAAATTTTGGTGATCAGTCTTCCCATTTTATCATGCTCTTCCAGCACTGTAAACAAATCCTGATGCTGATGGGTTCAAAGGATGGGGAAGGACTCCAGATCATAGACCATCAGATTCAATGCTGAAATAAAACTTCCAACCAGAAACAGCAACATAAAATACTTAATTAATTTTAAGGTACTTTAGACTCCCATAAAGCTGTATAGAAGTTCCCAGAAAAATACAGAAGTTTTTCTAACAAAGATAAACATTCATATTTAGTTGCTTTGGCATTTTTGCTGGGCAGTTTGGGGCCATCTTATTAACTGAGATTGCAGTCAATTATCTGCTTTATTGAGTATTTGTTTTCATTTGAGTGATCTTTGTACTGTTTGCCAGATAATTTTTCTGTTGTGAGGAAACTCATTAGAGCTCTTTCTCTACCTGCTTGCTAGAGTCTTACTCATCTGAAACTGAAAATTCCAATTAACGTGATCTGAATTTGATTGGAGCTGTAAACAAGTGCAGATACCTTTGCTTCATTAAAATATGGAAAATCATGTGCTTGTTTTCATTATAATTTATAATTTTTTTTTTCTGCTTGATGCAAATAGGAACTGGCCTTTATTCTGACATAGAAGGTGCAGCATCAAATCAACAACTTTATTTTATCGCATGAAACAGATGGTGAAGATCACAGATATTTCCAAGAAAAGACAATGTAATTTCAGTGCTAAATTACCCTTGCTCAAGGACCTAACCTCCAGGAGTTGATAGAGAATACAACTTTATGGTGTATTTCTTGTTCTAGTCTAGGCTTAGCTCACTTGAGACAAGGAGAGATTGAATCTTTGCTTCATACTGTTGTTTAAAAACTCAGAACCAGGCCACAATGTAATCATTGGTAGTTTCAGAGCTGATTTTAGTGGGTCTTCATTCACTCAGTAGTTTGTGCAATTTATTAGCGTATAAAGTGAAGAAAAAAGGGATCAGATGAAAAACCCTGGAGCTGCTGAAACCAGTGACAAAGCTTTCCCTGATACATTGAAGATGATCCAGGCCTCTTCCATAGTGTAGGGTGACAAATATTCTGTGTCTTCAAAGGTATTTCTCGTTTTAGGAGATAAACAATAGCTGCTTTTCCTCAGGGACAAACAGGAAAGCAGTGTGTGTACAGCCAAGCTTTCATAACAGCAGAATGTATGTCTTTCGTCCTGTGAAGTGCCTAGAATCCTGATTTCAGAGTAAATGAAGTTTGTACTTTAACACATACATTTTGAATGGCTAGGAAGGACACATTCTAATGCAGTCTGGGTATAGGCAGGTTCCTTTGTTCTGCAAGTCACCTGAGAAAGTTAAAAGGTAATAGATGTTTAGACATAAACATCCTGGCAAAGAGAGAATTGCAGTGTTCAGCAGTTGATAGTAGAAGAGTATTCTAGAGCCTCACAGAAAACCGTAATGGCCCTGGAAAAAAAAATAGAGTTGCTTTTAAGGAGTGACCTAAATATGGCATATCCTCAACTGCTGCAGAGGGCACACGTGCATATACCATAAACCATAGTATAAACACTATCAGATATAAACACTGTCAGATTTGTGCTCAGACAGGTAGGCACCTGCTCACAAGATGTTTTCTCTTAGGTGCCCACCCGTCTACCATGTTTGTCAGTAACTGGTAAGAAACTCAGAGATATCACTGCATCCAGTGAAGTCAGCGTGTGTGCACCCAGATAAAATACTATTTGCAACTGAGTGTGTCTGCAAATATCCTGAGGGGAGGCCAGGCTGATTTAAAAACTTCTCTGATGGATTACTATTTGTGGTTTGTGATGCATCCTGTCTAATTGAAGTAGCATGCCGTTTTCAGTGAGCCCGAAGCAATACTGGGTCATGTAAATATAAATTTAGAATGCACCAAAGAACTTCCCAGTGGTTGGTTGTGTGTTGGTGGCCCAATTTTTGATGCTATTCTAGCTGATCTTTCTTAATCAGAAACCTGCCAGGGCTCCTGCCATTTCTCCTGCCCAACCTCCTCAGCAGGCTGCCTGTAACCACGTTGGAGCAGAGGATTCCAGGTTTCCAGGTCAGTTGTTATCAGTGGTTTAACCATCACTTTATATTGAGAGGTTGTAATAAATTGCCACAAATTTATAGACTGGCTTAATTGGGATTTTTTGCTTTATGCATAATTTTTGGAAACAAAGTAAAAAGTACACTTTTTGTTGCATCCAATTATAGTTAAGATTGGCTTTTAGAAGTCTGCTGGGAATCTTTCTATATTTACTTCAGTATGACACCTTTAAGTGAATTAATTTTTCTAGTTTTGAGAGTGTGTCCAAGACCTTCTAAACTTAGCTGGAATATATCCAGCTTAACTTTAGTAATTTAATTGAGACACCCAATTTAGGAGCATCTACCTATCTCATTAAGTTCCCTTTTCAGTTAGTATAGACACAGTCCAAATAACATCTGAATTGCCTTTTGTATGTGGATCCCTTTCCTCATGGCAGAGGAGAATGGAATGAGATTGCCAGAAGTTAGGAGGCATGGGTCTGTGCCAAAAATCATGTTCTTCCATCTAAATTTAGATACCTGTTTTTTTAGTTGGATTTTCCACTCTGCTGAGCACCCAGTGGTTCGTAGAGCTCTTATTTTCCTTTTCTGTCAATAGGACAAATATGTTCATCTAGTTGCTTTAATATTTCTGCAACAATGCTGTAAAGAATGGATGGCAGAATCACCACTTTTGAATGTCAGGCCACTGACCTCTTTTTAAAAGGTTTTACAGGCTTTGCTATAGTCAGGTAGCTTGGAAAATTTCTGATCGAGTTGCAGTTAGTATGTGTAAAGAGGATCAGATTTTGTACAGGTGTGTATTCCCTTACATTGACTTGAGCAATAGTTTCTTTAAACATTTCTTTCAGTAGTAAGATTTTTTTAAAATAAAGTGTGAAATTCTTAAAAATTATTTCCACCTTTTGCTTGACTTGACATGAGGGAAATAAAAAGATGGTTTATAGATATTTCTAATGCATGAGTTTTTTCTCTAGTCTTTGTTCACCTGCAAAGTGACAAATTAACAGATACAGTTTCTGGTACAAAGAATTAACAAAGAACTTGATTTGGAGATGGTACAAAGTCAACAAAAGGACTGTTGGTGGAACTGCAGGCTGCATATATAATGCTGTATAATATACTCCTGCAATGCTCTTAAATAATATGTACAGGTTTAAGAAATATAGAATTGATTTGAAACTCCTAAAGTTTTTCTTTTCTAACTGCACACAGTTTCAGTGACTGAATGATATTGAGTCTGAATTAATGATGAAGTATGAAAAAGTCTGTCTTAAAACCAGGCAGAAGTACATGTGCAGTTATTATATCATTCCTATTAGTCAAGGGCAGTTTGCAGTGAATTTCAGAGGGAATTCTTGTGGAATGGAATGTTTAAATTGTAGAAGAATGACAGCAGTTCTATGCAAGTTTCTTCCAGATAACATGATTGTTTCACGAGTGCTATTTGAAGGATATTGAAGCTTGGCAGAAACTAAAGGCAAGTTTAATGGTAACTTCAATGGGGTCAGGAGTTTCTACTCAATTCTTTAACTTTTATAACGGCTATTCAGTTTGTCAGTGATTGTGATGAAACTAATGACAGATCAGAATTCTAACTGTGTAAGTTATATAAATTCATATTGCTCTTTTCTTTTCTCCTTCTGAGGGAAAATGGTTACGGTAATAATTTTTAAATTAATGTGTCTATGGAGTCACCACAGTTAACTCCAGGGTTGCATGCTATAGATTTAAAATGTCTTGTAAAAAAAAAAAAATCCCTACACCAGTCCCTTGAAAGAGTCCAATGCATTGCATTGTAACCAAGTCTAAATACACTTACTTTTATGGGATAATTTCAACAATAGGTACCATCTGCTCAATATGTTCATAAAACCGAATATTAATTTCCTGGTAAATCAGTTGTAAACCAGAAAATATTATTATTATTGCAATAATTTTATATAAGATAAATGTCTCAGTGGCTCAGAAGGTTAAAGTTTAGAATAAGAGCTGGCATTTACTTTTCTCTGCAATTTGGTGAAAATTAAATTGCGTGATCGTGAATCCAAGTCATATTTTATCTTCCATAAAAATAGAAAAGACCTGGAAACAATCTGTAGACCACCAGGACGTCTGAAAGTTATTTTCCAGTTATAAAAATAAACTAGCCTTGAATTTATTCACCATCTGTCAGTCTTCTCTTCCTATCAGGGAGCTGAATTTTCAGACAGGTTACTTGCAGTGGAAAGGAACAGCTGTAGGAAGCAGGGATACCAAGATTGCTCTAATTATAATAAGACACAGAGCAGCTTTTGGAAATTTGAAAGAGTTCAGTTGCAGTGTCTGGGGAGAGGTTTAACATTTTCAGGATTCTCAAGAATGCACACACTTCCTACCATGTCTGAACCTCCAAGGATTCATGCAAATGGGGTGGAAATGGGCAGAGTGACCTTCCCTTACTTAATCTTCCTCTACATCAGAATCTGTGTGCAGGGCTGCAAGCAGTACATGTGAAGCAAGAGACAGTGTTAATCGTATTAAGGTAAATCTTGGTGACCAGAAGAATATTACCTTGCCATCATAACCTTTGGGGGACCTACTGACTTTGATTCTTATTAGTGGTATGCTATTCCGTTTGAGAAAGAAAAGCAGAAGTTGGTTTTTAGTCCATGAATGAAGTGATGATGACTGTTTGTAGTTGGGTGAGCTGTGTCACGTGTGTAGGAAGAGGCTCAGATTTACCAGCAAGTTCTCTCTGACTCCCTTCAGGACACATGTGTAACAAGATTAAGGTCACCTCTACTGCAGAGAGGGATGTAATCAACTTGTTTGTATTCTAAGATTTTTGTTTTCTATTATAATTATTGTAAAGGTATGTCAGCACTCAATAAACATAGGGGTAACTGCATTTGAAAAATCTTATTTTGACTGGCTGAGGTTCTTACTGACACAGAGATAGTTCAAAAGTGGTTTCTCCTCTCAAGAACAAGACAAGCTAAGAGAAAGCTGAAAGGCACAACAGAAACATTTCTGTCTAAATCCCATTATGGATTTGACTTCAACATAGTAACAAATTAATGAATGAAAGGACTTTCAGACCAAAACTATATGACCTTGAACTGTAAGAATGGCAGGTTAGATCTCCTTGGAAATCATTAGAAGCATAAATGGAAAGCCTATTCCTGTATCGTAGACTCTGTAACAAACTGAAGAAAATTGCTTTACAGGATGAATGAAGTGCAAGAATAGTTAAGGAATTATTTGACCAGTATTTCCAGCTTGAAGATAGATGAATTATGTATATGTCTTTCACCTTAGTTCTTTTATTTGAACAAAAGCAGCTTAAAATTACCATGACATATTCAGAAAACTGTTGACAGACTTCAGGTCTCTCTAGTCTACACGAGAATATGCAAAGAAAAAAAGGAGGCATGAAGTATGAAGCCATGCTGTCTGTCAGACTTACAGAAAGACTGGGCCATGCAGCAGATTTATGAAACAATGCAAATAACTTCCTTACAATAAAATTGGAAGTATATGTCATTTTTTTTCCAAAAATTTGTGCATATTCTCTTTTCCAAAGCCTTGCAGCACAAGGCTGTCAGTTCCACAGCTTCAGGTACTGTGCAGTTGAAAATACATATGAAGAAAGGCTAGATGGCTGGCAAAGAATATATTCTCCTAGATTTCATTTGTGCTAGTGTTACTCATGGTTCTGCTATACAAGTTGTCCTACTCACAGCAGAGGACTCCTGTGAGTATTGGGGCAGAAAGGCTGAAGAACTGAGTGCATGACATTTTATAAAAATCTAAGGAGACAAGTCATTATTAGTACATTAGAACTACATCTCTTTTCTTCAGTCCCCTTGGTATCACTGCTTGGCATGGAAATTCTGACCCTATTAACAGTGGCTGAATCTGAGGTTTATTTCTGGAAGCTTTTAAAAAACAACTGGGGAGTACCTTTCAGTTTTAGTCATATTCTGTGGCTTCTTTTTCATGTCTTAAAGTTGAAAAAAATCCCACGGCTCTCCCTGGCCTTATGTGACTTTCATATGAAAGCATCTATGTTCCTAACCTTATCAACTTTTTGTGATAGATAGAAATGGCCAAGTGGTACTTCTATTTGATAAATGTCAAAAGCTTCATTCATATCCCAATTCCTCTTAAAATTCACTTTTTTAATTCACAACTTTGCAGGCTTTGCTGGAAAACTAAAATTGTATCCTTAGGCTTCATACTGGTGCAGTATTTCGTCACAGATATGATGCTACAACTAGCTTATTTCTGAGTCTTCAGGTGTTTTTGTTGTAAATTCTTTGGGGCAAGTTTACCTGAATTTCTGAATATTTGACTACAGAAGTCCACCTTAAAATACTCTGTGCTAATCAAAACGATCTTTGCTACTTCCATTTAGGATTTCTTTCAAGAAGGATGATATGTTACAACCGTACCTTCTTATAATTCAAGTTCATCCTTTCAGCTGCTCTTAAACCTCATCATATTTCTGTCACCTGTATCATATTTTTATTTTAAATGTTCATAGAAAAAATGAAGTTAGACCTGTTCATGTCTGGTGGTTAGCATGGCTATCATCTTTCTGAATCTTCACGGTTACCGTTCTAGTTCCCTTCCTCTGCAGTGCTGCTTCTAAACTCTTATGCGTGACCAGAATCCTGGACATACAAGTCTTTCTTGAAGTATTAAAAAATAAATTTTTCTCTTTTTGGTAGAAGTCCAAAAATCTTGCTGCAGGAAAAACTAGTCTGAAAATATTATCAGCTGTCTTGTCCTAATCCTAGCAGTTTGAGTAACCCTTAGCTTTATTGTTTGATTGTGTGAAGCTTAACTATTAATAATTCATAAGTTTTCTTGGATATACTTTTAGAAACATCACTAAATGGGAACTTTTCTGGCTGAAAAGAAATAAATAGAACACTGTGATCTCAAAGGAGCAAAGAATTCCTGGAGCCAGCTTGCTGGGAAGCAGCTGAACAGTAGCCAAGATTAATTTGTGTTTTAGATTTTGGTACTCTGAATTTCCCTACCACTCAAGATTGCTTTGGTGATATTTATTATCTTTTTCACACCTATAGCAACTTCAGATGGCATTTTCAGAGGTGGTAAAAGAAATGAACTTCTCTGACTTGTAATAGAAGTTATGGGAATCCAAGTGAAGTTTTTCAGGAAGCAAACTTTATTAAAACTATGCAGATTGACCCTTGAATTGTTAAATTTTTTTGCTCAATAAAAGAATTGGGAAAACCTATGTGTTTCAGTTCAGTTTTTTCAAAATTAGACATATCTGCTTTGGTTTCAGAATTCAGCTTTATTTGAAATGATATACATTTGTTTTTTATAGCACAATGGATAATATAATCCAGTATCTTCATTTGAATTTTTACAAACGTTTCAAAGTGGTTTGTTTTATTTTATGGGATCAACCAGAAAACTCCCCAAAATAATTATTCTCATAGCTCAAAGAATGAGTGCCCACATTATTTAGATTCACTGCAAACATTCAGCAGTAGCTGCTTTTATTTAAAACAAAAATTCTGTGTAACAAAAACAAAGGCACTGTATAAGGAATATTGTTAACTTACTTTGATTGGGTTTTTGTCCTCACTTTACAGAAGGAAATGTATGGAAAAGTCAGTTCATGTACAGAAGTCTCTGTGACATTTCTAGCAAGATGAAAAGACCAGTGACTTGAAGCCCTTCCTTAGATAATGAATACATGGATGACAGTGACAAGTGTCATATTAATGTTATCTGGATTACAATGTATTATACAGCAGAGAAGTGGTAGAATTTGTGGGACTGAACTAAGTGAATCAAGGTCAGGCAATGATTAACATTTAGACCAGTAGCTTAAGACTTGGTTTCCTAAAATTAGATAGTTAAATCCAGATTCTGGACTTCGGTCACTTTCAAATATGTAACTTGATTTTCTGGAATGCAGAATACTAGTACCTGTCATTTAAACCATGCCTTGTAAACTTAGGTTGTGTCACCGTTGTACCAGGAACGGAGAAATGAGGCCACTCGTATCCAGCAAGAAATGGCATTATGTATTTAATTTCAGCCCCACTTATATGTGCAAGTACATAAGGTGATTGGTCAATGATCACCCACCCCCTAGGGTGATTGGCTAAAGTCTTACAACACCCATCTCAGTAACATTTCTCCATTGTATCATAAACAGAACTTAGAAAACACCAGGGGTTCGGATAGTTATACAAAAACCATCTGTTTTCATAGCTTGCGTGAGAAAGATTCACACAGAATATTGCAGGAAGCTGGAAAACCCTTCTGCTAACAGCTTTTTAGTATCCACAAGGTTGGTACTGTAACTGCAATAGTTTATTATTAGTAATGGTTTAGTTCGATATTTCATTTGTACATGCTCTATGTGCACTTGTTTAAAAGCAACTGTAATGCGCATAGTTACTGAAAAAGAGTAAAGGAGGAGAATTTTGGTAGAACTGCTGAGATACTGACCATCTTAATATAAACCGGTAGCAGGATATCTGTAATTAAAATCCACTGAGAGACTGAACTTGCAGTTGGAAAAGTCCAGACTGAAATGCTAAATCTGTGATAGGGCAATCTAGAAATTATAAAATGAATAAGAGCGTCAAGGAAAAAAAAATAGAAAAAGGAAGAGACTGTGAGCAGTTTAAAAAAAATTGTCTCAAGTACCTTTCATTTTTCTTTGTATGATTTTCATCTGATTAAAGCAGCTCAAATCATTGCTAGTTAGATTTAGTAATCAGGCAATTAAATAAGATGAGAAATAAAAGACAGAAGAAAGATTTGGAAAAAGTTAATGTCTCAAATTCAAGAACACAAGTTTGTACAATTCTAGTTTGCATTTGGTATTTACACATTTCATCATTTTAGATCTTTCTGAAATATAACTATGCCACCATTACGCAAACATTTTTAGAACTCAGATTAATGTTAAACTCATACAGTTTATTCATTATTTTAGAGTTTCATGCCACTTTTTAACCTAGTGCTCTAATAATGGTTAGTAGCAGTAGATGTAGAAGTGATGTTCCAGTGACTATTTCTGGCTTCTTCTACTTTGTTCTTCAGAATTTGAAACATTCTAGACTAATCATTTTTACCTGTCCTTGGGAGAGCCTAGAGGAGTTAAAGACTGTGTCTTGGTTAACTGTAGATACCAAGCAGTGAATTAGTGAATAGGCTGGTATTGAACTGTTATTCATATTTGGTCAAAGGTTGGACTCAATGATCTTGGAGGTCTTTTCCAACCTTAATGATTCCATATGTTCTGTATATACTCTGGCCAGTACAGAACCTAGCTTTTCAGAATGTTTTAAAAGAGAACTTGGCTGAAAAAGAAATAGGAAGAAATAAAGGCACAGGTGACAGTGGTATCCACATAAATGTTTTGAGTATTTTAATCCTCACATTAAACCTATGGAATGAGGATAAAGTTCCCAAATGCAAGCAAGAGGTACATGAATTCTTCTAATGGACCAATCCTGTGGACAACTGACACACATATGGTGTCAATTCTAGGGTGTTCCTTCTCTTTTTCAGTTCAGACACCAAGCTCCTAGCCAACTGGCAATGGAGAATGTTGGATGAGGCTTGTCTATAAAACTGGTCCTCAGTCAGATGAAAGTAATGCAGATTTCCTTAATGTTCTCAATAGATAACTTGTTAGATCAAGTTAGCCATCCCTAATTTATGACAACTTTTGATCTGACAGAGTTATTGCAGATTCTTTTTTCTATCAGCTCCTTAAAAAAAAAAAAAATTCCTGCGTCTTTCTTCCACGCTGGTTACACAGGCCTCCATCCAACCTCCGGGTGAAGTACAATTGAATGTTATAATCTACAGTTGAATCTCACCCCGGCAGCTTTTCTGATTTGTCACTGATACTCCTAAATCTCAGAGGTAATCATTTTGATGGAAAATACAATGAAATGAAAGATGGAAAAAAAGGCTAGAGTTTAATCCACCTTAGTCCCAGATTTATTCTGAGCTGAGCCAGATGGGGTATGATGACTAGTTTGTACCAAGTATAATTTTATATACTTTGTCAAAAAGTGCTTCCATCAGCAAATTGTGTAGTAGTAAACTCCATATAATGAGACATTTTGGAAGATTCAGCTTCATGGCTAGCCTATAATAATATTTGTTTTGTGGAGAAGTCTGATTTAATGTTTCATTCTGAACTGTGGGTAAAATTCTTTCTGTAGAGTCCTTATTCTTTCTGTAGAGTCACTCAGTGCCAAGGTCTTTGATGAGTGTGTTGAGAAACCTAGCCAGGATGGGAGAACACACAAAAGAGTGTCATGCTCCTGCAAACAACAGAGTGGTTCAGTCAGAAAAGATTGGCCAGCTAAGTCTTTAAAATGACTGCAATCCTGTAATTGCCCGGGAGAGGTCTGTCAGTACTTCATGGCTTAAGGTGTTGTAGGACAATGGTCTAAATCAGGGGTATCATAAAGTTTTACTAAGCTTGTTTTAACAAGACATTAGAAGTGAACTACTTGTTTTATTGGTCCAGTTGCACTCTGTTGGATCCTGGCCTACTAAAAGTAACAAATTGACAGTTGCTTTTTTCAGAGGAAGAAATAGTTAACTTTCTTGCTTGTTTTTTCTCACCATTGCTTTTTCCTTGGCATCCCTGCTCAGACATTTGGCCTAAGATCAAGAAATTTATGTGGAAGACATTGTTCAAATTAGGCCCTTCATAAAAATGGCTTAAGGTGGAAATATGGTCTTGGCTTGCAACGTACTCTGAGTGTTACAATGTGAAGGAGTGATTCACTGATGCCACTAGTTGATTGCAATCTCCATATAACTTCTTTCTGCTCAGAGACGGTTTAAAATTTTTCAAAATCAGTATCCCTTGTTTGTCTTTCTCTTGACATTCACTGCTTAAACTTCCATAAGGAACTGATATTGGCATCTGAAGATGTTACTTTTCCTGTCTTTCTTTTCTTTTTAATAGAATTAATATTGCTAGGGTGGAGAAGGAAGACTTCCATGCATTGGAAGTTATGATTCAGGTGTGCAATTTGAAAAAAGAAATCAACAACCTGATTTGGACAGGAAGACAATGAGCAATTATTGAGACACTGCAGGAAATTTAATTTAAAATAGGATTTTTATGAGCAGTGTTAATGCTTGCTGCCTCAGCTAACCTGACAAGGCTTTCCAAGTGACAGTGACATCTGGCACAGGATCACATGTAGGAATTATGCAGAGGTAATAAAAAGCACTTAATTAGCATTGCAAATAGTATTCCAGCATTTAGGAGATGTCTGCAAATTTGCATACAGATACATAATTACGTAATTTGCAGCTGTTGTGTTTGTTCCATAAGACCTTGCCACTTTAACTAGTAGAATATGTAAATCAGGAATTAATCCTTTTTAGCACCTACTTTCTCAGTAGTCCATAAATCTCTGGCAAATTATAGGAACTTGTGGACTTTCTCATCTTGGCTCAAAATTCTGTGGAAAACAGAACTGTATCCCTGGGCTTACTTAACTCTAAAGGTCTTTTAAGAGGATTGTAAAATTCAGCTTCTTCATTGTCAGATTTTTGATCCCCATTCATGTCTGATACCTTAGTTTGCAAGGTCATGCTGCAAATCTCTTTCGCTATATGGCCTTCCAGTTTTAAAGATAATCAAGTTAATATTTATTCTCATTAGTACCTTTCTGATACAGGTAATTACCTTACGTTACATGTAAACAGAGAAGGCTGGGAGGGAAGGATATCTGACCAAACAATAGTGCTATATAGGTAGCTCATTAAATTCAGGGTGAAGCTGGACAACTCAGATGCCTAAAAAGCAAATTATTAGCTAATAATTTCTTAATACATGATTTCTCAGTGTAACTTCTTATAAGTCCCTAGTATATAAGATTTCTTTGCCTGGATAAGCTAGAATAATTTTCACTTAGGTACCAACAGAAAAAGCCATGAAAAATGTTTATCCAAAACCAGTGTTCTTGAGATATATTTTAATATTAAATTCTATTGTGTTGCTACATTGATATTTTTGTAGCACATTTCTTGTATTTAGCTCTGGGGAGGTTTGCAGAGATACAGTCGATTAACAAAAGGTAATTCTGGCTACAGAGTTTGAACATACTGAAGTAATGCATAGAGAAGTTGTTCCTTGTTTTTTTTTTTTAACATGTTTTCCCTTGTGTTTTTGAAAGTGCTTTTAGTATAATCATGCCATTGCCCCTTCCATGTAATGGAAGATTCCCCTTATGCCTGAGTCCTGTAAAGAAGAAAGTTCAAAGCAACAAGGGAGTTCAGAGCAGGTTAGGTGATAAAGCATCTTAGAAAACAGTGATTGTGCTCTCCCCCAGGAGAACTTCATTTTACCTAAGTTTAATTTCTGCTAGGAAATTGGCTGGATTGTGGGCAGCTAGTTCCTTTAACATTCTTCCATTAGATGAAAGCAGTTTGCAGTAATGTAGCCTAAAGTATATTTTTCTTTATTGACTATATAATACTTTTTCCTTTTTTTTCTTGTAATCTAAATGACATATGCAAAATGACAATCTGTTTATAGAATAATTACAATTAACAATGAATATATCTTTAAGGGTTTTGTTGCTGTTTTTAATGAGTATGAAAATGGGAATTGAAAATTAAATCTTTCTGCCCAGAATGACTGATCTACCTTATAGGCATTGTCAGCAATAGTTTTTATGGAGAGAGGGAAGTTGTAGTAACTGAAAGAATAAAATAATGAGCCTTCATAAATGCACTAGAGAAAGACGGGAGCAACAGATGTTTCCTTTTCTTTAAAGTGAGTGTGTGAGCACAAGGACAAATGTTGTTCTCTGCTGACTGCTCCATCAAAATGTTGCTGCTGGTAGCAGCTCTATTGAAAACAGAAAAAATGGAAACAAGGTCTTGCTTCACATTGCTGTAGCTACACCTGGTTTCCTACAGATGATCTTAACTTTCTAGAGGAGAGTTCATTCAACAGAGGATGAGCTGAGGCTGGGCAGTTCAGATGGTTCTGAGATTTCTCTGCACCTCTGACTGCAGAATGGGAAGTTTTGGAGACTCAAATTCAGAGACAAAAATCCCAATGACTCCAGCCTGGTGCAGCTTAAATACTGTAGGCTGGCATCTAGCCAGATCCATATGGAGAAGGTGTCTCAGCATCTGTTTGCTTCTGAACACAGGCTTCCAAGGCAGCACGCTGTCCCACTGAGCCCCAGAGTCACATTTAAGGTCTACAATGACTTACACATCTCCAGATGAAGCTGAAACTCAGGCACTGTTACCTCTTCTGTCCTGCTCCACCTGCTGTCCCTCCTTACCTGGCTGGAGGTCTGCTACGCTGTGTGTGGAGTCCATGTGCTGGGTCTTGAATAATTTGTTAAAGAGCTTCTTCCAGAAAAAACAATGTGGAACAATGTTCTTTCATGGAGAGTCAGTGGTTGTACAGAAGTGCCAGAGTTTGGGAATGCTTCAGACTACCCAAGCAGTGGCTGACTTAGTGTTTGCCTGCTGTGTAGGGCTGGAGACACAAGTCTTGGTCATGGACCAGGGCTCCCTGCTGCTGCCAGACCCAAAGAAAAGGCCAAAACCACTCCTCGATGAATTTGTGTTGCTGAGAGTCTTTCCCTCTTCTCATGTGAGGTACGAATCTTCCAGCAGCAGATAGATGATGATTAAGACTAAAGGTGCTTCTGCTTTTGTTTTCTGGTCATTTTAGCTACAGTTATTAATATGTACACTCATAGATGACATTCTCTTGAATTAAAGGTCCCTGGCACTTTTTCTCCTAATTAAGCTGTGCATTTTTGAGATGCATGGCACAGTTCTTTCTTTTTAAAAGGTAGGGGAGTTCCCAGTGGTTTGATCTGTTTTCTGAACTTTTTTACAGCTTGAAAAAGATTTTTCTGCAGATTATAACCAACTTATTTTTGTCAGTGCCATGCCACATACCAGTTCTAGGCCAAACCAATTAGAAACACGCATCTTTTGTTAGCTGAACAAATCTGATGCAATAGAATGTAAGCCTGGAAACCCAGACTTTTGCAGGCAGCAGACCGCCTGGAGGACTCTGTGATAGAATGTCCTCTGCAATGCTGAAGCCAGGCAGGAGCTCACTCACAACCTGTGACTGTGTGCTTACAATTCTTAGGGCTTATTTGGAAATTTCAGCTTGTCAGAGGACTATCCTGATGTAGGACCAAGGCTTTTTATTCCCCTGGATGTTATTTTGCTATTATTAGTAAAGAAAATACTATATACAAAGTCACTTTTTATTGAGCTGTTGAAAAGGAACTGTAGTTATATATGTTTCTGCAACAGCTGGCACAGTCCTGGTCTTGTCTGTCATCTCGAGATACTCTTGTTTTATGAAACACTGAAATCACATTGTGCGAGCCAAAGAAATAATTTCCTTCCTTTCAGTCAGGAATAGATGGTGGAGAAACTCCACTATCAGTTTAATTCATCAGCTTCACTGGCTGTATTTTGAATGTAATGGTTTTCAAATATATTTCTAATTTGCTGTTAAGAAAATTAAAATAAAATTCACAAATGCCTTGCCAAAGGCAGCATTCAATACAGACTAATCTACACCTCAGGAAGGCATTCAATTTTTTTTGTCCGTAACTGCATATAATTAGTGTGTCTGCAATGAGCATGTAATTTTTATTATCTGTGAAGAGTTTGGCAGGGGAAATACATCATTACCTGCACATCTAATAATGTGCAGTGCTACAATTCATTTTCTGAGATGCCATGTGTACTGACGAAAAACATTGACTTTATCTCTCTCTGTTTTTTTTATAGACATAGCAGAAGCCTAGCAGTCTGAAGCAGATGAAAAATAAGGATGGACAATATGTCGGAAAGGCATTTACGTAAACAGTGAGCAGTAGTGAACAGCAAAAACCGGTCCCAAGATCCAGTGAATAACTGCTTATTTCAAAGACAATGTCAAGCAACAACAAAAAAAGTACATTCTAGTCACTATCCAGCAACCTTGAATACGGATCTGTAAGTGGTTTTATGTACATGTAAAACAGCATAAAAAATGACAGACTGCTGGGACATAAATAGACATACCATTGCTTTTTATTGTTGGCCTTTGGGCCATACAAAGTACAATCTCTTAAATATACCACTTTACTATGAAACGAGTTTAATTATCTCACTAAATTATGGACATAACTGAATGGAATCATTTAGAAGAAGTAGCTACAGACATGAAGCAGCACTGAGAACTGCTCAGATTTCTGTGGTTACTTTCAAAAGGAAGCTTTATATAAGGAGTAATAGTATGCTGGAAAAGGTTGTGTGAGGAGGACAATGATGAAGAGGACGAAAGCTTCTTGAGGGGTTGTTTTCTGAGAGTAACTATGAGAAGTACTAGGCTAATAATTAGAGAGTCTCTATCTGTGTGGCATAGTTCTTCAAAACACTGTTTTGAGGGACCAGCAAGCAAGTCCTGCCTTTCCGAGGCACTTGGGATCAGATTTCTTTTTCTTGCAGTCAGTGAAGCCTCAAATGTGGTCCTGAAAGCCCATCTAGACCATGAAGAGCCCCCACATGAAGACTGCTTGTCTGCTGTGTGTGATGGCATCTGGAAGAGCTGGAGGGTGTATGTGCCAGGAAGCACAGTGTGAATATGGCTATTCCTGCATTCCTTTCAACATAGCATAGATCCACACTTTGAATTTGAGCCATAGACATAATTTAAGCAGAAAAATGCAATTTAAATTGTTACATTCCTTCTATCTGAATGGAAAACAGGCATTTCTGGTGCTGTTCTTGGTTGGTTTTAATAATTTCTTCCTCACATTTGCACTGAATATAAAAAAGAGGAAAGAAAATGCTCTTAAAATAAGATGAACCAATAGGACACTTCCATGAAAAGGAAGTCCTGTAATTAAATGTTTGAGATGAAAAACTAAAAACTTTTCAGCTGTTAAAGATCCTACATTCAACTTCAGAGCTGTAAGTCCCTTCTTCAGGTGAGGGAGTTCTGTGGGTCCAACTTGAGTCTCGTGAGACCAGTAGTGGAAGCTGATCTTCCTTGCTAATGGAAATATGGATTTCTGCCACACACCGTTTCTGTTCTGCAGAATCTAAGGTAATGGCTTTTTGAGAAATGTATATATTATTAATTGGGGTTGCTAAGACTGTTTTTAGACTACCAATCAAATTCTGTGGTTATCTTACTATGAATGCAGTCAAAAAGGGGAACTTTTCTGTCTTAATGGATGCTAAAATAGTATTTCAGTTTTTATAGGTGTGCCGGAAAAAAAGTCAACTAGTAAGTTTATCCAGGCTAGTTATATTAATTGGCCCCTTCCTTCCATGATCTACAATGGACATACCTTGTGATTTTTCAGATGTGTAAATGGTCCCGTCTTCTCTCAGCCCTTCTGACAGAGAAGGCACCTATTCCTCTGTGTATGATAATGACTGTTAGTATATGTTGAACGCATATAGTGTAACATTTTTTGTGGTGGATTGTTTTTGAAAAAGCTGATTGCATAGCAAAAAAGAGCATATACAATAATATTTTAAGATAAATATCCTCTTTAGCAGGTTGCACTGAAAGCTTTAAAATAAAAGCATGATGCAAAATTTGAGATAGAAAAACCGTTTTTCAGGATTATATTTTTCATGCTCAGAAGGAAATATTACCTGATTTCAAAAATCCTCTGCCGATGTCTGCTGCATGTGTACATTTCTCTTTCCCTATTAGAGCTTTCATTCTTTGCTTATAGTAAATTTTTATTATGACTGTCATTTGAGACTAATAATACAAAGTAATTGTTTTTCTGCAGTTTTTGGAAATACCACTTTTGCTGCCTGAGCCACCTGATTTTTACAGATTGAATGTTTTACACTGGGAACGAAAAAAAAATGCAGTACTCCGAATAATGAGTTGCTATGTAAAATCACTGCCTTAAGTCCGATTTCTCTTTTCTCTTTCAAATGTTGCTTTTCCTTGTCTTTGACTACAGATGTTTCTCAAGTTTTTTCGGGGACTGAAATTGTGCTTCAGAAGTAAAGATATAAAGATATAAAGAATGCTAAAGCTATATTTCTTAAAACAAACAAACAAAAATCCCAGAGAGCTCTGCCATCTCCTTTTATTTTTTTAACTTGCTTGGCTAATGCAGTCATACAGAAGACTAGAACAACTTTAACTAAAGAAAACCAGTACATATTGTTGTTTAACTAAGGCAAGTTCCATAACATTACAAATGCTAAAAGCTTACCTAGAACTGTATTTTTCTCACATAATTACTAGTTATTAATTATTATAAATTGTTATTTATACATAATTAGATACTAGATACATTTTGATGACCCCAGAACATAAATTTTAAATTGAGCTCTTGGTTTCATTACCTGAAAGAGGGCTGTTACTTTGTGGGTTTGGGTCAAACACAATGCTTGAAATGAATTGTGTTATTTCAGAAACGGTAACTATTGGTAAAAACAGTGAATGTTGAAATTCAGGGAACTGTTTAGTGACATAAATACCAATAAGCTGTAAAATTACAGCCCATTCCTCTGAGACTCTATGCACCATTAAGTTAGTCTTAAGTGATTCAATCGTGACTAATTACATATTACCAGTCCTGATCTTTAACACTTCAATCAACCTTTAGTTGTGCTGTTTATACATAATTTGTCTCTGTTTATGGTTTTATGTGATAACTGTGCCAATCTGCATTTCATTAAAATTGACGTGGAGATGGTGGAGGCTTTCCCACATAATTGGCTTTTTTTTTTAGATGCATCTCTTCTCTGCTCTCCGTCTTTGTTTTTGCTCTGCAGCTTCCTTTACTGACTGCCTCATAATGCAGTGGCTTTTGTTGAGTTGCTGTGAGGGAAAAAGGGGAAACCAAACATCTCTGCAATCCAAACATGACCAGTTGCGTTGGACAACTTGGAGTAGTGTGAAGTGCTGAAGTGCATGACGTAGATGTCACCAGCAGTAGGGCAACTGGACACTGCAGGTGTGTCAGCCTTATGCTGCGTTTGAACATATGCTATATGCTGAGAGGCAGGGTTTGCAGCGTGGATGGTATTAGCTGAGTGTTACTGTGACTGCTCTTTCTGGGATCAGGGAGAAGATTACATTGTGCTTCCCTGGCCTTCCGAGACATGCCAGACTTTTGGAGACTGCTCTGGGATCAGTGGATCATCTTCACTGCGTGGAGCAGGTACACCCTTCAGCCACGAAATCCACGGCTGTGAATTCTACGTGTGGAGTCCTCGTACATGTAGATGGGAAGAGCCAGGTGCCACATAGGGACACCAATAGAAGTCACTAATAGAAGGGGGGGATTTTCAAAAGCTGGTAACCCCAAATGCATTATTCATTGGATTCTTTGACTACTTAATCAGAATTGGGCACTTTCTTGCAGGTGGGAATCCTCAGACAGGGTTGCCCCTCTTGGAATTAACCTTCTAAAGCATATCTGCTTTTTTTCAGTAGTCCATGACCTAGAGACCAAAAATTTCTGTTTCTTCCTTGTGGGCAGTATCTCTTTTAGTTCATCATTCATTTCTCTAGCTTCTGGCTGTGGTTTGTGCAGGTGGTATCCTTTGCTTCCTTAATAATGTCACAATTCCACACTTGTTTTGGTGAGGCTGATAGATATCATGTCCTAAATGTGTTTGGAGTATACTGACAAGTTCAGACTTTTTTTTGATGAGGTAGCTATTTCTAGTCCAGTTAAACATTTAGAGGGGCCTCTGGGCTGTTGGTTTCACACAGAATGACACACAGAGAATATTCTGAGTTGGAAGGGACCCACAAGGATCATCAAATCCAACTCTTAAGAGAATGGGTTTGTTCTATGGCACTGCACAGCTTATTTTTTTTGTGGGAAGGGATGCTTTAAAAATACCAGACAGCAGCAACAGAATGGTTTAGATATGTGGGGGTATAACACTGGCAGGAGATGCCTGAGCTGCAATCTTGTTTAACTTCAACCATGTTTTCTTTCATTTGCGGGTACAAAACTGGCGCTTGTTTATTCTGGACAGAAAAGTGTTGAGTGGCCTGGTGTGGTGACTGCTTTTGGCAGCATGCAAAGCTCATAATGTAAGGAACTTTGCTGTTAGAGCTACCTGTGTACTGTGCTCTCCCCATCTTCATGAACGGGTATCTCGGATCTCTGCTTATTTAGGGATCACTGTGCTGCACTCCATTTCATAACATACATGTGCTGTCAGGGTTGTCTGTCTGTGCAAATCCACTCTAGGATGTCTCTTTAAAACATTAAGACCTCATGTAGAGCCAAACCTTTTGGGTTAGACCCTTTTTAACACTTTTGACAGTATCAGCTGTGAAAATATCAGCTGCGAGATGAACCCTGAAGTCATGTGCTGCATGTTTCAGGCAGGATTCAAGTTTGTGTGTGGGAAAAAAAAAGAAACAAAAATTTTCAGTTTTTTCACCTCAAAGATAAACTCTCACTAGGGGTCAAAACCATACTCATTAATCCGTGTTTATGTACTTGAGGCATTGTTCTTGATTTTAAAATATCTTCTAAAACATCAGCTCTAATGGAAATGGTTGGGTATTGAGAATTTTCAGACATATTCTGCAATATAGTTTTCTGATGATAGCTCAGATATCCCTTAAGAAAAAAATAGCCTATGTTTTTGCTGGTTTTGACTGTGAAATTACAAATTTCTTTTTGAACAGGATAAATGCAGGAGTAAATGTTACCATATGATTAGTGATAAGACAATTTCTGTTCATAATGGGGGCAGGATCACAAAATGCTTTCTACTTGGGAGTAACTCACAGTTTCTGAGGTTATTCAGAAAAACTAAAACCAGTGTGTTTTGACCTCATGAGCTGTTTAAGCACAATGACTCTCAGTTTTGAGTTAGCAAGAGATAGGAAATTATTTCCTTGTGTAAAAAAGGATACTGGATTCTGCAAGCTCTGCATTTTGAGGTGTTAAAATAATTAAAAGCAGTAGTTTGTGATTGATCAGGCATCTATCTCTCAACTGCTACATTTGTGTGAAGAGAGCTTATTTTAGGTTGCTTTCACTTCAGTATCCCTGGCCAAATCCATGTGCTGAAGAAATGCAGGAAGCATAATGTGGTGCTCAATTTCCCAAGAAACTTCTGGACCTTTCTACTGGCCTTTCAAATCCTAGCAAAACTGCAGCAGGGCAGCCCTAATTTGTTCTTCAGCATTTTACATTTATTAATACTAGATTATACATACATATTTTTAGAAGTAATATGCACTTGGCTGCAGAAGTAGCCTGTTGTTTATAGAAATACCGGAGATGAGTACTAAATACCACAGTATACCAATTCTTAATATTTTTTTTCTTATGGATAACTTATTGAAAGAAATAGTTCATCATCTTTGGGTCTTAAACTACATTTTTTTTCCTTTGAAAAAGAGCTATTGATGCATTTTGTGTATATGTGAAAAGAGATACAACACATTGTAAATAGTCTTCATTAAACTTCATCAGAGTCTGTATCAGTTGGGATGTCAAGTAATAGAAAAATGAATTTTGTTTAAAGTGATTTTAGTTCACTTATGAAATTCCTCCTGTGGTAAGCAAGTGAGTGCCTAGGAACTTATTTTTGCAGAGAAAGTGGGAATCTGTTAGAAATTATCTCTAGATAAGGTGCATGAGCTGTGTAATGAAATGCTTTCAATACCAGACAACATTTGTTTTTAATATAAAAGTAGTTGGACATGAGAATTGTCTCCCTAGTAGTTCTTGGACAGGTGATTTCCTGCCAGTAAAAATGTTTTCTAAATTTTTATCGAATTAGTTTCCAATTCCTGCAAACTAGTTATTCTGAGGTATGAAAATCAATTCTGACATTTCCATTTTTAACATTTACCTTAATGTCTATTTCATAAAGAGAAAAGTAGCAAATTGTGTGTGCATATCTCTAAAAGCTCTAAAAGTCTTGTAACTTGTCCCTGGATGTGGTGAGTAGTGGATGCTTAGGAAAATATATGAGAAGCACTTTGCTTTGGCCTAATGGCTTCTGGCAAGCAGGGGGAGATGGCAGGCACACTGTTCTTTTGGATAGCCACCAGCAGACAGGCTATCCATAAAGTGGTCCTGCCTCTTTTATAATGCATGTCAATATTAATTTTCCACAAAGTTCTTTAGCAGTGTGTTTCACTATAGAGTGTGGGTGATGGGTGATGAAATCATATTTCCGTTTATTTGCTTGTCCTTGAGTGCTCTGTATCTTATGCTGAAGAATGAAAGGCTCTGTTCACTTTCTATTTATGGATTTCTAGTCTTCCTTCCTGTTCACTCTTCATTAGTTTTCTGTCTGATAAATATAAGAACATTAATCAGAATGGGAAAAGGAAATGAGAAGACTCAGAGCGTGCATTGTGGTGTTTTGCGTTTGGGAAAAAAATAGAATTTTCTGGTGAGCAGTATAACAAAAAAACCCCACAGCTGACCCTAAAATCTATTTGTGTTGTGTCTACTGAAGTAAATATTTTTAATACTACACTGACTGATATTAGTCTGTAATTGTATTATCATGGTTTTCTTAGGAATTTTAATCTCACAGAAATGGTTTGAGAGACTGGAACTAGTAAATTTGGAAAATTGTCTCCTTTCATGTGAGACAGAGAGTTTACAGTGCTGAGGTTGCCTATTTAGAGTGAAGGCATTTAAAAAACTCCAGTAGTTATGTAGCCTACCAGATTTCACTAGAGGAGAATCCTAGGCCAGAATCCTAGACCAGATCCAAAAATTCCGTAATTGCCCCCAGAAGGACACTGAGTTAAAAAAGACCAGACTCAAACATATTCACTTCTCAGTCCTGCAGGGACTTACAATGAAAACCTTTCAAAATGTCTTGCTCAGAACTGAACTAACAAACCTTGAAGTGTTGCAAAATTAAGCACAGTAAAAAGGGATATTCAGATAAGGACAATATTTTTAATAAATGAGATTGTTACCTGAATTAATCTCCTGATAGAAGTTTTACATAACTAAAATAAAAAATAAAAAATCCTCACTCTTAAAACTTCGAGATTTTTTATTTAAACTTAAATTACAGTTTTTCTTCCACAATTAATTTATGGCCTTTCTTCTTCAACCAGGAGACTTACATGACAGAAAGGAGTGTCTTTTCTCTTACTAAACGTTAGTACCTTATTCTGGTGACCTAAGCTGAGTTTGTGCTGGCATCCTGCTAAGACATATGTTACAAATCCACTAGGAATTCTCGACAACCAGTCACTTTCTGATGGTCTACAAATAACTCTCTACACAGATACTCGGACTTTTAGATTTACTTTTTGTGTTACAATATTCTCTGTTTGGATAGTATGTCTCAGAATATGAATCTTAAGTCTTTGTCAACCTGGAGAGCCAGAACTGTGGTCTAGGTCACTGGCCTAATATTTAATGAGTGTCAGAGTTTACACTCTGAAGTTAAGGCTTCAGGTGAGGTAGAGACTGACCTTTATATATGAATGCAAATCAATTAAGTTGGGTTAATTTTTTCACTTAGACATAGCATGCCCTGTGTTTTTCTGCCATTAGTTCTCCAGCTAGACTCTTCTGGAGATTCAAACAGGAGTTCCAGGTGCTGGGAAACTTTAAGGAAATTACAGGGATATTCACATTTGTAATCAAACAGCAACTTTAAAAAAAAATCTGATAAACAATATTTTCTCTAAAATAATTTGGAAACACAATATTTTTTGATTTATGGCTGGCTCTTGAAAAGGATCCATTGTCACTATAGACCTGATATACTTAATATCAAGCCCAGAGAAGAGAGAAATGTTGTTTTCAAGTGTATTTACCTCCAAAATTCTTGCCAGGGAAACTGAAAAAAGATCCCTAGCTTCCTGATTCTATTCACTGTTTTTCTACCAGCTAACCTTGAGGGTTCAATGCTGAGTGTGTGCTGAAACCAACAGAATATTCAATGCTTACTAGAGAGCTGCTGTTTTATTTTGCTGTATGAATTAATATCCGTGCAAATAGTGGCTTTCTATTTTGAATCCTTATGCAGAAGAACAAAAGAATAGCTTAGCAGATGGGCTTCTCAGGAGGTATGTTTCACAGATAATCAGTAAAATACAATTCCCTTTATCTCTGCACATACAGAAATATAAAGCACTGTTCTGATAGTGCCTCTTCCCTTTCCTCAGCTCAGCAGCTTCACTTTTCAATCCAGTGTCCAAACACACAAGCCCCTATGGTGGCAAGTGTTGGAATATTTTACTGCAGGTTGAAATAGCTATTTTAGTAGACTTTTATACTTTAATAATATATAATGATGTTGCCAGAGTGGGTAGGAACACAAGAAGGGTTTGCATCTCCAGGTTGTTGAATCCAGTTTTCTGCTGCTCCAAAAATAATATAATCTAATTGTATCTGATTTGAAGACATGTTGTTTAATCCTACTTCTTGCTTTAGGAAGTTGTCCTGTCAGCTCAGTGCTTAAAGGTAAAAAGACTCTGTCTTCCCTGAGTCTGATTAGTGGTTTGACCATGGGCGGTAGAGTGTCATTGATTCTGACACAGTAGTGCAACTCTTAATTTTTTCCCCAGTTCTCTCAGAAATACCTCTCTTACACATTCCACATTTGTCTGTTGTCATATCCAAATAATGCCGCTGTCTCACAGTCCTCCAATGACTAAATATTATACTCAGGTCTTTTTCCTTCTTGTGTAGTTTCAAATATAAGATTTACCAGTTTCGAATGAATAATGATTTCTTATTCATCCTGAACTGTATAACCTTGCACTTTTTCCTGTTGTATTTAATCCCGTATTTCCTTCTCTAGTGCTCAGTGTAATTCAGTTCTTCCTTTATGCCTTTTTGGTATCTTTTTGCATAGGCAAAGTTTCCCTGACATGTCACCACATCTCACTGGCACATTTTTCTCTTATTCCTTTTTGTACCAAATACATTAGTGAAATTATGAAATTAGAAGTGATACTCTGAGAATTCTGCTGTATTCTTCTGGCCCTATACATCTATTTAACACTATTTCACACCTCAATTTTAGTAATTTCAGTCCTTCTGTCTTTCTTAATTATTCTATTAATCACTCTGTTTTCTTGCTAAGTTAAATATTATGTAATCTAATTAATCTCCTCTCTCTGGACTTGGCAGGCATTTGACTTCCTGTTTAATTATTAATTATTAATTATTAATTATTAATTATTAATTATTAATTAATTGATAGCTCTACACCATCTCTGATGGGATATGAGTTGACTTATCAAAGAAAGTCAATTTTCCACACAAAGCTTTCAGATGAGGATTATGTGATTCATTTCCAATAGATACTTGCTTCCTTCTGTTTGTCTAGTGAAGTTGAAGACAGCTCCTTCAGATCATCACTTCAATACAGGTTTTCCAGATTATGGAAAAACAAGGGCAAATGGAGAGTTGAAAAGACTTGTGAAAACTGAAGAGACCTAAAACTGAATTCACCTGTTTTGTGTATTATTTAGGAATTGCAAACATGACATTTCCCTCTTGTTTTTTTTAATAGATATTTCATGGACATTTATAGAATGATTGTTGTGTTCTTACAGAATAGAGTCCATTCAAATAGAAATCTACGTATATTTTGCTCATCAAGGTGATACAGTCAGTGTGTTTTTCTCCCCTATACTTTCTTTGATTTTAAGACATACTAGCCCAAGTAGCTGTGAAGCATGCCAGTCCTGAAGGCATCACAAGCATAGGATGTTTTCTCACTAATCTGTAAATATAGATGGCATTCCTTAGTTTTGTCTTTTCCTTTTCGATCTGCCCTACTTTTGATTTCTGCATAATTATCCTCAGATAAAATAATTAGTTTCAGCTGTACTGATCCCTCCTCATATATGAAAAAAATTCCTGGCTACTGTAAATCTTCCATCACCAAGGCTAATACCCTTATAAGTATGGAGCTTCTGTTTGGATTAAAGCACTGAGCAAAAATTAAACCCACTTACATTTATTCATTCTTTTGACTTCTGTATTCCAATCCAGGAGGCAGCTTTGGAAGGCTGTGACGATTTTGATAGCCTGCCATTATGTTGTTTTTATCCTCATGTACTTCAGTGCTTAATCTGATTATTATTTATATCAAAACCAGTAAATGATCAGCTTTGCGTTCATGCTTTTAGGACAGCTTTTACAGCCTGGTAATTCAGTCAGTATTCATGATTTCCCTCTCCAGAACACCTTCTCAAGTGTTTACTGAAGGAAAATAAATGTAATGATAATGGTATCATTTCTTCTGAGATAAGAATTCTGCATATGTATGTTTAATACTTTAAGGTGCTGGACCGTGTGACTCCCATAACTCAAAGAGATTTAAGACAGCTCTCCAAAGAGTCCAACACTTTGCAGGACTTGAACCTCAGTGAGCATTTTTTGGCTGGCTGTGCTAGGCAACTTATTCCCTAACTTTTTGTTTTTCTTGGTCTTCTTGTGCGGATTACCCCACACTGCACTCTAATTTCTCTTTCTTTTTTCTATATAAGAGTCTGTGCATCTCAGTAAATACACCTATTGACATAACCATGTCAGCTAAGACTCCGAAATTGTGTAATCTCTGAGGCCAACTGGAACTGTTAGTATAAATGTTGTTACAACAGCAGAAGAGAGTTAATTTCACAGATATGTGGGGCTTGTGCTGTGATACAAAGCAGAGCTTTCTTGGCATAGTTACAATCATGCTGGATGTGCTGTCATTGCTCTGATGGTTCTGCCCAAACCAAACAGATTGTCTCCATAATCTGTCAGAAATTACTCTTTCAGTCAAAACAAAAGGCCCAGAGAGTTGTACAAGCCTGGCCCTCTGAAAAACACCATTCTTTTGAAAACACATTGATAAAGACACTAAATGTGACACATCCCAGAATAGATCCCAGAATAGATCCTTGTGGTCCTTTGCTTGTCGCTGTCCTCCACTATGACCCATTAGTCACTGCCTCACGAATTCTACCTTTCCAAATGTACTCCAAAGTCCATGTGTAGAAAGAACTAAATTCTTGTGTAATTTCAGGGTTTCTGGGAGACCTTGTGGAGTTCAGTTACAAAAGTTTGGTAGTAAATAAACGTTATTCCATCATGTGTTCCCCATGGCAGATGGAAGGGATCACAATTGCACAATTATATAGACCTACCATGAAGCTGTTCTGCTGGACTGGGACTTGATTCTGAATAATCACTAGTAGCCTCAAGTCTGTAGTGAAAGTTGTTGCTTCATAATGTCTTTACTTTTTGCTACTTATCTTAAAGGAGAATGTCAAAAACTAGATTTCATCCTCCTTTGGAAATAGTGTGTGTTTGTAGCTGAAGGATGTTTCAGAGAAATGGTTGCATTGTTCAGTCATTGGCATACATTAGGCTGTTCTCTTCAACTTTTGTTTGCCTTTAGGACCTCAAAAGTCTTAATTCTAATTGTTCCAAAACGTTCTTTGAAAAAACAGGAATACTTTTGATTTCAGCAGGCATGTTATTTTTCATTTACTTCAGCAATGGATCCATTCTCCCTGTTAATGATTATTGAAGAGTCTATTAAAAAACATCCATCTGTTCTTTCTTGAGATTGACTGACTTTATAACAGCAATTCTATTTGAAACCAGGGCTTTTGTACCTTATTTATCATTTTGATATTTAGTACCACGTGTTGATGTAAGTTATATAACTAAAAAGCAGGTAATCTATGTGTTCTTTGCACAAGTTTTAATAGCACACTATAATGATCACACATTGCATGAAAAAAACCAAGAATTTTTATTAAACTCTAGCAATTTGAGATCTGATGCTCAACTGACTCCCATTTTTCAGCCATCCATGGTACCAAAACCACACAAATTTTTTGAAAATATGCACATTGACTGCTACTTTTCTCCTTTCTAAATATTGTCAAGAGTTTTTAATTTTGATCTATGATGAATAATTCATTCAGCTTCTTGTTGGGAGTTGAAGGAAGTTCATTAGCTGTTTGTAAAGCGGTGCTCAGTATTATAGGGAATGACAATATAGTGTTGGTATAATTTTCTAATCCTTTAGCTATTCCTAGGCTATCTTTTTGTATGTACATAAATACTGTTTCAGGAAGGAGAATAAAAGGAACTTATTTGTGTTCAAGAAAGATGGGTTAAGTCTGAGACAGGTGAGAGCAAGGCTCCTGTGACAAAAGGGAGAGCACACCATAAGTAAGGAGGCTGAAGAGTTGCATTAACCTAAAATGAAGGGAAATTAGATATTATTTATCTCTCCATATGCACACATATAATATATAGGCTTTGAACAACAGGAAAACTGAAGAAAATCTTAAATGACAGCATTGACACTTGAGCAACTACATTATTCCTGGGTAGCAATACATGTTACTTCTGGAAGAGTCGGGTGTTCCAATCAGAGTGGTAGATCAAACTCACGTTCAATTAGACAGAACTTCAAGAGAGAATTTAGCATTTTTTTATATGACATGGTTGTCAGCTTGTGGGTTGGACTGTTTGCTCTTTTGCATCCTTATATTTGAAAGTTATAAAGTCAAGACTGTCAAAGGTAGAAAAGGAACATTTATGATACCAGGGAAAACAATTCAGCTCCTTTCTGTGTCCCATGCATATGCAGGATACATGAGAGAAAAAAAAAAAAGAGGGGAAAGGAAGAAAATAATCTTATTTTCAGAGATAGTGTCATGATGTATACAGATGAGATGGCCAGGTAAATTATGCTCAGGCAACCATAAATCATCTGGCAGAAATAATGTTTCGGTCCAAACCTCTCTTTTCTGATGCAAAGTCATCATGCAGTTTTACACTGCTGTTTATAAAATAATATCTTCCTGTACAGAACAATAGCTTCTTGCCCTATGCACTTGAACTTCATCCCCAACTGTGAGATAATGAAAGACAATTAGCATATAAGAAGCGGGGTGGGAAGCAGCTTCTTAGTCTGGGAATTTGGGGAGGTTGGCATAGCTCAGATTTCCCTACTCCCACTTGCATCTTGTCTTCAGGAGAGGTAGTTCTCAGTGACAAAACTGGGCAAGTAATGAGGGCACTAAGCATGTCTTTAAAATAGTTGTGTTGTAGACTGTCAAGATTTTTTTCTAGTCTTACAAGTGAGCGAAAAGGAAATGAACACAGATGTAGGTATCAGGAATATCACTGGGGATAAGAAAAGGCATTTTCTAAAACCCAGGAAGTTTTGTCCTCCCAAAAAATGGATGCAGATAGACTTTGATAGAGTGTAAAAGAAGTAGAAGAATAGCAGGCAACATATATTTGGGAAATATACTATCAGTCTAATTCCTGTCACACACACACATTAACTATGTGCCACTGAGTGACAAATTTTAGGTCAGTTTGCACTTAAGAATGATAATGGAATATGTCTTATATTTGATGACAAAGATTTTCAAAGCCACAAAAGAACCTTATTTCCACTTCCTGTCAAGAGAATTCGGTATTCAAATCCCCTGAAAGAGTTCATTTTTATACGACCTAAACTGATAAATTTTTGACATTTTTTTGGTACATCTCTTTTTGAAAACTGTTTAATTTTATGGTTTGATATTGGCAGTGAATTGTTGTCCTATTGATTTTCCTCTTTTTTGGCTTTTTCTCCCCTTTTGTTTGCATACCCCATACTACTCAGGGTAAGCTAGTTTTCTGGGCTGCGTTTGCTGGGGGAGACTATCCACTGTGGAACATGTTTAAAATATGCATTACATTCTTCTTGAAATGGTAGCTGATAAGTGTTGCTTAAGATCAAAGGTTTCTAATTTAGAAAAAAGTCTTGTAAGTGACACAGTGCCCTTGACTGGGGGTTAATGGTACTATCAGTTAATGGTACTTGTCAGTGAAGGCAGTACGAAGGATTTGTAAGAGATGCAACTGACCAAGAGTGAAGGCCAGAACAAAAATGTGTGTGGAAATACTTGAAAGAGAAACTATGTTTTTGTCATGGGAAAAGAAACAAGAAGCAAATTGTTTAGAAGCAAATTGAATAAATCTTCCTTAGTGTCCTGAGAGAGCTTCTAAGATGTTTTATTCAGAAAAATACAGCAGGTCTGCTGTTTTTGGTTTTCAAGTATAAAGAAAACTAATAATAGGAGGGACATTCTGTTATCTGTAAGAATCTGGGTATATGGTGCATAGGGTTTGTGATCTAAAATAATGGAGATGTATTTAGCTGTTTTATTCCTTTAATTGTTGTAGAATATGCAGGGTTCAGCTTGGATAATATGAATCCTGTGGCATAATATTTCTCACTGTTCTCCGTGCAGAGTATTTGGACATGCTGTCCATTGCTGCAAACTATGGCTGTGAGTCACCTGACAACATGGGCCGGCTCTGTCCCTGGAGTAACTCTGCTGAAACTAATACAATTAGCTCTTGGGTGAGCCTTTCCATTGTGTGCAGCCCATACAATTACATCAAAGGTGATAAGAACTTAATTAACTGTCTTTGAATTTTCAGCATAGTTTCTCTTTCACTTCCAATAGCTTTTCTGCTGATTGGTAACATATGAAAACATTGGCCATGTACTGTCAAACTCTTTCTCTTTTTCTCTTTGTTGTGTGGCATCCCTTTAAATAAATAAAGCAGAAAATAATATGTCATTGTAACTAATGTGATCTCTTTGTCCTTTTGTTCCCTCTCACAACACTTTTGGTACATTCTGTCCTCCAACAGAGAAGTATGAGTCGTAAGCATCTTTAGCCTTGATAGGAGAACAAGTAATACCCATTAACATTAAAGGGATTTCAACATATGGCTTGAAGTTTCCCCAGAGATACTGTATAAATTTAATTGAAGTCATCATTAATAATGATCCTTTCCTTCACCTAAAACCTTGAGTTAAAACGGCAGAGCCTTCTCTTTGAATGTATGGTTTCTGCAGATGTGTATATTTCAACTGTCTTTTAATTAATTTCTCCCTGATGAAAAAAGTATGACTTGGAGGGAATGGGACAATTTAATCAGTGAAAAATACCATATATCATACTTCTGAGCTTTTGTGAAGACTGTGTGGCACCCTGGGTAGTCAGCAATTAGACTGGGGGTTTAGCTGCAATGATTTGAAACTTTACTGTTCCCAGTTGTCTGCTCTGCCCTTCTGCCAGACACCCCTGTCTTGCTTGAAGAAGTGGGAGAAGGGGCCATTTGCCTGTGTTTCAACTATTCTAGGCTACAGTTCAGCACTTTATGTTGCTTGTGGGCACTGTTGGACTGGGATGTGTCCTGGTTGTGCTAAGGTGCAGTCACACCTGCCTCTATCATAGAGAGTTCAGAGTAGTGTAGCTAGAAACAGGAATAGCTAAGGGCTCTGCCCTGCTCTGCTCTCAGACTTCTTCAATGTACAGTTCTGAGAGTAAAGGAAAAGGACTGTTCTTAATTTGGGTCAGCCAATCTGAGCTAGAAAACTTGAGCAGAAACAGCAGAGCAGATAACAAAGTTAAAAGTAGGAGTGTTAAAATTTATAGGGGTGTTTAGGAAAAAAAAAGTAGGCTGCCAGCTGAAATTAAAGCCCAGTTGACTTCTTTTTTCATTGCTCTTTTAGCTATTGCTAGTTCACTTGGGTTATTCAGAGATTGAAAACTACTTGGGTTAAGACTGAGAAAGATTTGTTCTAGTATACATAGACATTTGAAGAACTGCATTTGCTTACTTTATGATGCTAAAGATTTTTTGCCTTTTGTATAAAAAAATCGGACTACCATTGGGGTAGAAAATGTGTAATATGAGAAAGGTCTTTAGAACAGCAGATAAATGAAAGCTCATAGTAGAAAGCTGAAGCAAAACCATTCTAATTAGAGAAATAACTTTAAAGGAAGGATGTAACTACTGGAACAAAATGCTGTGAAAACGGATAGATTTTCAGTTTTCATGTCTTGAATCAAAATTGGATTGACGAGAGATAAATTTTAGCCCAACAGAAGTTATGTTTTATTTTAGTGTGAGTTGCACACAATATTTTTCATTAAAATAAGCTAGTTAGGTAAAATTTAAATGCCTAGTATGTAGAGAAATTCACAGCAGATCATCTAATGGGTTATTCTGATGTCAGCATCTGTATATGTGTGAAACTACTTAGAAAATGGAGCAAAGCAATGAGATAGCGTTTACAATTTTATGAATAAACACCTCTCTTATGTTATAAGCCTCTCAATGTATGTGCAGCTGGTCTCTTTCTAAGCTCATTTACACCCATTAAATGAACCTGATTTACCCTCTGGTGAAATCAGCAAAAACCCTGTTATTCCCTGCTGATTTTAATAAGCATCTCCTACCCTATTGATGTTGTTGATATAATATTGCATATCAGATAGGCAGGGGGCAGTTGGTATTAGTAGTTTTCAAGTGACACTTCCAGGAAGGCAATTTCAATAAAAAGTAAAGAGCTTGCACAACATGATGAAGGCAGAACAATCAATACTTGCTTGCTGGTACTTTCACTGTTCAATATTTCTGAATTTTCATAAGTCTCTGGCTCATCCAGGATTATACTTATCAGTAATGCCACCACCCTAGATAGTGTTTCATTTTCAGCTTTCCAAGGTAGTTGGAGTTGATGTTTTCTGTTTCATTTTTACAAAAGGCATATTCCATCTGATTTCATCCTCTGTATGGTGTAGTGTGCTGCTACTGCCTAGTAGCACACAGTTGGCTCCTAGATGTGCCCTGTCATCTCCTACAGTGACATTCTTGTCATGAAGTAAACATTCCTTAGTGGACAGATCCTTCTAGTTTCAGTTCCAGAGTGTCACTGGTTGACACATCACAGCTCTGCCATGGGTTCCAGCTGGTGTCAAGGCTGGATACCAAAGCCCTCACTTGGCTGTAACCCTTGCACAGCATGTTGTACAGCTGTATATACTGTACAGCACAGGCTCAAATGTGCAGTATGATACTTTTTATTTACAAATAATAACCAAGCTTGGACATTTAGTATTTCTAGTGAAATGGTTTTCTTTCTTCTCCTTGCTTCACTTTTAGTTGGGTTTAAGTGTGCTAATAAATGTGACACTTGTAATGATTTCTAACCAGTTTGTGTCACATTTTCTGGGCTAAAGTTCATGTAAACTTTAACTGTTTAAGACAAAAATCTATCCTGATATTACAAAAATTTCTCAAATTGAATCTGCTATTTTCTGAGATTCTCTCTTGAAAATCTGATGTTCTAGTTTTTATAGTATGTTGCTTTGTCAACTTACTCTAAAGTTCATGAATTAGGGACATGAAAGACCACAGTTATGCCCTATTTATCAGACAGCTGTATCAAAAGAAGCATAAGTCATAGATGTACAAAAATGCCTATCAGCTCACAAAAGTATGGGCCATGTATCAGGCAGGGATAGGACAGCAGTATAGATGAACCTTGCTAGGATCGCAGATGTTGGGAAGCACTTGAGCTCTGGTCCATGAAGTCTGTGGAACTAAGCATGCTGTGATTTTGTGCCTGTTTCTGTTCAAGTTACAAATAGAATTCTGTCTGACTGAAGTCTGCCTTTCTAATTTGGTCCAAAACGTTTTTTCCCCTTCACTTAGCTTTGTGCTTGAGAGAAAAAAGGTGAAAGGGTAAACCTGATGGCACATTTTTAAAATAAAGGCCTTAAATTAGGAAGGAATTATGCTTTCATTGAATAAAGATATTCTGTTTGAATATTGAATCAACAACTAAGTGGAGAGGCATCAAGTAAATATTTCAACCTTCCTTGCCTCAGTTTAATGTAAAGTATGAGAATTCTTTAGTAATACAAGTATTTTAAAGGATTTTTTAATAGTTTTATATGATAAGGTGTTTTCTTGTCCACAGTGCACATAAAAATAAGTAAAAAATACTGAATGTGAGTTACCTGATCTAAAAGAGACTGATCTAGATGGTGCCAATGGATGATGGTAACTTTACATTTTTGTCATTAGAGAATCTTCAAAAAGCTCGCACAGCAATGAAAACTGTAGTTTTGCTGCTACTTGCCCAATAGGAAGTGTATGAAAAGGCTGCATAGTTTTGTATGGCCACAGTGCTAATTTCCAAAGCGATCACTTTTTTCCTCCTTGGATAGCGTCAAGCAACAACTGAGTGTTGCATTCACATGTTCATGTTACCATATATCATGGTCCACATCACCATGTAATTTAGTAATTAGCTCCTTTTCTAGACAAAAATAGAGATACATTTCTTGACCAAAGCTGTTTCTTTTGAACACCTTTAAGGCCAGGCTTGTATTGGTCGAGCAGGATTTCCCTGTGTCTATGTAGTAAAAGCTAATTAAGCCTTTTCACAAATGCCGGTAGTCTGCAAGTCTAATAGGTTAACCCTCCAAAAGAAAAAAGTGTATGTTTTAAAAGAAGTAAGAACCAGGATGTTTTTTATTTCATTTGAGTACTGCTTTCCAATATTTTGCTGTTTCTGTGTCGAGCTTTAAAACTCCAGATTTTTTCTCAAAGAACCAACAGTCCTTGGAGTGACTGGTTTTGCAACAGACCGGCACAAACCATCTTTTAGATCTCGATTATTTTTCTGACTTACTGGTGTTGTTGAGATCTGCTGAAATGCTAGTAACTAGGTAACTGACTTAGCTTCTTTGTCAGCTGCTGTGCTCAGTCTTCACCAATGAGCTTCACTCAAAATGAGAGCTGTAATAATGAGAAAAAAAAGTTTGTGTTATTTCAACAACTGGTTATGGTTAGTAAAGTGGTTTAAAATGTCTGTTCTTGCTTCCTCACACACAGCAATCTCACAGTAGTACTTAATGAATAGATGTGAAAACACACTGTTCTTGCTGCAGGAGTAAGTCTGGACAGGCTGCCAAAAAATTTTGGCAGAAAAAGTCTTAGTCTTTCGAATAGGTCAAAAGTCAATTCTATTGAACATTGTAGCACATTGCGAAAAGGTGCTGTCCTTTAAAATTTCTGTTGAAGGACCCTGTTGCCTTAGACGTTTTAATGGTCTGAGTAAGTGAGTAATGGCATAATAATTAATTACCTCTTATGTAAGGTATTTCAGCCAGAGATTTCAAAGTCATGGTTATGTCAGAACCCAAGTACATTAAACCCCAATGTGGATTCTTTCTTTGAGAAGTAAAGTAGTTTGAAATTACCAAGGCTTAAACTAAGAAGGATTGAACAGTAGAGAATGAAGGCCACTTTATTTCTCTTTGAGAGCACTGGGAGAAGGATGTAATGTATTTTAGCTTGTGCTCTTTAACTGCATACCTGCAGTGAACGTATTTTAACACTCCTTAATGCCTTGTGGGACAAAGAAGCAGAATAGTGTCTCAAAGCAGGGAGCCCGCTTCTTTTTCATCTGCAGATAATTCTGTAACAAACTGTAGAAAGTAAGCAGTTGCATTCACTTTTGGTAGATTTTCTTTTTTAGACGGTCATAAAGAGGTTCTGTGATTTAAGAACCATGAGTTTCAGAGCTCTAACTAGGCTCACAAGGCTTGCTTGTGATAGATTAACTTAAGCAGTTATTAATACTTTAGTAGAATCATTAGCAATGTGATATTAATACGAAAATATGGAAATGTCATATTTGTGAGTGAGTGAAGCAGAATGGGATACATGATATATGAAATCAAAAGTTTCTGGTAAAGTCAAAAGACATTCTTTTGTTCACTTCATTGGTGTTTGTTTTTATTCATCTTAGTAAGTTAAAAGGAGCTAAGATTTTATGTAATTCCTGTAAAATATCCTAATTAAAACAAACAAACAAACAAACAAACAAACAAAGTATTGGAGAAAAACCTTTCTAGCCAGTAATGGGTACCATGCTGTCTGGTGAGTGCCAGCATCATAATAACACTTTACACCCCATGAGAGGATACATAAATCCATCAAAATTAGGTGAGAATTCATATCTCATCTCCATATCTTATTTCTACTTCTGTTCTTCCTTCTGAGAGCAGAAATGAGTCAAGTACAAGAAACTAAACAGAGACACATTCTTTAAATGCTGTCCTTTAATATTTTTATTGAAGGACCCTGCTGTCTTAGATGTTTTAATGGTCTCAGTAAGTGTCAATCTAAAACATTTATTATCTCCAGAACGCAAGAATCTCTGAATGGCCGTGGTGAGTTGACCCTGGGTTAATGCCAGGTGCCCACCAAAGCTGCTCTGCCATTGCTCTCTTCAGCTGGACAGGGGAGAGAAAATATAGTGAAAGCACGTGGGTTGGACAAAGAGAGATCACTCACCAATTACCATCACAGACAAAACAGACTTGACTCAGGGAAATTAGTTTAATTTATTCTTAATCAATCAGAGCGGGATAATGAGAAATAAACCCAAATCTCGAAAATGTCTTGCCCCACCCCTTCCTTCTTCCCAGGCTTATTTTTACTCACAAGTTCTTGACTTGTTCACCTCTCCAGTGGCACAAGTGGACAGGGAATTGGGGTTCTGGTCAGTTAATCACACACTGTCTCTTCTGTTCCTTCTTCCTCAGGGGAAGGATTCTTCACACTCTTCCCCGGCTCCAGCATGTGGTCCCTCCCATGGGAGATAGTCCTCCATGAACTTGAGTCCCTCCCACAGGCTGCAGTTTATATGAACTGCTCCAGTGTGGGTCCCTTCCATGGGGTCACAAGTCCTGCCAGCAAATCTGCTCCAATGTGGGCTCCTTTCTCCACAGGTCCACAGGTCCTGCCAGGAGCCTGCTGCAGCACTGTCTTCCCACAGGATCACAGCCTCTTTTGGGCATCCACCTGCTCCAGCATGGGGTTCTGCACAGACTGCAGATGGATCTCTGCATCCCCGTAGTCTTCCATGGGCTGCAGGGGCCTCACCATGGTCTGCACCACGGGCTGCAGGAAAATCTCTGCTCTGGTGCCTAGAGCACATCCTCCCCCTCCTTCTGCACTGACCTTGGTGTCTGCAGAATTGTTTTGCTCAGTATTTTAACTTCTCTCTCTGTCTGCTGTTCAAGTTTTCCTCCACTCTTGTTAACTATGTTATCTCAGAGGTGCTACCACTGTTGCTGATGGGCTCAGCTGTGGCCAGCAGTGGATCTGCATTGGAGCCATCTGGCATTGGCTCCATGGGACATAGCGGACGCTTCTGACAGCTTCTCAGAGAAGTCAGCCCTGTAGCACCCTCTCCACCAAAACCTTTCCATGCAGATCCGATAGAATGCAGAACATGCCTCTTGTAAGGGAAGCATATTTTTTAGGAAAACACATGCTTCTGTGAATACAGAAGGGTTATCCAAGCTTCCCCCTCACACTGCTGCAAGACAGCCTATCTCAGCTTTCTCCATGAAAATTGTCTCCAGCTACTGCCAGTTGTCTCTTGGCAGCATTTATGATACTGTGGTGATTTTAAAAGACTGAAACAATATGTGGTATTCTGTTTTTCTCTGTCCTACTGTAGATAGACACAATTTTCATATTTGCAGGGAGATTTTTAAACTTACATGTGGAATGTCTGACTTCCTAAATCAGATTATTTGGCTTTTTTTCTGTCTAAACCAGTGGAATAACATATTGAATCTTTGAGTTTTCATGAAAGCAAAGCCTAAATATAACTTGAGCATATTTAAGTAGACATTGATGACTGAAACATTATAGTCCCATTTTTGTTGCAGGGCTATAGCTTATTTTAAAGAATAAGAAGTGCATCTCTTCTGATTTTTTTCCACTCTAAAATAATTTCATTTCAGATGCTAAATATCTGTAAATCCCATTAAGCTTAACTATGGATATTCTATTCAGAACACCATCTTTGCCAGCATAGGTCTCCTCTAGAAATGGAAACCCTACATTTGAAGACAGTTACAGTGTGCTTTTTCCCAGCTGGTAATGTGTTAAAAATGCAGCTTCCAATATGTATATAGTGCAGAGCTATGAGAATTTATGGCAAGTGAATTTGGAAGTGTCTCTAAAAGAATTGCCACAAGGGGTTTCAGATTTGATATTGTTTAAGCCTTTCACTGTCTTGCGTGAAGTCTGCAGTACTGAGAAGATGCTGAAGGGATGGGAAGGAAAATTGTATTAATTTGTGTAGTGCCAAATGAAAACTTACCTGAGGACTTTTTAGACAACAGTATTAACAATTTAAAACTACTTACTTTTCCAAACTTTGCGTGACTTGAATATCTGTTGTTTAGGAGCAGAAATCAGTATTATTTGTGAGATGTGTTCACATTCACTCTATTTTGCTATTTAAGAAAACACTGGCAGCCTCTTATCAATACCATATATGGTTTTTGCCTACTTGACTCCATCTCTCTCTTTCATCTTTCTAAGTGTTAGTAAGGTCATGGTTGTTCCAGGGCTCATCTTTCCTGACACATACACCAACAGGTGGAGTGAATAGAGGAGATAGGGTTACCACTGTGGTAACATCCCTTTTTTCCATAAGTGTATTCAGAATTATGATATAAAACTTACTGCAAGCACAAACGTCATACTCATGTAGCCTTTCTTCTAAATTATACTTGTGTGAAGCAGAGCAGAAAGCAAATTCAGTTGTTTAGCAAAAGGACATTCAATTAAGCATAGATGTTTTCTGGTCTATGTCAATCTGAATCATGAACAAAACTGTTCCACCACACAGTACAATGTTGTTTTCAGACTTTTTGAGAAACCCAAGATTGATGGTTTTGTTCCTGTCTTAGAACATGAAAACACCAGGGTAGATTATTGTTTAAGTTACAGAGGAGAAAAAAGACACTGGCAGCTCTTAGTTTTATATTTGTTTCTGCTTTAATTCTTCCTTTTACAAATGTCACACTGCAATTAAATAACAAGTATCTGCTGAATTACTGGAGAAGTATAGCAGGAACATCATTAGTGGTTTTCCCACAATATCCTGATAATCTCAGAAGGCTTTGGCAAATAATCTTTGACATATTATACTAAGTAAAAATTTTGGTGTTTACAAAACAGTTAGGTATCTAAGAACTTCACTATGGCAGATACTGACTGCTAGTACCATGTTTTGTTACTCTTATGAAAGAGCATCAGGATCCTTTTGATCCTTAATTTTAAAGCATTATAAACTTTACCTTTATGCTTCAAGTTCTTCACGCTTGAAGAGCACATACAACAGTTAAGATTATCAGTAAAATAAAGCCTGAAATCATATTATCAAATTTAGGATAGAATTCCTTCTTACAAGTTGTTTATTGTTCAGTCTGCTTCCAGTGAGATCAATGAATACAAACGTTATTGCCTTTACAGTGAAAAAGAAAACCTTTTTCTTCCCCTTGGCTTTCCCAAAGCATCATTGTCAAAGCACAGTTCAGAGAATGATGTGAGAAATATACAGGCTTCTTTTTGTGTTCACTTTAATTGGAGTGTGTTGCAACCTTGAGTGCTACAATGATGAACATGCTACAAAACATGGATGTTAGGGGGTTATAGGTTTCCAGTAAATCAGGCTTCATTCTAAGCACTGAATTTGTAGCCTTCCTGCTGGGCTGAGTTACAAAAGCATCTGCTAGTGTGAGCAGTAATCATTTTTGTTTTACCAAAACTAAAGACAGAGTCTAGTTAGGCTAAATCAGGAACTGAACCAAATTATCACGTGCTTGCCACACATCAATCAAAAGCTTTTTGTGGTTTTTGAAAAAAGTATTTTTTGTTTTTCTTATAAACCAAGTCATTGTTATTTGTCTTCTGTAAATGTTCATTTGTATGGATTTCAATATGTGTAAGGCTTGTCTTGCAATTTGAGTTAGCCTCTGGTAGGAAGCAGTTAAAACCGGAGAAAGGGTTCTCTTACTTTGATAATTAAAGAGCTCTGGTGAAATATGAGCACATCTAGTTGTACAGAGTTTTTAGTAACACTTCAGTCCAGCATGGGCATTGCAAGTTATCACCTTTATAAAGAAGCCCAGTGAATGTATACATTCTATAGGCATGTGTCTGATCATGAAATTATTAGCTAAGAATAAAATAGGAAAATAAAAATACAGGAGCTGTTGGTTTAGTGAGCAGGGTTTGAGAAAAGTTTTCGTCTGCTTAGGCACGTCTTCACAGAGGAATTTGAAGGAAAATTAGTCACAGGATTTCCTCTGCAGGAGGGAAAATAAAAAGCCATGAATGGATCATCTGAGTGTAGGCATATGAGGAGCTCTGCAGGCAAGGACAACAAAGCAATTTTTAAAACTCTCTAACACCAGGCAGTATAGCTCTACCCAGCAGAGCATTTTGAAAACTTGAGGAGAAAACTGAACATTCAGCGGAATTAGTAAGTTAGACCTGTAGGAGAGAAGAGCTAATCTGGGAGTTGAAACAGATGATTTCTAATTCCCACCAACCTGTGGTCAAAGTAAGAATGGTTCTCCTGTAAGCTGTTTTTGTGACTGCGAGGAAAAGAAAAACTTTCCTTTGGTGATGATGACTTGTAGTAATGTCCAGTTAGAGTAGTGTTGTCTCTCTTACACTGTTTATTCAGACCAAACTGGATCTGCAGCCATTTATACTTACTAGTTAACCTTATTTCTTATCCTTTTGTGTAGAATGGATCTAAGGTCTAAGGCATACCTGGCTCACAAAGAATGGTACAACACTTCATTTTCTTGAAAACTTCTTGAAACTTCTTTATTTTCTTGAAAACTTTCTAGAACCATAAAACAATAAATAGGCATCTTGCTTGATTAGAAATAAAGTTGCAAAAAACCTAGTAAAGTATAGAGGAGATGAAGTATAGCTATTGCTCTCTGGTACTTGAAGAACTAATAGATAAGTTTAGAAAAGGTTGCACTCAAAATGAGTAAATTCTGATCACTGTAAAACAATTTTTGTTGGATTTAAGTTGCCAATTATGAACTGCTCAAGCTATCCAACTGTGCCAGCTGAAATGATGGCTGACATATTTTAGATGCATCTTGCATTTAAACTTTGCCAAAAATAAAAATACCAAGAAGAAAACCAGCTGGGATGTATGACCTGTACGTCAGGCATGCCTTGTGAACCTAAGATTTTTCACTACAAGACATGCACTTAATTTTCTTCTACTTTGACTTAACTTGTCCATCTCTGTCAAATCTGTCTACCCATTTGACATAACCTTGCCTCTGATGTATTGGAGGAGCAGACACTGCAGCAGATGATGAGCGTTGCAGCATATTCCCTTAATACATATCACATGAAAAGCCAAGAACTCTTGAGAAACTGCTGAAACTACATGATTGTCCATGCTGGATCAGAGAGCATGTGCAATCTCCTGGCATTGCTCACTTATTCAAAAGAGCACCACCATTTTCTACTGACAACAGACTAGGTACCTTTTGCTACTCTATTATTAGTTCATGTGAATTGAATGCTTCAAAGTAAATTAGTTACTGTAAATTTAAAAAAAATTCTTAAACAGTTTTTTAAATAGTACCAACACAAATAAAATAAAATCATAGTGATTTATGTGAATTTATTTTTACAAAATAAAAAGTAACATGAACTATTATCCTTTTTTTAAGAATTATTTTTAAAAATTCAATTTATTGCCCATTCATCATATCCCATTATTTTTCAGTTTTATGGAGCTTTTAATCTGTCTCTAATAAAGACTATGTTCATAGATGCTGAAAGATGTCTAGAGAATTTCTATCTCAGATCAACTAGGAGGAAGAATATGAAATAATTCTCAAAAGGCTTGTGAAATTTCCAGCTCAATTTTTAATCCTTACTGTTTTCACATGTTTGGATGAATAGTTGGAATTTGGTGTGCCAGATGGACTAAACTATAGTTCTGAACTTTTCTGCGGTTTATTTTCATGGAACCAGTATTTGCCCCATAGCATAAACCATGTTTCAATCTTATAAAAATATGGGAAACTCTTTTCTTTTTTTTTCTAGCCTTAAAAAGATAGCTTCAACCCCAGAAAACAAGATGGAGATTGAAAAAGTCTAATGTTTTGGGTGGGAGAATAAATATATGAGGAAGAAAAAGTGGCTTGCAGAGGTGCATTGCATAAAGAATAAATACACGCTTAAGCAAATAAATAAAACTAACAGTAATGTTTATATTTAACATCTACATAATAATGAAGACAGTGATGTTTTTAAGGATGTAAGTTTGCCATTTTATTCACACATCATAACAATTCCATATCATCAGCTCTACGTATCTATGAATATCTCAATTCTCTGTTACAGATAAAACACTTACACACCATTCATTGGGGAATTAGTCCTTATTTACAAAAAATCTCTTTATAAAACTACAAAAATTATGCACAGCATTTCTTCACTACCCAGTCTGAATTCAGCAAGGTCTGTTGCTAATTCCTGGCATTTTAAATTTGTTACTGTTCCTGAAGGGATCTTCATCTTATTTTTGTCAATGGCAAATGGTGCCCATGAGTAGAAAAATGATATTGTGAATCTGGAAGTTAATTTGTTATAGTATCCTAATTTTTGAAATTTTCTAGCAGACACATATTTCTCATTTAAATAGAATGGTAGAAAAGTCATATTCTGCCATTCTTTCCTTTATCCCTTATGCAACTTTTTTACCTTCTGTTGTTTTGTCTTAACCAGACAGTATTTATTTACCTGCTTCTTATTCCCTTTAGGGTGCCCTGCATGTCTCCAAATGTTTCAGAGATCAGGTCCTCATTGCCTTCATGCTAGCAATATGGTTTTTGATGAAGGTACTCTGGAGTCTCAGAGAAGATGACTTTAATGAATGGAAGCAGGTCCTTATATCACTGCAGCCCAAATAAAAATCGTAGCTCAAAAAGTGAAATTGGAATCTGTCTAAGGCTGAAATTGCAGTTGTGCCTCACTCTTATTTACAAGCAATACTTCCATTTCCTATATGTTATGGAATAAGATTTTAGTAATCCAAATGTTCTATATGGAACATTACTATGTAATCCACACTTATGAGCTGCTCTGTATTTCATATATCATGAACAGCTCTACTTCTTTTCTGTAAATCAGTGAAACTGCAAATAGGGTGGAAGAAAAATGGGTAGTTTGTCTAATTACAGAACACTAGGAAGATCAGAAGAGAGTAGCTCTTTAAATGGACAGACATAATGCTTAAACCCTGGTTGTAACAAGGTAGCATGACACACATTTGCCCTTCTCCCGTGGCAATCATTATAAAAGGGACAAGAAATTGCAGAACATCATCAATTCTCATTAAACTGTGCAAACTTCTATATACTTTCTGTGAGTGCAGTATTCATGTATACTTACAAATTACTACCTCAGCCATTTTTTAACGTTTGAGTGCCAGGTTCAGTAAAGAGATACCTTATTTTAATATGACAAGAGGATGATCATTAAAGAACAACTTTAAGGACATACATTTTCTTATTTTCCCATTTAAAATCTGATTTTCCCAAGAACAATATAAGAATGATCTATAGTTTTGTAGAGGATTTGCTGTTACAGAACTGTATGGGAAACTGTAATTCTGTAATATATAGTGCTTAGATTGTGATAAAAAAAATAGCAGTTTGAAATTGGACTATTACCCATGCTCAGGAATTGCTTGTGGATAGAAGTAGCAACCTGAAAATGTGAGACTATTCTTGTCAAAACCCTGAGGGTACTCCCCAGGTTAGAGCTTGTCATGCTTCCTTCCCTCTGGTGCGGCAGAGTTTGTTTTTCATCACAGAAAATCAAGTGATCACTTTTATTCCATATGGGCCCTCAACAAAGATGCCATGTTTTTGTAGTCCCAGAATAACACTGGCTTGAAATGCTTTTTTTGTCTAACTGTAGACCTCTGGCTGCTCTGTGTTTGTGAAAGAAGACAAGTGTGGCTGCTCCAGCTGGTTTCCTCTGTGTAAGCAACTCAGGTGGGAATGGTGCAGTTTAAGTGGAGAGGTGCTTAAAAAGGCCTCCAATGTGCAGGTTAAAAAGATTTCTGGAGGGCTATGTTCTCAGTGCATGACAAATATGAAGAAAAATGGGAGAAATAAAGAGTGGCAGAGGGAACATATAAGGTGAGTCTGTGGTGCCATTTTCCTGTCTTACAGGTTAATGGTAGTCTTAGGTTCTTATTTCTGATAAAGGTCTAGTTTATTAGCTCATAACTGCAACAGAACAAACAGCTTAGACTCTCTCCCTTTTTGGTTCCATTTCTTCTTCCCATCTGTTCAATTGGCTAATGCTTTTTCTATAATGGATCCTCTGCAGTATTATAGTTCATAGTTATGTGAAGCAAATGAAAGACATTATGAAAATGGCAAAGCAATGAACATCTCTCTTGGCTAAAACAAGAGTTTTAGCCTTTCCTATATGACATGAAAAAAACTTGCTTTTTTAAAATCTTTTTTGATGCACTGAACTTATGGTACGATATAGGAATTAAAATTTGAAAATAAAATATAGAAAGATTTTTTTGATCAGTGTTGCACTCTGAGTTATGAGTGCTTTGGATATGATGAAAACCTTTAAAATTTCTGTTCTTCTGACATTATCTAGATATTTATTCCTGAAAATACCACACTCAAAGTACTCTCTCTTCATGTTGTCAAACAATATTAAAATACTGTGAACTTATAAGTAGTTCCAAAGAAATAATGTTTTTTTTCATGTGAAATAAAGTTTCATTGTGGTAATTCTACAAAAGTGTAATTTTCAAAAACGTGTATCTTATCAAGGTACATTTTATTAAGAGTAAAGTGTAAAGAATTGTGTTTCTATGTGATTTTTTTTAATGGTGGAACAATATATCTTATGGTCGTGACGTTATGTGTGGGAACAGGAAGTGGCTTGTATTTGATCTGTGCTACATGTCCAGAGTTAGTCTACTGGTCAGATACTTCTTTCACATAGGCTAAACAAAGTTGAGTCATTTCATATTTGCCATAGGCTGGAATAATACAGCTGACTTTTGAGGGTTCCTTAGGTTTGTTGGGTTGTGGGAGACTTCAGGACATCCTAATGTGGTATGGCAGTGATTTGTTATGTCAGTGATGCCAGACCCTTTGTGAATTCCCAGGTCTCCAAGACAAAATGGTGTAGAAGAAGGAGCAGAAGACAGTGCAAAGAACCCTTCGGTGAGATAAAGAGGCAGAACAATAAATCTTGAGATTTATAGATGGGACAAAGTCACCTGCACAGAAGTGCCTGGCCTTTCCACAGTGGCCTTTCCACTCTTCCTCTTCCTCTGTTCAGTGAATTCACTAAGTTTATGGCCACGCAAACTGCCTCCTATGAGGTAAATTATGCTGCTGTCTACAAAGAGGTACCTTTTTGCATTTAATGCCTTGCAAATACTGAGCAGTAGTTGTGATGTATTATAACTACTTAGCAGTTTATCACCATATGCTATAACTAGCTGTCCAGGCAAAGGTGAAAAAAAAAGTTTGTACAAATATATTTTCATATGATATGATGACATATCCTTTCATTAGAAACCTCTTTTGCTTTTTCCCTAGAAACCTCATATGGCAGCCTTCCGTCCAAAACCCCATGTAACTACCAGTGTACTCAATGAAGTGAGGTCGAATAAGTATCAAGTTGTAATTGACTGGTATGTTGAAAATATTAACTGAAATGGTAGAAAATCAAAAGTCTGTTTAGGCAGAGCAGTATACTCCAGTAATGAGTTACACACTTTAAATTTGCTGTATGGCAATATATTATTAATTGGTCATTTATAATAAATGCATACTATCAAATTTATATCACCTAGTCATATAAATGTAATTATGTTTTCATAGTATGCATCGTTACGAGTTTAAGTTTTGTGGTTTTCTATGAGTACTTGTCTCTATTGGATAAACTTTAATGTCAAGTACCTGGTTTGAGCTGTACTCCCCTGGTGGTAAGTCAGTGAATATTTATTTATGGTTTGATTGTTAAGCATAGAGAATGTGCACTAGGTAAGTCTTCATGCTGATTCAAATAAGAATCTATACAAAGAGTTCCCAGAAATAAAGTTAACTGAGATAATTTTCTCTCTTGCATCTACTCCTGTTATTACGATTAAGGGTTTTCTTGAAAACACTGAAGAATTCTGTCTTAAGAAAAGTGTTGAATGGAGAAGGGGTTGAAAGATTGACCTACTGTTGTTTTCCTTCACTTCTTAGGTACTTGATATTTAGCAGAGAAGATGGGATTTTTTTTTTTTTTTGAAGATTTGGAGAGATTAAAGCTCTGCAGATTTTCTGGGCTTGATAGCAAAGCTAAGACATTTAAATTTAGAAGTTTAAATTTCACATGGCAGAAGACAGAAGGAGTTAAACAACAAAGCATTGTGGTCTGATTGAAAAGGAAGATAGTCTTAGCAAGTTAGCATTGAATTAATTGCAACAGAGCAATATTGACAAGCCTAAATATTCAAATACATGAAACTCTCTCCAGATGCCCACTACAAGTTACCTCTTCAAAATAATAACAGGTTTCAGAGATTTATCATTTGTGTTCTGATATTTGGACAAACAGAGTTGAAGCTTTCAAACACATGTTATTTATTGGAAATGCTTCCAGTAACTTTTTATGGAATAAATCCTGGTCAGCTTCAAGTCCTCATATTTTCACTGTTAAGCTTCTCAGTGTAAGTATTGCTCAGTATGCTGTTTAGTTTGATCAGTGTTCCTGAAGACCAAAAGTGCCTCCATTTCATGAGGGGGTCATCTAGATTTATAGTCCTTTGCTGTTAGTGCTGTTTCAACACTGGAATTTCCAGGCAAGGTAAAACTAAAAAGACAACAGAGAAGTTCGACTAGCTTTACACCCAGCAAGCAATTTGTAAGGTTTTGAGTAGAACAGCATAGCACAGATAGTTCCTGTTGGGAAAGACCTACAGCAATCATTTAGTCCGACTGCCTGACCACTTCAGGACTGAGCAAAAAGTAGTAATGCGTATTATTAAGGCTGTTGGGCAAATGCCTCTGCAACACTGGCAGGCTTGGGACATCAAACGTCTCTCTAGGAAGCCTGTCCCGGTAACTACATAGCACTGTTCGTAATATCAAGCCTAGTTCCAAACCAGTATATGGAGTCATTTTGTGAATTATTCACATTTGCTTATGAAGGATGATAAGACAATAGCATTTTCACTGCTTAATTCATGTCTCCTGGAGACAAAAGTAGGAGACCGTGCTTATGTGGAATGCTCATGAAGTCTGTTAATGAGAAAACTTACAACATAGGCAGAAGGTGAAGCACGTAAGGAAGAACATAAGGAAGCACATTCAACTGACAGCTTCCAGTAATTCTGGAGCAATAGAAAGAAAAATTTTCACTGGTAGCTTTGCAGATGAAATTGGGGAAGATAATAACACCATGATTTTCCTATGAAAACAAGTAAGTTCTGTGTGTGCAGTTGTGGGTGCCACAATACAAGAAGGATATAAAGCTATTAGAGAGCATCCAAAGGAGGGCCATGAGGATGGTGAAGGGCCTTGAGGTGAAGCCATGGGAGCAGTGACTGAGGTCACTTGGTCTGTTCAGCCTGGAGAAGAAGAGACTGAGGGGAGACTTCATTGCAGTGTGCAACTTCCTCGTGAGGGGAAGAGGAGGAGCAGACACTGATCTCTTCTCTGTGGTGACCAGTGATAAGACTCAAAAGAATGGCATGAAAATCTGTCAGGGGAGGTTTAGGTTCTATATTGGGAGAAGTTTCTTCACCCAAAGGGTGTTCAGGCACTGGAACAAGCTTCCTAGGGAAGTGGTCACAGCACCAAGCCCGACAGAATTCAAGAAGCATTTGGACAACACTCCCGGGCACATTGTGTGACTCTTGGGATGTTCTGTGCAGGGTCAGGAGCTGGACTCACAGATCCTGATGGGTCCCTTCCAACTCGGGATTCTGTGATACCAGGACATTCATTTATGTCTTCATGCATATACATGTCATATACATACTATTAATCACCACTCTGCACCTACACTTTCTGCAGATTATACTGTAATCGGGCCTACAATCATATGTTTGAAATACCTGTGTCTCAATTTGATGTCATCATCTTTAAATGAAATTGATTTTGTCTCTTTATGTAAAGAAATTGCACAGAACAGTTAATTCTCTCCCATCTTCATTTCCTCAAATCTAAAAACAAAACCATTCCTACAAATTCCAGATTTAGTGCATGTAACAAAGGACTGTCCCAGATAATAATTATTTCTTAACTTCTAAAATTATACATTACGAGCATTGCTGCTTCTGTTTAGATTTACAGTTTTGAATACATTTATATGCTCTTGGCAGTTCTGAGATCTATCTGACCTTTAATTTTTCACTAGAAATGTTAATCAGATTTTTGAAAATGATGTCCAACAATGTTCTCTTTCCCTTTTTTTTGCCAATTTTCTTGAACTTACCAGCTGTGCTTTGAAGATATCTTTAAGGAGTCATGGAAACCAAGACAGGAGGAAGGAGGGTGGTCTTTAGGAAGCTGTAAACAGCAGACAGATGGAATACGAGAACCTTGGGGATCATTAGAGAGACTTTGCCAATCAAGAAGTTTGGCAGTTACATCAAGGTCAAGGAGATGCCTATAGCACTGTCCCAAGTTAAGATGTTCAGCTCTGATGCACTTAAACAGCAATTTTTTTCCCACTGCTGCCATCTTTGTATTTTTTATGTATTCAGACTGTGGTACTGTGGGACTTTGGGATGCCTTTGGAGCAGAGATATCTGATATTTCCTACCAAATCCCTGATATATAGGGAACAAACTTTCTGCTGGCCTTGTGTCACATATACCAAAAGGCTCAAGATATTTCAGTGTGGTGAAACTTGAAAAAAAAAATGAAAAGGGGAGGAATAGTAAGAGCATGAGAGAACCCCATACCTATATCCAAACAAGAGAACCAAGAACATTAAAGGGGAGACAAATTTAAGAAAATACTGTCTAAGAATTACAAGCCATGTTTGCTCAGTAGGGAGCTGCCTAACATCCTGAATGTCTTTTTTATTGTTGTTGCTTTGTTTGTTTTGTGTGTGTGGTATTTCCCATTTTAGGGAAGTTACTAGGTACTGCCTTGTACGTAGACACAGAATTTACAAGAAAGCATATGGGACCATATGTTTTAAGAAGCTTATTGCTGATTGACAGAAGCATGTAAGAGGAGGAGGATCATGCTGCATTTACTTCATGCTCCTCCCCTACATTTCTCTGCTGTTGACACTGGTAGAGACAGAAGACTGGGTTGTTTGGATCTTTCCAACATGAGACAGTGTGTCTTGTCTTATGTTATTGAGCAATGTATTCCCTATATTTTCACAAAAGCTGGCATTTTTTTCCAGAATCATAAACTTTTAAAAGATTTTTAAAGATTGTCAAGATTAATTTGTGAATGGAAGTACTGTAAAAATGCAAAAATACTGAAATTATGTGATCCTTATTCAAGTCTAGAATGTACCCTTTTGGTCTGTGTAGAGAGGGATTAATCTACTGTGATGTACCCACTGATGATAAGAGAAAGAATAACTATTGAGAGAGATTTCATGAAAACAAAAGGGTACAGCTCTGTCTGCAAACCATTCAAGATGCTTCCATGAGCTATAGCAAAAAGCTGCATATTTTCTACGGCTTCAGAATTTGATGAGGATTTCTTCGTGTTTTTAAAGCTGAATGATCAGGACTTCATTAGGCCTGGTATACAAAGTGTAAGGCCAAAAATGCTGCAAAACCACACATCTGCTTTACAGGCTCGTGTCTCTAAAGATATCACGATCTATTTATTGTAGTCCTTTCTCCATTGCAGGAATGAGACGACAATCATTGATACAAAATGAAAACTTCTTTCTGCTTTCTCTGTGGCAAAGGCAAGATAAAATACTGTGACTGAGCTTCTAATCTTCCTTTGGTCAAGCAAAGTCCTGCTGACTTAGTTTTGCCTGAGTAAAGGCTAGATTTGGTTATTATACTGCCTCGTTCTCTCATTTAAAAACTTTTGAGCCTGAAATGGGCTCAGAAGAACAGAATAAATTACAGGAGAAACGGAGAGTGGCTGAAAAGAAGCCTATGCCTTTCCCACTAAAAGGAAAGGCAGATATCAGGATGCACTTTATTAAGACTTGTGTGTTTTCTGCTGAGGGAAGATAAGACATGGGGGAAGAGAGAGCAGAAGTTTAAATTAGAATTGATATCAGATGCAACGATTAAGTATTGACGATTTTTCAGGCTTTGGAATGGTTCCCATTTGCAGCTGCAAGGCACTGCAGCAGCTTTAGTATTTACGAGCACTTGGTGAGTACTCTGACAGGTTTATTATTTGTTGGCTTTCTCCAGCATTGCACAGTAAAAATTGTTTTCAAGGAGTGTTCAAAAGTATAGCTGGCTGCCACTGTATCAAACCCAATCAATCCGCCAATGTATTTCGCATTCTTGATTGATAACTGGCTCAGCAGTTTGGCATTTCAGGGAAGGAGTGGAAGGGGACCAGGTCCCAACAGTCATTAATCCTTTTTCCCCGAGCCTCCCTTGGGCAGCTGCTTGTGCCATTATCCACATTTCTTACTGCTGATTTCCACAATCCCATGGCTGCTCGAACCACCACAAATTCACCACTGTCCCTTTCACTTACTGTAGACCTTTCATCACACTGGACTCAGCAGCCCTCCTGGGCTGACAGTGGTCAGTGGAACATCTCTCTTTTCTTTTCTAAACCTGGGCCATTATTTTGGTTTCTCACCTCAGTCTCCTTTCCTCCCTCTAAATTTATGTTCTTTACTGAGCAAGAACATGAGGGTATGAATGTACTTCCTTTAAAATATGTTTGTGTGGGTTGGGGTGAGAGATGTCTTATGGTAAATAGAGATTCTGTCTGTCTGCTCTTCCATGAAGCTGAATAAACGATGTTAGCTGCTGTGGAGATAGTCTATTTATTTATGTATTTGTTTGTTCATTTATTTATTTAAATGCTGCAAAATTGTGAGCAAGCTCACAGTGTACTGACTGAAATGTCAGAATTAATTAAGCCAAACTGTTTCCAGTGGGGGGAAAAAAAAAGTTGTCTGTCATTATGAGGAGCAGATATCTATAATTAATTAGGACCTGGAAGGTTTAGAGAGAAAGGAAAGACAGACAAAGAGAAAAAACCGCCCACATTTTTCACATTTTTCCTGTGTTGCCTTCATTGCACCAAGGGAATACTCCAGATGGGTTTAAAAAATACGGATTTGAGCTCCCCACTGAGGATTCAGGATAAAGTCTATCTGTCATTTGCCAGCAATCTGGTGTTATGTGTAGCCGTGCTGCTGGGAGCACTGTCTCATGTGTATTTACTATTATATTAAAGCCCAAATGTCTCCTCCACCTGTCCTCTAAAGAATAATGTGCCCTGGACAAATCTGTTCCATATAATCTATATTTAACTACCCTTATCTTTGAAGGTAGAATCCATGTTAGGAAGGAGTGAAATATCCAAATGAAGGGAATTAATTGTGTGAGGAAAGGGAATTCAAGTGAGGAAGGCAGTGTAAAGAATTTAAAGGAGAGGAAACAGAGACAAGGAGACAAAGAACCTCACTGGGAAATTATGTAAGATAGTCAAGTATTATGCAAGAGTTGAGCACACATAGATATCCTCTAGCATCTCTATAAATTGCAAATAAAAACCTTCCCCTGAAAACCTGTCCCCTGAAAGCTTTTACCCATGTCAAAGGCTCCACTGAGCCCACTTTAATGACTATCCCTTAATCAAATTTGTGTTAACAGTTTACAGGTCTGGGGCCAGCTAACTCATGAGATCCTTATTTCATCTGACAAAAATACCTTGTTTTATGAGGATAAATTAATAAAGGGCAAATAGGTGAGCTGTTAATGCATATGGACAAGAGAAGGTTTCACGTGGAGTCTGGGTGCTGCATCAACTTGGGCAAGAAATTAAAAAAGGGTAATCAGTATTACAGAAGAATATTGCTTCCAGAGAAAAAATCTTGATCCTGTGCTAAGATAGAGCTTGATTCCCTGTGTTAGCAAAACATCAGACTACCTGGGAAGTGGGCAGGTTGTAGGTGAACTTATTCTAGAACTGGAATGCTGCTCCAATAATAGGTTTGTGTTGAGGCAGTGCTGGTGGGAGAAGGGTCTTTACTTTCTTGAGCAGCCTTTGCAAGCAGTATTGCTGCAGATATTTGGGGCAGCTTGCAAGAAGCACGGTAAATTTAGCAGTTTGCAAAAACCCCCCACAATTTCTTTGTAAGCAGTGGAAACTTTGAAGCTTGGCTTCCTGTGGGTTTATATCCCAAAGTGAAACTGTTGTGTGTATCCTTTTGTATCCAAGACGGATGACCTAATTCTGTGTCCTGTCTGCCAGTAGAGGCACTTTGGAGTTTCCATTTCTCTTACATGCTATTGCATTTTACCAAATTTACAGGGATTTTAACACATTTGGGAGCCTCATCTCAACTTAATTTGAATTGGTGAAAGGTTACAGAAATTGTTGGGGAACAAAGGGTGGAGGAAGCTTACAAAACTGGACTAAATTAATGTTTACATAATAATGTGCAAGAGGATCTTCTGGGGATATCTGTCCTATTGACTGATTTCCCTCTGGTCTTTATCTGGCATAAGCCAATATTGCAAGATGAGACCTTATTTCTTTTCTTACCCTTAGGAAAAAGTGACACAAAAAAGGAACTTGATTTTTCATATTGCCCTCCCAAAAAGCCTTTTGGAATTCTGGCCAAGCTGCTCTAATGCTCAAATTCCCTTGTTAGAGGTTCCTTATTCTCTGGAACAACCCTCTGATCTGGGTCTGCTTTGCTATTAAATAGGCCATTCAGGGAGGGATGATACTGAAGACCTTGGCTGTTGCCTGGACTGCTTTAGAAAAAAGAAGTAGTGCACTGTAACAGTTTGAATACATTGCAGGATTCTAAAATGGTTGGATTTAAATTAATCTGTGTCCTTCAATAATGAGTTGTATGAAAATACAGTCTTCTCAACACATGTATACATTACTTCCCAAATATCAGAGTTGAATTGGGCTATTTTTTTGGTCTACACACTAGTAAAGATAATGAAGAAATTAAACATTTGACTTGGCTGTGAGTACCCAGTGAAAGATCCCATAGTTACTGTACATTTATTGCTAGATCTTGAGCCTTTAGCAGTGTGTTCTGAGTATCAGAATGTGTCAGAATATTCACAGCTTATTATTGCTAATAATACTGACAGGTTCATCAAATTCATCTTCTTAGAGCTAGGGCAATTTATTACAACTTTTTAACCCAAAGGAGTTTATATAATTGATGGATTTGGGTTACATTACAGATAGAAAATAACCTGGAGAGATTTGGTGCTCACTGCCGGAGCTGAATTTGATAGAGCTGAAGTGCCATTCACCTGGGGCTTCAACAAAACTGATAGCTCTAAGTTCTATATAACCAATTTAAATTGTTTGACTAAAGCTACATTTTCTGTCTTTAATATAGGGCATGCTGATTAGGTCTGAGGGAGAGGGAGGGGAGAACATGAAACTTAAATAAAACCTTAAATAAAACCAGTAGAGATTCCTCCCCGAGGAATTTGTTCCTTTTTCCTTTTATTTTGAATGTTAAGTGATAATGTTTCTAACATTCAAATAGGATCATCAGAAACCAAACTCAGCATTTCCATGGTAGAAGGCCCTTTATTCTCCAAGATAAATTGAGTCTATGCACTGGTATAAGCCTTTAAGAGAGCTTTGTGATAAATAAAGACCAGAAATTATCATGCATATGCAACAGCTTTTATTTTAGGGTAAAATAATGCTTTTCAAAGGACAGCTGAGGTACTGAGAGGTTGAGTGGCTTGACTAAGCTCCAAAGGTTGCACAGTGGCAAAGCTGTGGCTAGGCTGTAGACTGTTGGGTCTCTGGCATATGGAGCCGTGCTGTTTACAAAACCCATTTCTTTCTTTGCAGCTCTGATTGTTTCTTCAGTCCTGGCTGTGCCTTATTACACTGGAGTATGTGGTAGAAACTAAATCCAGGGAGAAAATAAAGAAGAAAAATGAAAATTAGAAAGCAAAATGTAACAGCATGGAGAAATAAAGTCACATTTTCTGGTTTGTTATTCAAGTGGAGTAAATAAATTATGGTGATGTTCCTGGCATAAAAGCAGGTTTCAAAACAATGTGTATGGTGGTTATTATTATTGTTATTATTATTATTATTATTATTATTAATGTTGTGTTGTTGTTGTTATTTTAAATAAACCCATTATATTAAGTTCAGTAAGGGACTGGAGCTGAAGAGTGGGACAAGAGTTAGGTTGAAGAGGTGGGAAGGTGATTTTAAATGTTCTCTGGTTTTGAGGGAAGTTTAAACAGCCAAAGGGGTTCCAGCACAATAGAGATTACAAAGTACATGAAGATTGAGGCAGGCATAATATTGTATGAAAAGGAGTGCCCTGCTCAGTAATGTTGAAGATTGGTGGGAGAAAGATGCTGTTGAATGACTTTGTTTCACTGTTATCCTCAAGCAAAAGTTCTCACATCTGCTTGTTACTCTCCACTCAGACAAAACCCCACAGATGGGACTCCTAGACCATTAAAGAAGCTATCCACACTGAGTAGTATTTCCCTTAGTTGCAAAATCAGGTTCTAGATTTCTTGGAGTCTTTTCCTGAAGTATTTTATCTTCTTCCTCAACCTTATAATCTAAGACATCTTGAACATATTTTGGAAATGACTTGAAAAATCAGAAATGAATGGAGTGTCATTCCATAAAACATAGGTAAAATTTTGAGAAGTGAAGCTCTTCACAATACCGTAAAAGGGATCCAGATAGCCAGTGAATCACTCTGAAAAAGTGTATCTTGCTCCATAATAGGGAATGGCTGAAGAATTCTCAGATACTTTAATTTTCTTTCTTGGATATTATTTTCTAATCGTTTTTTTTTAGGTGACTTTGTTATGTTGAGAATTTAAAAACAGTAATGATGACGATGATGATGATGATGATGATAATAATAGCCTTTTCACTGTGACATTAGCCCAAACTTATCTATGCAAATATTGGCAGATCTTATGGAAAAAATCCCAACGTTAGCTTTGACATGGTCTTGAGTATGGGTTTTTTTTTTGTTTGACACAGCATTAGATGACTCTTATCCAGTAGGGTGGCAGAATGGGCTCCTCTTCTGAAGCATCCCTTCTGAAGGAGGCTGTGTGAACACGAAGCTGAATGTAAGAGAGATGATCAGTTCTGTTGACTGATGTTACCTATAGGGATTTACTCTGTACATGTCTGAAATGAAGAAGTAACAAGTATAATATATCAACTTTTTATTTTCTCAGTTCCATACTCATGTCTCTCTGCTGGTATGTGCATTTGCAACTTTTTATTTTGAAATATACACATTTTGGTGTTCTGTTCTATGTAATTTTGCCTAGAATAATCGGTAGCCAAAAGCCTTGTATTCAAATAAATCATGTTTTGCTCTGATACTTCTTAATGTTATTGTAGCTTTATTCCCAGACTGGAAACACTTGTATGTCTGTCTGAATATTCTAAGTACAGTTTATTAACATTAAGACACGTTATCATAAAGCTATATTTTTCGATGGAGTATAGCACTCATCTACAGGAATATAGCTGTACATACATGTATAATTATATGTATAGGTATGTTAATATTCAAGTTGAATGATCATTTGTTTTCAAAACTCTCTGATTTACTATAAATGTTATATTATTATCTCTTTGAGGACTGTTTCTAACATCTAGTCATTTTCCACACTCCTCATCTGTCATATTTTTCGCTCTGCTGCCTCTTCTCTGTCTTGTACTTAAGGTAAATATGTCACACCACATCTTTCACATCTGTCGTGGGGAGTCTGCAACATTAAGCGGCCAGAAACCACAGATTTGTCTCATTTCCTCTTCCAGATACAAGCAGTCCATAAAGGTGCTTTGCGTCCTGCATTGCTGCCTTGGAACAGTCACCTGTGGTACTGCTCCTGCCACTGCTTGCTGCTCTCAGTAAAAGCTTGTGTGGCCAGCCAGGCAACTGACTGCTTTTTGCACGTCCTCACTTTGATATAATTACAAAGTCCTTTCCTTCTTCTATGTTCTTTACTCCCCTGGCTGCAGTCTGGTCTATTGTGTGACTTTCAAAATGCACACAGGTAATGTAAACAGAAGCATTTTTCATTCAAAACAGAATTTGGTGAAGCTGTGATTCAGCACAAATCTGATGAGATGGAGGCAGACAGACTGGTATATATTATGGAAAAGTTGTGGATTTTGTTTCTGGTTTTACCACTTCTTTTTTGCTATTACCTTTCACAGCTGTGGTAGGTTTATGCTGGTTGTTTGGTTTTTTTTAATCTGTGCTTATTATATCATGGGAAATAGCCTTCAAAATTTTTTTTACTAAGCCTGTATTTGAATTTAAGCTTATTGTAGTGTTATATTTGATTAACATTATTTTTCTGTATTTAGAAAAAATCTAGGTATTTTCAGAAGTAAAAGGAAAGTGATGCTGCATATTGTAAAATTCTGATAAGGCTATTTGCCATGCAAATAGACAACTGAGTGCAGCACACTTTTAGCTTTTAACTGCACCAAAGAAGTTTTCCAAATGATGGAATGATGGTCTTGATATTCTGACCAAATTAGATCTGAGAGTGCTAAGTTTTTACTGTCAGTTCTCTCCTGTGGCTTCAGTTCAATATGCTATTTTCTGACAGTTCTGAGCAAGTCCAATGGCTTTTGACCTTTTCATGCCAACTGGATCTTTTTTTTATTGAATTAACTGTTCCTGAATCATGCTGCTTTTCAGAGAATTGTTGCCCAATATTTTTAAGTGATACGGCTGTGAAACAGTATTTCTTGCTTTGCTCCCTGTCATTTCTGTATGTAGATGTACAGACAAGGATAGTATGATTTCAATCTACTTTATGACAAAGTAATATGCTTACTAAAGAGAAGGTGTTCCATACAGATGAGATGAACCACAGTATAGATTGACAGATTTATTTCTTTGCATTTTTTGACAGTACCTGGTATATAAAGATCTTGTGCTTCATGGCTTACAGGACAGGGAAAATAGTGTTTCTTGTATAACACACAAATGCACACACTTTCACACTCTGTGTATGGTCTTTATCATGCCTTGCTGTTGTAGAAGTCTTTTAGCTATCCAGAAAATCTCTTTCTTAACCTAGGATGAAATTCATAAGTATTGTAACTGAAGAAAAAATTCTTATTGACTTCAATAAGCCCTAGACTGAGCCTATAAATACAAATCTTAATCATACCTCTAAACACTAGGAATGTAGTACAAATGGATACTGTATACAGAGCTACAGAAAAAGAACTGAAGTATTCTTTCATTCATTTTGACAGTTGGTTTTGTTGATATTTCTTTGTCCTCTGCTATTTACATTTGTAGATGAACTTTGAGAACAATGTAAATTATTTGGTTAGCATCTTGTGACTTACCATCCATTTTGTGGGTAGCATTTTTATTTCCTGGCCTCAAAATGCTATTATTTCTGGTTCCATCTATTACAGCCATAGCCATGTGATCCTCAGAGAGGTCAAACCCACATTTTGGCATTTTTCCTCCTTCAGCTCTTTTATTCAAGTTTATGGTACTGATATGTTCATTGTCTTCAGATAATGTACAGTCCTGTCGACAGAACAATGCACAGAGAATATGTTGTCTTAATATATCATTGAGCTTTTAGTTCTCTGGCTACAGAATTAAATGCTAGGCTTTTAAAAAGTAACCTGTATTTCAAAGTCAGTATTTTAGTAGAGTCTTTAGGTAGTTACTAGTGCTCTGAAATATTGAGTATTATAATACGGGGGAATTTTGTTTAGCTATTAGAAAGATAATAATACTACCCTGGTAACTTATAGGATAATTCTGTCTGTTACCAAGCCCATACAACTGAGTACAGATTCTGATACAGTATGTTGATTTTTCTCTTTAGGTACTTCTGTGACTTTAATAAGAATTTTGGGAAGTAAAGGACAAAAATAACACTTGAACAACTTATGTGTATAAGGTTCAAATCGCTACTGTGATGTGAAGTATGTGATGTGGCAGGTACTGTATCAGTTTCGTTATGCCTGTGTAAGCAACAGCAGTCAACAAGTAGATTCTGAGCTATTGAATAGCTACACTGATGTTTACAATATGTAATATAGTTGATGCTGTATCTTCATCTGATTAGTGAAAAAATCTATGGGCCCAAGTTGCCATTGCAGCTATAATTGTTTCAGGCCAGTGTGAGTTGGAACCATACTATCAATTTCTTCCTGTCTTTTCTCAATTCTTCACTGTTTTCTAATACATGGAGTATAGTGAGGGAATTGCAGTCCATTCTTCAAATTTTAAATGTCAGAATATTCTTAAGTGTGGTAAAAAAAAAGAAACAGTATTTGTTAAACAGTTATTTCTAGTCTCTTTGGAGATACTACATATTTTGTTTGTAAATCACCAATATTTATCGATAGTGAAGAGCTGTGCTGTGGTCTGTGATACAACTTTAATTTTTACATGCATGCCATGTTTTTATGTAGCCATGTATTTGTCTCTCAGTTCCCTCTCCTTCATAAACAATGTAAGAAATTTGTATTAGAAGACGTTGGAATACAGTAAAAAGGAGAACACAGAAAACATGCTGGTCATGTTAAGTCTCGGATGGGTATCTTTCCTATATGCTCTGCAGCTGGCCCAGTTCATCCACATTTTGAAGAACAACTTAAATGTTTGTGCTGGCTTCTAGTTTGAGAAAGCCATTGACTAGGTAGGCTTGAAAGGGTACAAAAGAAGCTCAGGTAACAATAACATGTGAAAAACATTTTTAGCATGTTTTAAGCATTGGGGAAGAAGCAGTGTAAACAAAAGTGCTCCATCTCTAAATATGTGCTAATATGAATGAGGAGTATGCTGTTGGGCACTAGATAGAGATGTACAGAAGAGATGAAGCAAGTATGAGAGTAATCTCTCTAAACAACTGCTTCACAGTAGGACCTCTCTTTTTCTGAAACACTGGAAGACACCATTGCTGAGCAGTGTGCTTCATCTGCTACACTTTAAATCAAATAAATCCCCCCTGCTGCAACCTTTTGTGAGAGAATTTGAGTAATGAGCAGGAAGCGAGAGTTGAACTCTGGTTACTTAATGCAGAAAGAGATGAAAAATATTATTTATACCAACTCTGGCGAAGAGGAACATTCAGTAGCTTTCAAGAGACGCATCCAGAGAAGCAGCTTCAAATTTAGGAGTGCAGGCAGCCTTGTCATTCTTACAGAGCAGCTTGCCGCTGTACCCTCTGCTAACGAACTTGGCAGTCTGTTTCCAGGGTAATATTGGACAGTTCAGCCTGACAGCTAGAGAAGTGTGGTAGAAAATAATACACAAGCCTGAGTCCCATGTTAAAAAATGCAAGACATTTAAGGCATTGATGTCTAATTACTGCATAAGTCCATAAGCAATGAATCTCTGCAACTAACCTATTTCAGACAACCTCATACTTTACTCTTCCTGTCAACCTCATCTTTACCATTTAAATTCACATTGCAATTTATATCTTGCAGGCTACCTATGAAATGGAGGTCACTGGGTTAGGACAGTTTAAAGAGAGGGCAATAGAGGGACAGGTAAACTCCAGGCAGAAGTTCCAGCACAGCAGAGGTAGTAGGACAGCCAAAAATTCTGGGATAGAGCTTGATCAATCCTTGGAAATAGTTGTGGTCAGAATGTTAATGTGTGAAGCCTGGCATTGATATGGAAAGTATATTTTGCATACTGTTTTCTAGTCTTATTAACTGACTTGGAGACTCTTGTTTGACAATGAAGGTGACTGACATGAATAAGAATATGAATATGTCCTCATCTGAGGACATGAATGCATCTGCACATGATGTGATTGGAAGTGGTCATGGTGCTGAACAAGAGGAAATGACCCTGCAATGGCAAACAGCTTTAGGCTATTCCACATTTGTGTCCAATGCAGTAACAGGTACATGAACTACTGCTATTCGTTTAAGATTAACAAGGTTTGAGACCCAGCAAAAATTTCAAAGAAAGGAAATTCTGTGGATATATGAGAAGCTGATCCAAGGAACCAGTTTTCTGATTTGTTGAAGAGAAAACTGATCATAATACTTTAATAGGCGTAAGATATGCAGTTGTATGATGCATTTCAGGTCCCTGGCAAATGTTGATCTAAAGGCAGAACTATCACGTGCATAATCTTTTATGAATACTTTTAAAACCTTGGTCTTGCCAGCTCTACTTCCTCCGATGGGTTAACACAAGTCAGTCATTCAGAAGTCACTTGATGGGATTGAGTTTAACCTGGCATGACTCACATGCTTTGACTTTCAGAAAGCTTTTTTAGTGGATTCTGTGGTGGATTCATTGGTAGTGGCTTATTTACAGAAAAGAAAGTAGTTCCAAGAGGGAAAAAACCACACATTAAGATGCATATATATTCATACTGTAGGCATATGCAGAAAATTTCAATAGTACAGTGTGCTTTATGAGTGGTGTCTAAGTGTCTGGAGGAGTAATGAAATGATCTGTTATTCTAGTTTTAAAAAGACTAAAGTTCTGTTCATGCGCCTGATACAGTGTAGGCGTAAATAAAGTAGGTTTTCAACATTGTTCTCTCAAATTAAGGAGGTGGCAAAGATAAATTAATCTCTGTGTTCTGTCAAGAAGCTCATGCTTACTCTTTTAATGCCTGCTGTGCATAAGGACTGTGACACAGGCTGACAAAGGCCTATGTCTTTGCAGCTATAAAAATGGTATCATTCGACTATTTTCTATGAGAAAGTATCTTACAGAATTAGTCAGACTTACCCTTTAAAAAATGAACATATTTCAAGTTTTGGGTTTCACATATGCCAGGCATTTTACTGAGAGTCTGGTGGGACTTCCACTGGTTGGCTTCAGTTTTACACCAATATTAATTAGATGGGAAGCCAAGCCATGATATCAAAACACACAGCAAACAACAAATAATCCCAGTTTTGGGTCAGCATTGTAACTGAAGCTATTCTGGCCATGTACATGTGCTCCCCTGAGCATCTGCTGCTCATTTGTCTAGAATGAGACCTTTACAGTCAAGAACAGGACCTCTTCCACTTCTGTGCAGGGGAGTGGGAGCGCAGTCGCTCTCTTAGGGAGCAATTACAGATGCCAGATGATTGCAGTGTGTGGATGGCAACCCACTGAAAATGTCTATTTTATAAGTTGGACCAATGCAGTCTTTTGAATGAGCTGCCCTGACAGACACCTTTCAGAGCTGTGGCAAAAGTAAACCTTTACAGCTTTGACATCTCTATGGAAACACTAAACAGAATATTGTGAATAGTGTAAGAACACTAAACAGAATAGTATAAATGTAGGATGCTGTAGGTCACGTTATAAAGCCAAGACTGAGAGGTCTTAGCAGAATGGAGAATAAAAAGGAAAATTAGTAGAGCAAAACAGTGTTTGTGCATTATCTTTGATTGGAAGGGTAAGACTGTAGGGCTGGATTGATTATGTGTCAATAGTTTAGAAAGTCTTGTTAGAGAACTGGAACAAGATACAAAAAAGCCTCTGTATGCTGACAAGTCCAATAACAACCTAACCAACAAATGGTTAATTGTTTGGGTTATTGAGATGAACTGATGCAAACGTTTGGCTTATGAAATGATGGAGGAATTATTCATTATCAATAGAAAAAATATTGGAAGGAAATTCACAGCACTGACTGCATCTTCTTAAATTTTCTGTTACTGCTCAGTATGATGGTACCTGAATCTTGCCAGATGATGTCTAACAAAATATGTCTGACTGATAAATAAGGTTTCCAAAGCTAATACAGAGATATACTTAGCCTCTGTAGGGAGGTACTCTGTAGCAAATAAAATGAAAGAAATATTTTGTTCTGGTAACAAAGACAGCATACTTTATAAAGTATGTGTGGGGTGAGCTTAGCTACTGTATTTGCTTTTATGCAGTTCCTGTTAGAGATGAAAAGATGATATCCTCTTAGCTGTGACATTCTTTGTTAAACTGTCCCAGAATGCTAGTTGATAACAATTTTTATTTTACCTCTTTATTTCCTCTTACTTTAGTGGTAACTATTGCAATTATAATTCTGTCTGAAAAAATAATTTAGAAGTATTTTTCAGCAGTTGGTGAGTTGGAATATAGTTTAGGATGCTTTGGCATCTTCCTAGTGAAATTTAGCATGCACATTAGATACATACTAATAAAAATTATAAGAAGTTTCCACTTAACATAAACCTGCTCATACTACTGGTATGCATCTCTGTATGCAAGTTTGAATCCTTACAAGTTATCTTTGGAAATATAGTTGATCTAGTGGAGAATGGAAATATGAGGTATCTAGACTACAGCTTTTGTAAGGTATGGAATCAGTTCAGGTAAAGACAGTGCAAGTGATCTTACAGAGCAAAAGAGAATTTTAAAATAAATTTCTCTTAAGAGGAACAAACAAATATTGAGTTTGAGTTTGCTTAATAATTAATGTGAAAGATAAAACATAAGAACATAGACATCTCTTTTACAAGAGCTCCTTCAAGGAGCTCTAGCTGTATGTTACTGAAAAATGAGCTTCTCTCTTTGAGCTGCAGAGACATTTAATGATATTTAGTTAAAAATCATCAAGAGAAGGATCTTTTCTAATTCTTATATAACTAATGTCTGCAGCATGATAAAAGAAAATTAATTACAACAAAATTTTAGTTCTGTTTTCTATGAAAATGACAGGTCCACTTGATTAACATACAGTTTTTGGTGACAAAAATTATGAGAATGCCATATACAAACCAACTTGTTTTGTCTGCAGTATTGGTAGACTGCTTGTCAAATATGCTGCAAATTATTAATAATTACATCATTAAAACAATGCAGTACAAAAGAATCAATTAATAATAAAGTACTAACAGTAGTGCCATGTCAGAAAACTCTTTGTGTTCAAGATTCTGAAAGGAGATTGTCCCAGGTGTTATACAAATACTAGATAACTGGAAATCTTTAATGATATTTGCTTTTACTGTTTTAAATGTTTTCAGATTTCCCAGTGTAATGGTTACCAATTTTCACAGCAAATCAATATTTTTCAGTGCAATGAATCAGAGTGCCTGTCAGCAGCTGCAATCCTGTTTTGCATCCTCTAAGTTTTATCTGTTTTTCAGCTCATCTCCATTGCTGCCTTTATGCTGTCCCTTGTCCTTGAAAGAATTTCCCATGTGCCTTTTTTAAAGTTCTTTTATTCTTGTCCTTAAAAGCCTACTTGTCCATATTCTGTCATTTATAGCAGATCAGTCACAGCAAATGATTGGCACCATAGCCGAGTTTGGCACGGACAGAGACTTTTCAGCTAGCATCATGACTCTCAGCCGCAATGCTGTTTAAAATAAATTTGGTATCAGACAGCAGATGGGTTTGCTGTCAGGGAGCTAGATCCAGTTAATAGGTTTTTAAAGTTTTTTGATACAGCAAGTTTATTGGAGGACATGACAGTTTTCTAAGGCATGCTTGTGACTTGTACTGCTGTGGAGCTATGGGGGTAATTACACCTTAGACTTGAATTGAGTAGGGGTAACAGAAAGATGAAATATCTGAAAATAGGAGAAGTTGCCATTGGTGCGGCTCAGGATTAGTTAGTTATTTCCAGGATGTGTAGCAGACTTCAGCATTTGAGGCACAGGAAAACCAGTGCCATCGCTATCTTGCTGCAATGCTGAAGAGAAAATTTTGAAGCATTTTTCTATTCTTGTGCAGTGGTTTTTCCACAGTGGCCAGTGTTCTTCATAGCTCATAGGCTCAAGACTAACAAAACTCAGCAAGCAGTGAATAGTAGGTTTTATTGTACTCTGTGCTCGAACAACCTGATAGCATTATCAGTCACCAACTTTTTCAGGAAAGGGAATACTATCTCAGGATCATGTACATGACTGAATCCAAACACAGCTTCTAACAAAGAAGTTGTCCAGATCAAATTTGAATGTTTAGACAATAACTTGTTTTAAGCAAATCACTTAGGGAATTTGGCTCCAAACTGGTCTGACATTTCTTTGGTCACAGGATGCATCCTAGGAACAACTCTGAAGCTTTGCTGACTAATTCACATTTGATTGTTATTTCTTAATTCATTGTGCAAAGATGCTCGACTGTATCATTGCTGTAAGCTAGCCTTGATACAAAAGTTAAGTAAAGAGCCTCTGGTAATGTTCCCTGCTTCTAATTTCCACTGTTAACATGTTTCCACTTTCTGTGTTACGGGAAAGATCACAAAGCGATTTTAGTGTGGTCAGCAGGATGCTGCTGGTGCTGCTGGCTCCCTGTGGTCTGGTGCCCATCCCACTATCCCCAGTGCAGGAAGAGGGCAGCTGAGGAGTAGAGAGGGACTTCAGGGCAGCTTCAGCCACCATGGCAAGACAAGGCCATGGTGAAGAGGCCAGAGACAGGCCAGGCCTCTCGGTGACACAGTGGGGACTTTAGGTGCTTAAAGTGAAAAAAATCCATTCCTTGAATAAAATATACATGTTCAGAAATATATTTTGCATTTTCTGGTTTGCATGTAGCATGATCCTGTGTTTGTAATCATATGATGCAGAATTTTTTATTTATAGGTGATTATTTTTTCATGCTGTAGATATTTTATTTAATTTTATTTTTATGTTGGTATTCATATGGATTATAAAGTGTTTCTAATAGAAGAAATTTTGTTATTCCTGTTAGTATTTTCTTTCTCTTTCCAAAAAAGGGGTGAATATTTTCACATGTCTTGAGTAAGAAAATAGTATTTTTTACACAAAAAAATAGCACTTAGTGTTTGGGGATATTTACCTGACATTATGCATAGCCATGGTGCATATGTACTGCATCTCTTAGGAGGTACTCAGTTCATGCCCTGCAGCAGATCCATAGCAGCTCCTTTCAGGAACTGTAGATGTCAGGTCTGACTTCCTTTGTTTCATCATTTAGCGAAACCTGATGTTGCTCAGCCCCAGGAAAGTCTTTGCATCATGGGAAAAGTGAACTAAAGTGAGACAAGAGAGAACCAGAGGTAGTCACTCTGTCCTTAGGAGAATATGGGGTATACTCCAAAATGAAACATTTAGATTTAAGATTGGTTGATATATGTGGCTAATATGACAGATTTTGTTTCAATGTTCATAATTTTATGTATTTCATTTAAAATATCAATGCAACTGTAGTTTATGTGGAAAAATATTTGCTTTTATATTTTTAACTAGTTCTAACAAAATTATTTCCTTTAAACAGCTACCTTTCCCACATACTAATATGAGTTAAAAACCCCAATGATTTACAAAAAAAATTACTAAATAGTTTGAATATAGTACTGTGAAAAGCAGAAACACTGCAAAAAGAATAAACCTGACATAAAGGCTACTTTTTCAGTGCAATTTTAAGAAAACCCCTAAGTGTGGATACCTCTGCACTTACCTGGAGAGCAGCAATGAATATCAGTTAGGATTCACAGTCACGGGCGTTTTTGAAGGACGTGAGGCAGTGTAGGTGAGAGCAAGCAAACGTCTCTAGAAGCATGATGTGGCAGCCTGCAGGAGTTTCTTATTTTAACATGTAACTGAGATACGACTGCAGCAGAATAGACACCATTGTACACAGAGCTCAAATCTAGTTGCGGTGGCTGTATGGAGACATAGGCCAGATAGAGTTCTTCACCTCATCATTTTCTGGAAAATATTGTATACTGGAAAAATCCTGTAACCGAGTATCCTGTCCTTTAATACTGGCAAGGCTTGTGGCTTTTTAGGTTCTGTTTTCTTGGTGTTTCCCTTTAAGAACAACATCCCCCTTTGAAGTGGGCTGACATCCATCACAACAACTCCTGTTGTCAATGTCTACCAGTTCTAATTTCAAACGGCTGAAATCCTGATCCCCTAATAGAAGAGTTACCACATGAATGAGCAGATGCTGACATGGGGAGCATCTGACACTTTATAAATGAATGCCATCCAAGCAAAACATCAGCAGCATTGGATATGTTCAGGTAGTTAAACATCTGCAGAGGTGACTTGTTTGCAAATCGTTAAGAATAAAAGCTTGTTAATTGCCAGAGAACCTTTGCATACGCATGACCACTCTGGGTCTGGACCTCCTTGGGATTGTGTGTTAGCATCAGAGATGTGTATTCCCAAACACTTTTGGCAAGGTTAACTCCCTGAAGTTTATGTTAACACAATGGATCTAGGCACAACTCGAGCATCAAAACACATGCTGTGAAAATCTCAGCCTAGACACCTCTAATTGCCAGGAGGTAGTTTGAATAGGTTCAGGTCTCCATGTTTATACCACCATGTTTTAGAATGAAGGGATAATGGAAGTGCCCCCTCTATGCAAGACACTGCAATAAGCCTTCCTGACAACTAGAAATACTTGTTATAAAGCAAACATTATGTTATGGAAATAAACATTTGGGAAGTTAGTATGTAGGTTATGTTTCCTGATTATATTATTCTGTCTCTCTCTCCCCCTAGACCAACACAAATATTTCTAAACTGTTATAGACATCTGGAGACCCCTCACGCCTCTTTCTAAGTAAGCTGCAACAGACCCCACATAATATATTCTTGTTCAGAGCAGGGAAAATAATGGCTATGGGCAGAAACCAGATCTGAGGCTTTTAGACCAGGGCTCTGGCACTGAGGTAAAACAGAAGGCACTGCAGATTTCTGTTTCTAATAACTACTGAGTAAAAGTTGAAGACAAACCAAACTTGAACTGGAATAATTAACCCAGGAAATTCTCAGTGGGAAGATGGTACACTGACTAATGTGTGAGCAAGCTTTGGAAATAAAAGGCTTTAAAACTGCCTGAGGTTGACTATAAAGAGTGAGGCATTGCTTTTTTTCAGAGGAAACCAATTTGCTAAGGTTTGCTTCGTGAGGTTGGAGGGGTGCTTCTTTTAGGTTACACATCACAAATTAGAGTTGCCATTTGAGAAATAGAAGGTGTATTGATAGTAAACAGGTGGCTGCTGTTCCAAGGAGATTTGTTTAGTACCATTTTATGATTGAGCTGATGCTGTGACACATTAAGGGGAACTTGTCACTCTCCCATCTGGTCTACACAACTGCTGGAGGCGGAACCCATTTAGGAAGTTGTACATTTCTTGCAGCTGTTCCTGAATGTTTCATAAATAACTAACAGAAACCACTTATTCATTTGGCTTTATTAAACCTATCTTAGGGGAATCATGTCATTGTTCATGGAGAAAATTGTACACGTTGCATGGCATTTAAGGGACTTGTTACCAAATTACAGTGCTTTACAGCCTTACTTAGTGCTAATGGGAAAATTGTGAAGTACAGATCAGAACTTCTTTTGGCCTGATTATAATTTATCTAAATGACTGCACTTGATAAAGAGTCCTTCATGCTAAGTAAAATGCTTTTTGCCTGTGGAACCCAGTGGTGTCTTGTTTTCATCCCCCTGTGGATGCAGTTTATCCTTGGGTCTTATCTGGAAGAAGCAGTTGTTTCAGAATGCTGTGTTCACTTCATACATCATTTAAACTGGTTTTGTTATTGATGAATTGCTTTCTTAATTCACAGATGAAAGTGAACATTATAAACAAGGCATTCCCATATTAGCTTTTCAGTGCTTTGCCCAATGGGCAATTTAATGCGACATCAAACGCGATAATAGCTGAATGACAAAAAGAACCTTTCCCATGCTTGTTGGCTTCTAATAGCTTGATTTCATTTTTAATAGGCTGTTAATCTTCAGCTAGTGTTTTGCTCTGTATCAAACACTTTGCTGCAGTAAGCTGGGTTGTTTGCCTACTTTAGGTTTGTGTTGTGTTCAGTTAACACTCCCTTTGGAAGGCATTTGGTGCACATAAAATGCCTGAGATTGACTTTGCAGTAGGAAATTTTGACTCCCCTTGATGAAAATTTCCTATCCGTCATGATGTGACAGACTAATAAAACCACTCATGTGCTAAGTTATAATGATATCTAATATGTTGACAATAAAAGAGCATCACCTACTGAATTCAAAGTAAGCAGTGTACTGCACAGAAAAAGAGAGACACCACTGGGTGTAAAGGAGGTCTTAAAATGTATTGCTGTCTGGCTTAGGGAAAAAAAATTAGATACAGTGAGCCGTATGACCTGAAGAAGACACGCTTATTTCAGGTACGGTTACTGTCCAACTAGCCTGTTACATCCACAGTATGTAGGGAAAGGCTGTAAAAACTGGGGGGAGCTTTGTGAAGTTTATGCAGATTCTTTTTCTAGATGAAGAAAGAATGTCACTGATAGGTTTGTGTTATGTTAAAAGATGGAATTTTAATTTTTTACTGGTCTGGAGTCTGATTTATTTTGGATACTCACTTGATATCTTTAGGTGCTAATCTCAGTGTCCTCTCAGAACTGTCACTAGCTAGAGATGCCTGAGTTTGAACAAGCTTCCATTCTGTGATGTCTTAGTATTTTCTTGACTGACAAATGACTGTCAAAGGGATAGGGAAAGTTCTTTGGTACCTCCCATGCGTCCCAGTGAGAGTCATGAAAGCATCTGGAAATCTTGTCTGGTGTGCCAGTGGGTAACGTCGTGTTACTTCCTCATCACGTGCTGCTCTTCATACTTCCAAGGATTATATTTCAAAGTTTCCTTTGAAAAGTAGGAAAGGTTCCTACAGACTACAGAGACACCTGCTGACTTACTGGGCCCAGTCCCACTCAACTGCATAACTGACAATCTTAAACTGATCAATTTCCCTATGAAAAGCACATATTCAGGGAAAAAAATCAGCTAGTGTCAGAAAACTGCTCCAGAACATCTCCTGTCCTCACCTTCCCTGATGGATAATTTCAAGCCCACAGTTATTAAATAATACCTTATACCTGTTTGTGTCCTCAGGTGAAATAATTCCTCCTTCTGCTTGGTGCTTACCTAGTTAGCATTAAGTAATCAATTAATTTCCCTTGCCTCAGGCTTTCATTTTGAAACATGTGAAGTGATCCTCAGTCTGGTGGTCAGCTGAAATGGGAAGGTCACAGAAGCTGAGATCTGTTTTACATTTCAGATCTGTGATCAGTGTTGTATGAATTCATTATATTGCTTTGGACCCAAGCTGAAAGCAGGAACCAAGGTTATAGATGGTTCTCCAGTATATATCTGTATGGCTGAGGTCTTCCATAACCATACACTTCCTAGCAGTATTCATTTCTCTAACACTGTTACAACAATATCTGCTGCTGGATGACTGTAGGAGACCTCTAGCTCTGCTGTGATGGACTGTCTCTTATATTCTTAAAGTTTTGTAAAACAAATAAATTAATCTTGACGCATGCTAACTCTATTTTTTTCTAATTGAAGCACTCCATTCCGTGTTTCCTGTACCTTTTCTTCCTAATCAATATATCTCCATTCCAGTCCTCTTGTATTTTTGCTGTCACTGCATAGTTAGCTTTCTGTTGGGCATCAGCAACATTTCCATTTTGTTATTATCTTTTCATTGTATAGAAAAACTTCACATTTCTTTCAAAGCTATGACATATTACTGAACCAGATTAGTTAGAATACTTGTTTCAGCTCACTTGCCTAGTATTACTGTATTTTTTATCCCTTGCTTATCACCTCTAACATTTCTTTATTCAGTGTTGAATCTCTATTTCCCCTGTCTTCTTCTTCTACTATATTTAAAACTTGTGATTATCGGAGTTACTTCCACATTTTCTTTTCTTTTTGTAGTATAATAACTCTTATACTCTTATCTCATTCTATTCCTACCTTTCAACATGTCTCAACATGCAAGAAAAATTTAATTATCTTCCTCTGGATCTCATTAATTAGTATTCTCTTCTAAAAGTATTTACACAGAAGACGAGCTTCCCTTGTCTTTCTGTTGTGTGGTGGGACTATTGATAAGAGAAATCTACTTTGCTGGATATGAAGATTAATTTTACACATTCACTTTGCAAAGACGCTACATAAAAGTAGTAAGTACTACTTTTAAAAAAAGTACTAAGATGAAATCTTAGGGGATCTTAAAACCTTGTCTTCTTACATAGGTAATCTAATGAAAATAGTAATTCTTACAGAAAAATCATAAACCTCAAATTCTGTACAAGTAGTCAGTTTGAACATGTTATCATCAGTATCAGAAACAGCAGCTGTTTTTTCCTACTTCTTAGTTCACAAACTGGTATAATTTGATAAGTCCATAAGTTTTGTGATGAATGGACTAAGTGTAATGATGAAAATGTATGTATTTAGTCTTCCCGTGGCATTGAATTAATTCCAGAATCCACATGTCAAACTGCAAGATTTTGCTTCTACTTGGGGCCATTTTAGACTTCACTTTAAATCATGTATGGCATTTCAATGGGTCATAAAGAATAATAGTTTTCTTTGTTAAAGCATCTTTCAAACAAATCTGAAAAAGATAGAGAGCTTTGAAATGGAAAAATGCAGAGCTGGTTTAGAGATGCTTCAAAAAGCACTTATCACAGGCTGAATGAAATCTGCAGTACAGAGACATATATGTTCTCCAGAACATATTAATCACTGACAATTCCTGCTTTATCATTTCAGAATATTTTCTTGCAAAAGTGCAACTCAATCAATAATTGGTATCTGTTTGAGGCCTAGGCTAAGTATGGTTTTTACATGTGCTCTGACCAAACATGTCAGGAATGATTATCATTAATTTTGCGTGTAGTACCTGTAATGTTGCCTGTGCACGGGAACAGAACTTAGCAAATGGATTTCCATATCATCTTCTGAAAAAGAAACTGAACCTAAGCATGTTCCCTTATAATTCTTCTCTTACTAGGTAGTTTGTGTATAATTTACAAAATTATTGTTTTCTCTGTTTGCATTTCACATGTGGTTGTCTGTTTTGATTTCACTGATTTTTGCTAGGTTTGGTCTTCATTCTGCTGTTTAATTATTGTTCTAATGAATGTTCTCTTTCTCTTCTCTCATTTTCTGGTTTTTTGCTGATTGTTTTGATGGGCAATAAATGACAAGTCAGATTTTAATTCGATTACTGACTTTGTACGCAAAAGATAATCACATCTATAAATATAGATATATTTTGATTCTCATCTGATGGATCTGCAATTCTATGTCACTTATGGTTTGTTTAGCCAATTTTGGGTTTGTCCTCATTTTCAGTATTTTACAATATGCAAGTATGTACCATATAATGAAAAATTTAGTATGTGGGAACAAAAATGAAAAAAAGAAACATGTCCTTTCATGTGCTCTCCAATTAAATGCATCCCACCTAAATATTATCAAAAATGCTATGTAGAAAGCTATTTTTTAAATGGAAAACATTGCCATTTTATATGATATCACGTTCTCCCAAAATATAACATACAAAAGCATTTCATTTCTTTAAGTGAGGTAAGCAACCTGTCTTTGTGGTGCTAACCTTACAGCTGCAGCAGATTTCAAGGACGATGATTCTTTTCATTAAAATATATTTGCTTTGCATTGGTGGAATGAAAAAAAATGGATTCATTAGTAGAAGCATGGCATCACAAATAATACTTGGCTTAAAACCATTAAATATAAATAAAAAGGCTAAATCTTCTTTGGCATTCTTCTGAGAGTAGAAGACTGTCAAAGAGATGTTTTAAAATATTTTTCTGCGAACATAACAAATTGAGACTTTTAATTAATAAGACAATTATTACATTTTCACTTTATCCACATGCCAGGATTCCAGAAATGATTCCACAAGACTGGATCTTTAAAAAAATAGAGCCAATTTCCATTCTAAAAGGCTATATACTTTTAAAAGTTTTCTGCCACAGTATATCTTCACTAAGTACAAAAAATAAGGATGAGAATAGGCAGGGCAACAAGAACTTGGGCAATTCTTTTCACTAGTCAGGTATACTAATTACCTTTGAAACTACATGGAATCTGTACAGCCAAACTTTCATTTGGATACACATTTTTCTTGATTACTCAGTCTCATTCTTCATTATCTCAGCGATGGATGAAAATATTGCTAAATAGAAGTGTAGGGGTCTGAAAGACACTTTACTCAGATGAGGAAATTACGTTGGTTGGTTGTTCCATTTGCTCCCATATTTTGATTGCTGCCATGGACTGGTCCCATCTTTGTCCATACCTCTCCAGTGCTGTTCCATGTCTACTTTTTCACAGTACTGCTTCCTAGGTAAATATGACTGACAGTAAAAGTATAACTGTGTAACATTTGATCCCAGCTAGACAAAGAGCCTAAAGGTATAAAGGTGTGTAATTTCAGCATAGTGTCACATCTCACTCTGCTGAGGGTCATGCCCCAAAGTGCAAATACCTCTAGGTTGAACTCACCTAAGCTTTCAAGTGCCACGCAGAAAAAGACATCCTGGATGCCAGAGTGTGGTGGTGGTATCACAGACTTGTCTAACATTTCATCAAGGTCTGTACATCCCAAACCTGTTGAACTGTTGTAGATCTGTCACAAAACCAGACATGCTTAGTACTTTAGGACTGCTGAAAGCCTTGCTCAGGCTGTACAGACACAATCTCAGAGTATGTTTACTTTCAGCTGGGGGAAGTGAACTGTAATGCACTGGTTATATATTTGTGCATATAACACAGCACTGCAAATGCTATGCTGTTGATCAAGCCGATCTTGATATAGGGATATCTATCTCACAATATGGCCTGCATTTTGGTCTGTGACCGCTGGTGGTTTTTTTGTGAGGAAAGTTGCTGAGAGTGTATTTATATCTCCTTTCCATTTACGGGAGCCTGGGATTTTTTCATGTAGCCAGGCAGTAAATGCAAATCAGGAATTTCAATGTCCTTGTTCCTCTGTTGATATCAATAGAAGTGTTTCTGGTTTATGCTGGTGAGAATGCCATCAGTGTCAAATTTTAGACCTTTACTGTACTCTCCTAAAACCAGTTTTTCTGTTATTAAATGTGGTCAGACTTTTTAAAGTAAAATATGCTATTCAGGGACAAAAAAACAACCAACCAACCAAACAACAACAAAAAAATCAAAACAAAAAACCCCCAAAACAACAAAAAAATTCCCAAATCGTATTATTTAAAAGTCCTGTGGTACTGATCATTTTTAGTTGACTAAAAAATATATGAAATCCAAAGTTAGTTATCTAAGTTGCTAATTCTTTCTTTCTTAGTAGTACAAGAAGGAAATATTTTATGCTCAAGATTTTGGAAAAGAAATGTAGATAGTAGTGGCAGACTTCCTTTGTTCTAGCCTTGGTGCCTAGTTGTCACTGCTGGCTTAAGTGTCAAGGTAGAAAGCACAATTTCATTTTTGTGACGAAGCCTGTAATATCAGGCAGAAAATCAAATCGCGTTGCTTGCTGTGTAATCCTAAAGGAAAAGCTCTCAAGTTATAACACAGTTTCAGTTAAAGCAGCGTTTCTTATCAGCGGCACAGCTATTGGCAAAATGCCTGATCTTGCATTAAAGGCATTCCAGAAACAGAATCAAGGTAGTTCAGCTGGTTTCCCTCAAGCTGTGTGGATGAATACTGTGAGCTACTATCTGATCTTTCTTGTACCAATGTAGCTCTGGGTAACTTGTCAGGTTTTTGGGAGAGCTGTCTTGATTTGACCGCAATCACATGCTGGTGTTCCCAGCTGCTCTATTTCAGGAGATCCTTAGTTAAAGTAGCCTTCACTAGTGGATGTTGATGACTTTCTCTGGGTCCTAATTTTGTTCCTAGACCCCTTTCTAAAAATATTATCTCTGGTGTTCTGGTGCAGGGTCTGGGGACCCCTTTGGGGGGGCCTTTGATGGGCCATGACTGCCCCTCTGTCCTTCATGTGAATGCAGCTTTTTCCCTGGGTGAAGGGCCCCTTAGCTGGGCTCCTCTGCACAGGGGAGATGGGCGGTCACTGCACCTCTCACCAGAGCTTTTTCCAACACACACCCAAAGCCTCTCCTCTCCCCACCCTTTGGGCCGGGGTCTGTGCCAGCCTGGCAGCTGATAGCCCTGGGGCCGTGATCTCCACTCCTGAGGTGTTAAGCTTGTGCTTTGTGAATGTCCCCAGCCCCGAGCTGTTACTTTATCCTATCTTCATCAGCGAGCCAGCGGTCCAGGGCCTCTCAGAGCCCCATTCAGGGTGTGGTAGTCTTCTCTGCAGCTTTTGTAATACAGATTTAAAAGTCCTTCATGAAAATGTTTAAGTCATGAACTATAATATTTCAGTCTCTGACACCCCTACACTATCAAAACCTGGCCACACAAACCCACTATAGGTTTCTTTTAATGTGAGGAGTTCTTTTGGAGGTGTGATCTTTGGTACCTTAATCATGTTTAATTTTCACAATAGCTTTATAGTTGTAGAGCTGGTGATACTATGACCTGCAAGTAGGTGTTGATGTGAAATCTTGTCTTTTTTCCACTCTTCATCAGATTAAACCCTCAACTTTTCAATTTGCAAGCCAAATTTAAAGGCTTCTAGGTTACAGTGTCAGAAACAAACTGTTGTCATTGCACTTGAATGTATCACTAGAATACTAATGGTCATTGAAATCGTTTGAGCTGTTAAAGTTCACAGAGCATTTTCAGTCATTATGGATTAGAGAAGGAACAATAGGCTACATCGATCTTTGGCCTAGGTGTCTGCTAATGTCTTTTGTAGAGACCTTTGTTGCTGTCATATTTCAAAGGAATGTTTTATGGCACTTTTTTTTGGTAAAAGCTCATATGTATGATTTAAGCAGTGCTAATTGTGATGTTCTTGGTTTCCTTTCAGTCACAACCGAGACTGTTCCTTCCCAGTTGCTATATCCCATATGGCTTTTGCCATCTTGATTATGCACCTTATGTGTTCTGCCATGTTGTCCAAGTGTCATTAATCACAAGCAGCAATAAGTGTACCTTCAGGCGAACGAATTAATTTCTAGTAACCTGCAGCCTGGCCACAGATGATCCAAACCACAAAGCAAAGTTTTTACAGTTTTGATTATTGGCTGTTTCTTCTGGCATCTTTCTCTTGCATGAGCTACTATGTTAGCCGGCATCTGAGGAATACTGGCTCTGTTAACACTTTGACCCTTACTTGAGGGTGTAGCTACTCACTGTTTATAGCTGAGTGCATGAGGATGTGTTCTGAGGCTCACCTCTTGCAGGGACAAAACTTGCTCAGCCTTTCCGCACGTCTTGACCTGATGCTGTGTTAATCAGGCGCATTTAAGTATAGAAAATAACAAACCTGACATTTCGTGATCTGGCAACACTTGGTGGAGTCCAACTATTCAATAATCAGGGTCCAAAGCTATTAGTCTGCAATATACTTTGGATTTCATCTTCATCTTCCAATTGATTATCCTGTGTTTGTCATTCATTTTCACTTAATTACTTTATCCGTATTTAAAGCATGTTCTCACATCCTTGTAATTAGCAGCACCATATGTTCACTTCCTGCTATACAACTTTAGGCTGTGTTTGACCATTTTTGGGTCTATGTGTCTTCATTGTACAATACCACAGCTGCAATCTGTAGGCATTTGTTAGTCCTTTTGTGGACTACAGACAGTTCATTCATTAGTCTTGTACCCAGCTGCTGACCAGTCACACTAGTGAGTCACTTCAGCTGTACAGCTACAGCTGTTTGATTTTATCCTGTGAGCTTCAAATGCCCTAATGAGTGTAAGATAGTAAAAAGGAGGACTAGGTTTTACAGAGCAAGTTCTGCTTTAATAAGTACCAAACTAAAAAAAAAAAGAAAAAGCTAGGATTTAACAATAGAATATTATAAGACAGAAAGAAACAGGGTGCTCATAAAATCAAACAGAAATTCTGAAGAGGGAAAAAGATCCTCTAAATCTTCCCAGAAGTGCTGTGGGAATACATTCGTCGATGATTAAAGGTTTCAGATTAATAACAGAATTCAATGCATGTGTCATTTCATGAAAACAACTGGGTTTACATTTTATGATGTCTGAAACTTCACTTCTTCTTCGTGCATCTCTCATGACTTTGTGATTTTCTGTTTATTCTACAGTGCTTGGTGAGCTCACCCTTAGACCAATGGCAGATGAATATTTTCTTGAACAAGTTTTAGGACCCTTAATGACCATGCAGTAGATGGAGAAAGCACTAAACCTTTCCACCCATCTTTGGTTAACATTAATTAGATACTTTGTGCACTTTAGAGGATGTTGAAATGCATGCAGTGGACTGCAGTGCAATGGGAAGAGAAATGAAAGAGCAACTGTGCATGAGGATACTCCAGTGTGCTGAAGGAGTATGTTCAGTGTTTCCTGACAAAGACCTGTCTGGGTTTCAACTGTGATAGAATTAGGTTTTTTTCCTTAGTAGCTGGTATAGGGCCGTGTTTTGAATTTGGGTGAGAATAATGTTCATAACACACTGATGTTTTAGGTGTTGCTAAGTAGGGCTTGTCCTAAGTGAAGGACTTTTCAGCATCCCATGCACAGCCAGCAAGGATGTGCACAAGAAGCTGGAAGAGACCATAGCTGGGCAGCTGATTCCAACTGGCCACGGGCAGCAACCAAGCACCGCACAGTGGCTTTCTCTCTCCAACAATTGGGAATGAAATGGAAGTGTGAGAGCAAGAAAACTCATGGGTTGAGATATAGAAAGTTTAATAGGCAAGGCAAAACCCATACACATGCACAAAGCAAAACAAGGAATTCATTCACTACTTCCCATGGGCTGACAGGTGTTCAGCCATCTTCAGGAAAGCAGGGTTCCATCATGCATAATGGTGACCTGGGAAGACAAACACTATCCCTCCCAAATGTCCCCCCATTCCTCCTGCATTACTCCCCTTTATATGCTGTGCGTGATGCCATATGGTCTGGAATATCCTTTTGGTCAGTTGGGGTCACCTGTTCTGGCTGTGTCCCCTCCCAGTTCCCTGTGCACCCCCAGTCTCCTTGATGGTGGGGTGGGGTGAAGAGCAGAATAGTCCTTGACACTGTGCAAGCCCATCTCAGCAATAACAAAAACATTTATTATCAGCACTCTTCAGTACAAATCCAAAACCCAGCCCCACACCAGTTACTGTGAAGAAAATTAACTCTACCCCAGCCAAAATCAGCACATTTCTTCTCATTGTGATTATTGTTATTGTCATAATTAGTATTATTACTACATTTTTCATTGTTTCAATTTTTAATCTGTTCTTATCTCAACCTAAGGGTTTTACTCTTTCTTTTTTCTATTCTCCTCCCAATCCCACCACAGAGGGAAGGTGGGGGGTGAGAGAGCAAGCAGCTGCATGGTATTTAGTTGCTGGCTGGGGTTAACCATGACAAGTCCTTAATTCAGAACCTTAACTCAGAGTGAGAAGGGTCAACAGGTGCCATTCTTTCAAAAGTGTGTGACAGTTGTACTGCAGCTTGGAGTTGCCCATAAGTTGCAAGAGTGAATTCTGGCCTAATTATCTCATATATTTTGCCTGCAAGATCCCATTAGACCTTTGAACAATAAATTTTGTCCTTAGGAATTTACTGTTGAAAAATGTCTAATTATGTTTTTATTTGGAGATCCTATGCAATAATGAGACAATAGTTACACCTCATCATCATCTTTAACAGTACTATATTTCATGGCCTGAATTCCTAGAGGAGCACTGGAAAGCTCTGGAGTTTTGGGACTCTTTTGCCTGCTCTTGTGATGTGTAGGGAGTCACAAAGCATTTTCAGATTATTTTCATGGGATTTGAGACTGGATGATATGAATTGGACACAAGGAAAATATCATCTGGATTAGGGTTTCATGCCTACTGGCTGATGTGGGTTGGTTTATTTACTGAGTAGGAAGTTCTGATGTATAAACACTAAAATAGTCATCTGAAAGTATTTATTGATCAGTTCCCAAGGAGTATTAAAAAGAGGGCTAAATCCATGCAGCAGAGAAATCTGCTTTGTTCTTTTCTAGTTATGGAACCTAATCAGTCAAAACAATGATTGTCTCAACCTAAACAAAGTTATCACCATGTACACTTTAGGCAAATATGGTGTTTCTTAAAAAATGCTAACAGTATATTCATTTGGTGAACATCAGTTTTTATGCCAGGAGCTAAGCTGAAGGGAATTTCATGATAAACTATGTGACAGAAGGCTTCTCAGTGCTGAATTTTATATGATTATGTGGTTCTATGGTTGCATAATCATGTTTCTAGTATATGAGAAACATATATATTTCCCATATATATAAAAGTCTCAGCTGGGGAATTGATTGCACGTTAAATTACATTTCCTACTGCGTTTCAGAAGGCCACAGGTTTAAGTACATTATTCTGCCATGGGCTTGATTTAAGCTAGTGCAATAGCTGTTGCAATTTTCATTATGCTCTTTGCCCTGAAAAAAAGATTTGTCAAGAGAACAGATTCATGTCATGTTAGTTTGTGTCCCTAGTACAAATTGTGATAGGAATAAATGACCAGATTTTAACTACCCAATATGTTATGTGCAGTGTGCCATTTTGGTTTCTATCACGGCTTTTCATTGGATAGACACTTTACTGTCACGTATCTATCAATTACAGCTTGAATGAGGATTAATGGAGTGGTTATCAAATCAGAAGGAAGCACATTGAAAAGGTTGCGCCGTAGAACACAAATTTTTAATTCAAAGAACAGGACTGAATCTTTTAACATAAAGGAAATTACATGATCAATCCATTTCTCAAAATTCAGTTTATTTTAAAAGGGTTCTGAATGACAATTCGTGAAAGAGATGACTAGCTGATTGCAGACTCTCCCCAAAACTCTTAGCTACTCATGTCTAAATACTGGGCATGACTGGGATGAGCAAATTGCTCAGCTATTAATATTCAGAATTAACATGATGTAGTCAAGGGGGTAGTCAGAGTGAGAAAGAGTGGCTGAGCAATATGCAGAGGCAACAACTAAGATGAGATAAATTGGAGACCTGAATAGCCAAATGTATAGGCAAAGGTGGACATTGGACACTGTTGCTGAAGTTTGGAGCAGAAGAAGGAGGGGGACTGTAGTTTACTTACTGGCTGGGGAAAAATATGGGGGTTCAAATCTGTTTTTCTGGAATATGTGTATATTTTACTTTAGGATTTATGGCTGTCCAGATAAGTATTTAACCCTACATTGATGCCTTCTGTCCATTTAACAAATGCCTAAAGTGTTGACGGTTGCAGAATGTTTCAGCTTTAACTGAAAGGGTGAAAAACATTGTACTTCAGGCTATGTCATGCATAGTAGAGATGATGCTTCTCTGGTTTATGCTTGACATAGCTCCATGAGTCTAGGTATGAAGAGACCCTTCAGTGGGAGAGTCCTAGGATGTTGTATGGCAGATTTAGATTTAAACTCACATGGACTGATTGCTGTAACTTACTTTGAACTGCTTAAGGGACCTTAAACTGATGAGGAACTTAATTTTGAGGGCATATATGTATAAAACAAATAAATACATGTATACATAGCCCTTGCCTTCTTGTTGCCAATAGGCCTATTTTATGGAATTTTTCAGGAGCCCACTTACAGAATTGAAGTAGGAATGAATGAACAGCTATGCTGTCTAGTTATCTAAAAGAGTTACATAAACATTTGCCTGAGCTTCTTCTACCTATCTAACTGTCTCCAAAGGATTAAACTCCTGTAGAGTTTTTTCTGCCTCTTTCTCATCATAGCTGAAATGTACAGGATGTGCTGCCAGTCTCCCTGATTCTGTATTACCTGAGATCTGAAGACAGGGTTTGGCATCTGAGATTTGACAGACGAGCTCTTGTCTCATATAGATTCATGATGCATGTGATAGGTTATAATTACTGCCACCTTACACATTTCTGCTGAAACTGATCCTTCCTGTCTCACAGAGTTCTTGCTCCTAAAGCCTCACTCAAAAAAAGCCATCTGTGATAAGGTACCACTAAGTGGGTAATGCTCACTTGCAGCTCTAGCCACAAACCCATCTGCTTCTCAGGAAGTATCAATATATTTTAGGATTTGTAGGTGTGTATGTCACTACTGCCAAGTCAGATAGAGAAAAAGTTAGTGAAGCAGGGTTATGGTAGTTTTTTTATTACTTAGACTTATTTTGAAAGCCTGATGTTTGGGTTCAAAAGAAAGGATATGGCCACATTAGTACTTAATGAGTAGTAATTGCAGGATTTATGCTAGTTATTATAATCCAAATGGAATTTTTGCACACAGCCATTAGTAATTAACACATTTGAAATACAACAGAAGATGTGCAATTATTTGGCCTGCAAATGTATTTTTGGATTATCCTTATTATCCAATATCATTGAGATATTATGAAAACATATAAGTAAGCCAGAGAATCCTGATACATTAAGCACAGGTAGGCATGTGAAGGACTGAACTGCGGCATAGTTGTCTGAAAAATGTAAATATAAATAAATAGAAAATGATATTAATTTTACAATTTTTGAACTTCACTGTAGAACTAAGACAAAATACTGCTGAAAATTGCATAGGGAAGATTTAATAATTAGGGAAATTATGAAATATATATTCTTGGCTGAATCAGTGAATATCTTACAAAGTGGGAAAGAGCAGAGGTAACATAGAGATATTAATTGCACTTAAAATTTTCAGGTATTTCCCTTATTGAAAGGTCTGTTAGAGTTTCTAATATCTACATTCATCTGAGGCAAGCCTGTATGATACCTGAAAACGGAACAGTCTGAAATGCCTACTTTTGAGAAGGAATGTGGAACCAGTAACAGCAGCATATCTTGGAAAGGAAGCAGTGGGGATTTGAAACACAACTTCAGTGTTTGTCTCATTGCAATACATATCTGCAAGACACATGTGAAACAGTCCTTTCAATTTATATCTGTCACTCTCCAATTTATACATATTGAGGAGTAAAGCACCCATGTTAACTGCTCTATCTGAACATCAGAATGAAGCATACTCAGATAATCTTTCCATTGATGGCTGAATGCATGTGTCTTAGATCAGAACTTCACACTATGAGCTAAATAAATCCCTTCATTAAAGAAATAGAATTACATCAGGGGTATATTTTGCTCTGTGCACACTATTAGGGTCTATTTTAGATGAAGTGTGATTTCTAACCTGATTCTAACATGAGTATGAATGCAGTCTTAAAACTTCTCATAACATGAGATATGAGTCAGAAGGCAGATGCAGATGATTAGATGATGGATGCAAAAGCAATTAAGCTGGCAGCACCTTCAGTGCACCTGGACTGGGTTGGAGTCACCTGTGGTCGGTCCCATCAGCTGGCTTCATGCTGGACTCAGATAATGTGCCTTCTCCTCCTTTACTCCCTCAAGCTTGTAATGAACATGATGTAGACCCTATCTCACGTATCTGAAGGAATTTCTTAAGCTGCTATATGTAGTTGTGGGATTTACCCTCTTTCTCCACAGTTAATATGTAGTTCGTCATCATAAACTGCTTGTTTTTATCCCTTATATATTAAAAAATCCCCAAAACAGCCATGTTGATCTAAATGTAGCTGTAGAACAAGATCTACTCACTATAGAAAAATATTTGCATGGGAAATTGGCAGTCTTTTTAATTTTGGAATAGTAGATCAAGGTAAAATATCTATCTAAAATAAGCCCCGTGTGCATGAAGTAGGAGGCTGCTTTCTGTCTCCTTTGGTAACAATCCACCTTCAGACCCTGGGTGATGATCTTTGTGAACTGCTGTACTGAAGTCTTCAGTGTATCAAAATTGGGGATGACATATCTCAACATACTGTAGACCTTACCCATTAGTACCAGACCTGGGGAAGGAAGAGGAGAGAAATACCTCAGAATTTTTATGGAAATTGCCTGCCAGTTCTTGGGATGTTTTAACTTATTCCTTAATATTCTCATTTAACTGGCTTCATTTTGTTTTGAATATGTGCTTTTAAGTTTATATTTTTGCTCACTGTGTGGCCTTTCAATTAATTTTAATGGAAGTTAAATATGCACAGTCAAGAGAAAATTGCAATGCCAATCTGGAAGCATATAAAGTCAAGCAAGGTTTTAGCAGCGTTTTCAGCACCAAGCATGTCTTCGTGTTAATAAATTGACTACAAGAAGAAATCCCATTTCAAGCGAGTCACACAGTCAAACAATTAAATCACAGCATAAAATATTAAAGCTGATTCACAATGATGGGAAAACTGCTATCAGTTCATCTAGCAGCTTTGGTGGTGGTATAAAAGGAGCAAGTAAAGGAGCATCTCAGTCTGTCTCATTTCCTGTTAGCAATCAAGTCTAGTGTTCAAACAGAAGGCCAGATATACCTTTGCATGAATGATGGGAGTTTTTTTGCTGTTGACAAAAGAGCAAATGTGACTGTTTCAAGATTAAAGAGAAAATCTCTAAAGATGAGCTCAATTTGAAGGAAATGATACTGACTCATAATGATACTTTGAAAAAACAGTGGCCATGTAATGTGATTTTAATGTGCAAAGTTCAAAGAAAGATGAAGGTGAAACAGCCTAAAAAAGGTAATGGAAATGAAATTTAAATAATTTTTTGCTTTTGCATCAATTCTTACTGATCCCCGAGGTGGCCACCTAAAAACCAGAGACTGGAAAGGAATAAGAGAATAAAGGTAGGTATTTGTTTGAGGGGCCTTCAAAGATACACCCTGGGCAGGCCAAAGGCGACACCCAAGATGGACCCCGAGTCACGAGTTCTTCACATTTTTGTAAGTTTGGTTCATTTGCATATCAGGGTTAATTCTCCAATTAAAGCTTCAGTTAATGATGTAATTTCCCCAAGCTTACTCCCCTTCTAAAGATGTTACTTTACACGTTTTTGGGCCTAGGACAGTCTGGGTGTCCTTGGAGAGCAGGCTTGGAGAGGCTTTGTTATGTCTATCTGGCATAAGAGAACAGCTAGCAGGCTACAAGAAACTTCAGAGTTACACACTAAGCAGTACAGGATTTGAAAAAATATAAAAGTTAAAACCTGAGGCATCATCACTAGTAGAAAATTTTTATTAGTCATAATTAGTTTCAATTAAGTATTTGCCTTTATAATGTCTACAAAATTTGCAGACATGTTTTTACAGCTTTTATAGAAAGATTTTGAACATCCTATTGCACATAGCATGCACAGAGGTGTATCTGTGAATTATCCCTTCTGTGTCTACTTGAGGAAGCGCAAAGGTGCCTGGATCCATCAAGAAGTATGGCTTTCTGGCTTTGTTGCCTGATCCCTAAAGCCCTGGTGCAACTGAGAGTACCTAGAAATACCAGGCAATATGGAACCTAAAGTGCTGGTGCTGCAGCATATCAGACCTTTTTTCCCCCACTTGACGTGATTTTAATTCCACCAACTCATTCTTCTGGGGAGAGAGAAAGACTTTTGAAATAGGAGCTGGGCAAAATATTTTTCTGAGTGCTCTGTCCTGCTGCACATGGAGAGAGGAGTTGGTTAAGGAAAAGGAAGAAATGTTGTCTCATGCACCATATTTACAGGGTGTGATTTTTTAATTGTTGGGAAATCGTAACATAGTACAGCTGTACTAGAAACATCTTACTTTTCAAAATTATGAGTATTGTTCATCATTTTCTAATTATGATGATATTAAAACATTGATATGTAATTATATCTATGTTTTGTCACTGTCAATGTTGACTCTAATGGTACATTATCCCAGTAAATTACCATGAAATGTCACTTTGCTGTGCTAACACTGGGCAGTATTCCCTTCTCAAAAAAGGTTGCACATACTGCATTATTCATAAAATGTATTGTGAAAAACAACTAAACCTGGGTTAAGCTGTTGGCTCAATATAGCATAAATACATAAAAATGTCAAAGTCCTGGAAAATTTGATTTATGTTTTGCACCTCAGGCAAATACCAGCTAAACATATAGTTTTCAAATTTTTGTCTTTTTCTGCAGGGAGTATTTTTTTAGTTGCTAAGAAACTACTAGCTGAGAATATATGGCACTGATGAAGATTTAGATTCTTATTAGCTCATGAAAGCAATCATGTTATTTTGGTCCTTGTGCTGCAGTGGGAATCTTGAAAACTAGTTAATTTTATTTAAGCAATTAGATTGCCAGTTCTATGAAATCTGCACGTATTTTTGCAAGAAGAAGGTAGAAATCAGAAATAAGGATCACAACTTTTAATATTTATGAAAGCCTTGAAACCGATGAGGTTTACATTTACAAAAAGGTGTTGTGATACTGTTAAAAAAAAGTTGATTTTTAATAACCTACCTACTAAAATCCTTGCTCCAATAAATAGACCAAGTTCCTTTGCTGTTTTTCTCTTTCCGAGAACAGCTGCATCTTGAGACAGGGCTGGGAGAGACTCCCCTGGGGCTTCCCTGCACACCAGGGACTCTGTGCTGGGCACTGTGGGGCCGTGGCCAGGGGTCTTCCTCTGCTCACCTCTGCTGGGGGTACAGCCCTGCACCCAGGCTCACCTGCCACCTCTTTTCTGGGGGCAGAAACTGAGAGATGAATGAGGGGTAGGAGGTAGAAATATGAACCTATGAATGTACTAGGCAGGTCAATTTAAAATTACTTTTTCTATAATACACCAACTGGGGCACAAATACGGTTAGATGGAAAAGAAATTTTTTTTTACGCTATGTGTATAAATCCTGAAACTCATTGTCCCAGGATAATGGCTTGAAATATAATCCAGAAAACATCATTAAACAAAAAGGCAGAGATATAGTTTTTGACACTGCATGTTTTTGAGTAGTTTTTTAGAGGTAGAGGGAGCAATATTAAGAGAAATATGTTATCTGCTTGTTTCATCATTTTCTTAAGTGGCTGCAGTTGGCCACTTGTAGCCACACAACTGCTGTGGTCTGCTCAGTATGTTGTTCCTTATGTTCCTACTGTGAGATGATGCTGAGAAGCTAAACATTTAAATATAATTTTCTATAAAAAGACCAACTATAGTCAAATGGTTTGTGACATTAGTAAGAAGTGAGGACAGGGAAAATGTCATCCCCTTGAATGGAGAAGGGAAGGAGTACTTAGATAATTTGCATATCAGCTCTATTAAGACAGACTCCAAATGACAAATAAATAAACTGATGGATAAATAGAAGGTAACTGGATTTCAGCAAGCAGGATTCAGGTTAGGTATTGGAATAAAACTCTCAACATTTAGAAGAACAAATGGATTAGAGTCCCTGGTGACAATAAAGGATCACCATGCCTGGAGGACTTTTAGAAAAGCATGGATAAACATCTCTCAGCACTGACTCTGGTACAGTGGTTTGTGCATTAGGACAAGAAGCTGTGTTGATCAATCAGCCTTTAAAATATGAAAAGCTGCAAAGTATTATGTTTGTAGCATAACAGCAAACCCCATACAAATCCATCCTATAAAACATGAGTAAACTTTAAAAAAGAATCAAAATATGAATAGCAGTCAAATTGGTCAAACCCAGCAGAGGATGCAGTCTACCCTTAACTCTTTTAACTCTATAAAATCATTCTCCATTAACTACAAAATGAGACAGAATTAATGGTATTCCGAGTTTTGGCATGCAGGTACCTCTAAGGTTTTCACACAGGGGACCTGTGAGGGATGCTGTGGGTTGATCTACAGCTTTTTTGGTGGATAGTTAGAGGGGTCTGTGATTTGGATACATTAGATAGCTTGAATAGAATAATTATTTTCCAAAGAGAAGAAAATCTATGGGCATTAATATATAAGTTGTATTATGAGCATTTTGTTAGTAATTTAAAGCACATATAAATTACATAGACATCTGACAAAGTGGAAGGAATAACTTAGTCAAGGCAATTAAGTAGGCACACCCACTGAAAAGCTATATTCTCAGTAAAACAGCAATGTGCAGAGAGTTTGCAAAAAGAAAAAGCCAACCAAAAAGAAAAAGCTAACAGGCAAAAGTGAGAACACTCAGGTAGATCTTGCTGGAAAAAAAAACTGAATAAAATATTAATGATAAAAGAGTTTCTTTTAGCAACCAGTTCCAGTCTTGTGTATGGGAGATGCGAAACAAAAAATCCAACTGGGAATATGAAGAAAAGCTCCTAGAAAATAATAACTTCCTCTTTCCCTTTTTATTGAAGTTATGTTTTATTTCAGCCAATCTGTATGTGTTGTTACCGGGGTCAATTTGTGCACTGATAATGACAATGGACATCAACTTGATAAAGGGCAGTTGTGAGCTTCTGATTTTGTGAACTGAGAGTTTACATCGCTTCTTATCTCAGTGCTGGAGTTACGGATAATGCTGTTCCTACCATAGTTTAATTCACAGTCACCTCTAAGGAAGACAAAGGTAGGTTTTGCAGAGATGCAGGTAGAAGAGCATGTAAAATTTCTGGAAGGAGAGTTTTGCAAAGGCTTTTAGAAAATTTTGCTGTGTGGCAATGTGGCCTCCAAAAGTCCTGTCCCACTTTTTCTCTCAGTAAGTTAGAAACTGTCCCCAAAGCTCACACTCTCCTGTACCCATCTGGGCTCCTTGGGGCAGAGATATGTGAGATGGGCTGTACCAATCCGTTAAATGCCCATGCTTGGAAAATTTCCCTGTTAGCCATATCCAGCGTTTGCTGGGTTTTTATACCATGTGACTCAGAAAAACAGATAAGGGAAAACCTGACAGTTTGACAGTTATGTTTTTATTATGTATTCAGATCCCTCAAACTACATTTGGGACTATTAAGTAAAATTTTCACATTCAACTCAAAGACTAAACCAGCAGACATTCTGGAATATGAAGTGAGTAGTATACTCCATAGTAAAAATAAATGCTTTCATAATGATTTACATGTTTACAATATAACAGTGGCTAATGTGCAGTAAAGTCAAATCTCAGTAAAAATGAGTTAATTAAATCTGATTTTAATGCTGAGAAAAAGAAATAAGCATCATGCATGGCTGATTTAAATATTAATTGCCAGCAAGATGACATATAAAAGCATAATACTCTGTCATAGTAATGAAGCAAACGCTAAAATAACAGACTACTGTTCACCACTGTCTGTACACTGTCTATACACTGTCAGGGCATGGGAGAGAGCTGCAGATCTTGTAAACAAGGTCTTATTAACGGAGGAAAAAGACCCCTTTTCTATTTCACAATTCTAAAATGTGTCATAGCACTGAAAATGTATTTGTAATCTACTTTCTGTGTGTGTTTGCTTGTGCATGTGTGGAATGAAAGAAAACAGTTTCTCAGCATCTGTATTAAACCACAAACTTAGGGTCAGGTTTTTTTGATAATGAGATAAAATGACCCTCAAGAAAAAAAAGAGTTTCTAGAGAAAATAAAAATATTAAATAATTCTTTGGTCCTTTCTATCAGACAAATCTTTCTCTGACATAACATTAAGTGAGGGACACATTCTGTGCATTTGTCCTCTTGCAAATGCATTCATATTTCTTTTTATTCAGAATGCCAAAATCAGTACTTTTGGGATGTTGCTGGAAGACAAGAGCATTACAAAGTTAGCTTCAGAGTTTCACTGCTTATCTTTATCTGGCACAAGCTGACAGTGGTCATTGGAAAATTATAGCATTTCTTTGGACTGGTACAGTGATCTGCTTGTGTGCCTAATGCCATAGGATGCTGGGCTGAATGCAAACCACATGCTCTCTCTGTAAGACACAGGCAAAGGCCTTTTCTTTTATTGCTCTATACACTTAGTTAAATACTCTGCTTCTCAGCTGATGTAAATTGAAGTTTTATTGAAGTCAGCTTAGTGAATTAGTGAACCTCTGCCAACTAATAACTGCCCATGATCATGTTCCTAAAATATTTACCAAATTATTGCACCAGCTTTGAAATTCTAGATGTGGTAGGAATGCCATACATCAAATGCAGTACAACAACTTACTTTCAGAGCAGTTCTACTGATTTCTGAGGGTCTGCTTGAAGAGTGAAGTATTTTTCTTCTCTCACTCAACTCTTAAGCCATTAAGATAAAAACATAAGTGCATGTCTGCAAAAAAACCCCATATAAATTCTTGACAATTGGGATTTCTTTACTGATTGACTCCTGCTGCATGCCTCTGGTGGATTCTCATGTGCAAATGAAAATATCAGGTAGGTGATTAAACAGACTTTGTTATGATGTAGCTACACAAAATAAATGATGCTCCTGCAGTTGCATTCCTTAGAGGGTGATTCTTATCCTACTGAAGGCATTAGCTGTGCCTTTGATATACTAATTTCTTCTGCAAATGTGTCGAAATTGTTGCGGCATGATGGATCCTTTGTATAGTACAATTTTAATCACTTGTCTTCCCAGTGAATGCAAACTATAAAATCTTAAACTGATTATAAAAAGCAGTTCCTGATAAGGTTTGTTTTAATATTCAAGTTAAAAATGTGGTTTTGTTTATTGATCAATCTAATAAAAATACACACTATTTAGAAAATCTGGTAGAATGAAAGAAATCTGCTAGAGTGTTTTAAGATAGAAAGTTGATTCTAATAAATGACATTAAGGTAGGTTTTTCTTAACAAGACAATCTAATACATATACATTATCAGTCTTTTTCTTTTTAATAGTGTCTGGTTTCCTGCTTTTAAGATCATTTCATCTATGAGGGTTTTTTTGCTGGGCTTGGGGTCCAGATAGAATTTGCTTAGACTTTTTGATAAGCTAGGGATGAGTGAAATACAGCTTTGCTGCTTTTGAGTTCTCTGCCAGAAAGTACTCTTTTTTTTCCTGGCTGCTTCATTAGACTGTGACTTTTGCAGATTTACAAAGGTGTGTGCGTGACTTTCATCAACAGAGCACACACACACACAAAGTCTATAACATTGATGAGACTGGAATGATTAAATAAGTACAGGGAAGAGAAGTACATCTGGATGGCTCCCACATTAGACATCTGAATGACAACAAATACATGATGACAGCAGTAGGAAAAGAAAGTGGAGTGTGGGTGAGAAAAATCTGGAGGCAAAGAATTAAGTTTAAATGCACCAGTCTGTCAGATTGTGTGTCTTCTGCAATGTTTTTCCTCTTCTCTTCTTAACCATGTGACAAAGATATAGAAAGCTGCCTTCATCTAATACTGAAATTTGTTAAGATAAGCGTATCAGTATTATCTCTCTACCCCCTTGCCCATGTACTCCCCAGCACTACGCTCCCCCTCCTGCTCCCCTCCTTGTTTCAAAGCTTAATTCATTGTACAGCTTTTACCCACCACCTTTTCCAACCACGCCTGGCTTCTGGAAGCAGATGAAAAGCAGCAGCAGCACACACATGCAAGCAAGTTTAGTGGGCTTGCCAAAAAATTTGTTGAAAATAACTAAACTTTGAAGTTGAAGGCACTAGTGCTGGTGTGGTTTTGCAGCTCAGGCTCACAGCTAGCCTCACTCTTTGTACAATCAAAGGCTACTAAAGAGACAGAGAAGGTTTCTGTGAAAAGTAAACACAGTGCAGATATATATGTCTTGGTGACCTATAGTCAAAGACAATCAATGTGTGGCTTTCTTTTTCCTTTCAATTTCTTTCTTTTCTAATAGCAGCAAAATAAAGGGTTTCAGATATGCAGATATTTCAGTTTTGCATATTCTTAAATTGATCAGGAAGGCCTTCTCTAATACACATGAAAGACACATAATAATGAAATAGTAGCAATAAAAATGTTTGTCCTGTGGTCTGTTTCAAATCTTAAATATTTGAGAACAAACTGCTCTGAATAAATATAATAAGCAAGGGATTAAGTTGGAGTTCCTGGGACTAAGGCATCCTGGAAAATGACAACCTCCATTACTTCAGTTACAGAATATTAAAAATTCACAAGGAAGTACAGGAGCAAACAGGAATCTGTGTGCCAGTGATGGGTTGCTTCATTGTACTTCCAGAAATCCCTTTTCAAATGCTGATAAGCTGCAGTCTGCTGCTATTGCTCATGGCACTGGCAGTGTTACACACCAATTACCTGTCAAAGGTATTTTCAAAGCAAATGTGCAGCTTCTTGATTTTTAGCTTTACTTCTCCGACAAGCCAGAAAAAGGGAAGTAATAACGGGGTATGTCTGAACCAAAGTGCGTTTTTTTTTCACATGAAGAAAGGTCATATTTATTATTTTTCACATTGAACAGAAAGTTAACTGTGCTTGCTTGAAGCATTTAATCTCCAGCGTTTGTACAGAGAGCCAAATGGTTAGAGCATTTTTTTGGCATCTCCCCCACTCCCAAGGAGACACTGGGAACCTGTGCCTCTCCCATGCACCTGGGTGACAGTATCCTGCCTCTCCATTACTTTGTAAATCTAACCATGGAGAAATAATTCTGAGCCAAAACTGACAATGTAGTTAACATAAAATCATTATTTTTCTTATTGATGTCAACTGAAGTCACATTTTTTGGGTACCATGGCATTCACCAAAAATGCTGTACCTGGCTCTAACTATCCTGCAGCTGTCACAACTATTGGTAGCATTTCCCTGCAGAGAAAAAGGACCTTTCACTTGCCTGTTGCTGTGATGCTCACTTATAACGGCAGCAGAAATCAGCCAAGAACACGCTAAGTGTTTAGGTACCACCAGCATGTTCCTCTGGATGGGACAAAACCAGAGAAAGACATCAATGTCTTACAACATCATGGGTGAACAGCTGTGTCCACTGACTTGTGCTGGGTTAATTCCAGCCTCTGCAATGGCGCCCACCTTCTGGAAAGAGGGGAAAGAAACAATGGTGGCCCAATATGCTCAGCTTCTATCCAGGCTGGCCAGATAGGGATGGAGTAATTTTGGTTCTCTCCTTCCCTCCAGTTCTGCATGTGGAAAACAGCTAATCATAATCTTAAGGCATGTTATTGAGCCAGGAGGAGAACAAATTAGAATGTTGACATTAGGATCCTAAAGCTGAATTTTGTGTAAAATTTTCCTATGTATGTAATTAATATGCCTCCTGGGGAAGTGCAGCTGGAAATTTCTACATGGAAAATTCTCTTTAAGACACACAGAGCTGTGATATGCTAATCTAATTCAGAATTTAAGACTGAAATATAGATAAATTGATAATTATAGCTATATAAATAACACAGTTTTAATTGTGTGTGAATGTCCTAACTGGCATGTGAGATGCAGACTACTGCCAATTTTTAATTTCCAGTAGAATCAGCTACAGCTATGATTCCTACTGTGAAAATTTGTGTGTTACTGAATATGTGTTCTTAATGAACCCAGTAGTCATCCAATCAACAAAAAATCATAAGCTTAATCCTGTTGTTTGAGGTTTGTGAAGAACTAAGTTTGGCATCCTGCCTGCTATATTAAAGGAAACAACTGAGAGTTTGGAAACATTTGTCTTTTTACCGTATCACAGTTCGGTGTTTTCTGCCTTTTTAGACATAATGTGGCAAAAGTCCCAGTTCTGGTACCAGACCAATCTGGCTGAATGTGCCTGGTCAAACAGACTTTGAAGTGCTCAGTGTACCTTTGGTTAATGTGCCCAGCACAGCACAAAGTTACTATAAATGGAAGCACTTTGACTTGCTTTCAGACTTCTGGAGGTATATTTCAATATGAAGCAGTTCTTAAAAAGTTCTTTAATAAAAATTGGGGGTAAACAGTGTCACATGCAAATTAGATGCCTCTTTTCACATGTCTAGTGCCATGCTGAGTTAGACAGTTTTGGATATCCCAGTAACTGTCTGTGTTTTTATTTGTGTATCTGATTTTACATCTATTGCCCAAAAATTAAGGAAAAAAAAAATCCAACATAGGTACTGGGGAACGCATTTTTTTTAGCAGAAGTACCTTGAATAGCTCTGTTCTTAGCGGACTGCCTGGATTTGCATCATGCTGCCCTCTTAGGGAAGTCTACCACATATGGTGGCTGTTACCTAGCTCAAAAATTGTCATTCATCCAGTTTCTCTGTGGCACACACCCCCAGTGTTCTTGAGGCTGGGATGCCCAAGGCAAGTATGATATCTTCTGATGAGTTGAGGAGAAGGAAGTTCTGGGACTGGTGCACAGGCAGGGAATGACAATGTCACCTCAGGGACTCATCTCCATTTTGGCAGGTGGCTGGATGTGAACCAAGTTCTAGAGCACCCAGCCTCTGTAGTCAGAGCTGTCTTTTTTCTTGCCGTGTGAACAGCCTTGGAGTGCTACGTCTCCTTTGCTGCTTGCTTGGTGTACTTTTCTCACAGGAGCTGCACCCGAACTGCCTTGCTGTGGCTCCATTTCTTTAAGGTTCAGTTTACCCTCAGACTACATTATATACTCCAAGGACCCCAAGATTATGTTGAACATTCCATTCCTCTTCCTGCTGCTGTTTTGCCAGCCCTTCTTACTTGTACTAGCATTATTTTGCCTTCTAATTGTGTATTTTTTAGATTTTCTTTTTTTTTTGCCCCTTTTGGACATTAATTCGACTTAGAGAGAGAAATGTTACAATGAAAACATTTGTTATTAGCTGGCTAATAGTGAGGTTTCTTTGCTGGGTTAGCTACAAAACTTTTTATAAATATAAACTGTTTTCCAGGCCTATTTAGTGTTCTTTGTTGCACAAATCATTAGCTTTGAGATAAACATTGGTCTTCTCTCATTCTTTGTGTCCATTACTGATTTTCATACTTCGTAATTGTATTTGAATTCCTGAGTTTTAAAGACACTGCACATTGTACAGTTAGGTGCAATGAGGCGGAAGAGGAAGCATGAAAGTAAAGTGTAAAACAAGAAGACATTGAAGAAAATGTGATTGAAAAGAAATTAGGTAATGCAAATTGTATTTATATCTATTATCTATAGAAAACACTAGAAAACAAGAGCCCAGACTACAGCAGGAAAGGAAAACAGCACAAATGACATACACACAGGAATAAAGTGTCAGTGCCCCATAAAAAAGAAACACCTCCTGGAAACTAAAAGGGAAATCGTGAAGCTTCAGAGTAAAGGAAATTGTACCAGATTTCCTGAAACATGGCGTGTTATCTATACTTCAGGAAGATGTGAAGTACTTTTTGACCTTAAAGTCTGCTTCTGAAGCAGCTGTATAACAACTTCATTGTAAAGGGCCCTCTTCATTTACTGCTAATGACTTTCTTATCAAAATTGTGCAGTTTACAATCCAGCGGATGATTCTTTGTAGTTGCTTGCACTCCTAACTGCTCTTGGGATCTAGGAATTGAGCTGCTTTTTGTGCCTTTTACATTACCACCAGTAATAAAGAACCTGCAATTCGACACAGCAGAATTCATTCCACTTTGGGAGCCCTTTGCAGTGCTAACTGAGGCAAAAATCTTGGTTTTATCACAAAGTTGTTAGGACTCTGAGGCTTAGAGGTTACTGATGTGCAAAAACGTGGTACTTAAGAACTTTCTTGTTTTAAGTATTTACATTACCTTTATTTTCTTTCTGTTTATAATTTCACAGTCACTTATTTAAGATAATTGCCTTCCTTGAAAAGGAAAAAATTGATATCATCCTAACCAATAACCCTGCAGCCTCTGGATGAAGGAAGCTTTATAGCAGAAGTCTTTACTGTGTGTTGGCTATTTTGTACCAGCTGTTTCTACTTAGAGACTGTTACATTTTCATGCATGAACCTGTGTCCTGGATTCAGGACATTACTTGTGTTTCAGTTTCTGAAAAGGAACTGGGGAGGCAGTTATCGTTTAAAAGAAATATTCTGTGAATATACAGCAAATGGATTTATTCAAATATACATGTAAGGGTTGCCTTTGGTAGTAAAGTCACTTAGCTCCATATGGAAACTACTTTCAGCATAAGACCTGTGATGTTTCCTTGTCTGAGGACATATTCTAAGGAGTTTAAAGTTGTATAGGAGGTATATGGTTGGGAATAGACAACACAGCTTGGCTCTGGGGAGTAAGGAGACACCCAGCCTAGCCTGTGTATTTCAGTATCCACATAGATCTACAGTGCATTTCTTCTGGCAGAATGGAAGGACAAACAACTCCCACTGCAAGAATGGAGCAGAGTTACCACAAGAATTATTGTGACTGCAGAATTGTTGCAGCAAAATTACAATATTGCTATGTAAGATGACTTTTTTTGTTTGTTTAGGGATCTTCACAGGCTTTAGGTGGGATTCCCCAGCATCCCATAATTCTGTGCATCACCTTTATGATTCACATGCTCCTGGAGACACTGTAGTCTTTCAGCAATGGTAAGCTTTGCTCTCTCCTTGCATTCCCACTATGTTATACCTGCATTAAAATGCCATCAGAATGTCAGCAGTGACCTGCCTTAAAAGCAGATAAAACATATTTTGAAAACAAAGGTAATGATTTCAGCAGTTAAGGACTGAATTGTTCCTAGCTTTTTTGTAAGTTGTCTGATAAATAGAAGTAGACAAAATGCTTTAGAATTACCCAAGGCATACAAATAAATACATTAATAACATCCTCACACGCCCCACACATTTACTGGCAGGGCTTTGTCTGATTGCTCTGATAATCTTCTCATTTCATGATATAGAAAATGATATTAATAAATGTTTGTGTTTTTTGTGTGGTTATAAATTTCAACTAGATAAAAATTCTTGTATGTTATCACTGGAACTTAATTCTCTTTTGCACACTGTGAACTTTTTATGAAGTGTAAATGTAATGGAGGACATTAATGTACTTATTCTTATTGTTCTCTGACCTTGCTTGTGTGTTTTTTGCTTTACAATACATCAGGAAGATAAAGGCAATATATTTTTGCACAAAGTGTTTTTTATATGAGTGCATGTATATATGTAGTCATTGTGAAATATGTCCAGTGGTAACTTGTAAAATTAACCACTAAACAGTTTATTTTCTTACCTGAGTGAAATTAACATTTGGTGTGTGTATGAGGAAAGACAATCTGAACTTTAGATAAAACTTCTGTTCCATCTTCCATTATTAAAGGTTTCCTCTATCACTGAAAGAAAATTCACTCCTTTTGAAAACAAAAAATGGATTTCACTGTAAGTGAGACCATTATTTCTAGTTAAAGTGAGTACCTCAGAAATATAATTTGAAAAGGTTTTGAAAGGTGTCAGAATTTTTTTCTAAAGTCTCTTCCTCTGGTATAATTGTGATACTGGCAGGATTTCTCTGTCCAGTTTCTGTTCGTATTTTCTGCCAATAGATATATGTCCTATCATAGGTTTATATTAGCTATTCTGCTGGCTGGTAAAAGGTGTGTTTGGTTTTACATACTGGGAGGTGGTGGCCTGAAATGATGCCTAGGTGTAATGGGTTCCCTACATTAGAGTCAAACACCAGAGGCAGTTTTAAGTGTCTGAACCCTAAAGACCTTTTTCTTCTGAATAGTTGAGGAGAAGAGTTGGAAAAGATAATGTGATGCATATATAACACCTGTGATTTTGAGGAATGTGAGAGTGCTTTAGAAACTGTAGTACAAGTTCAGAGTTCGATTTACACTCTATGAAATACAGTTTTCTCAGGGCAGGAATTTAGAGGGAAGAAATAACTGTTTAAAAATGCACAGCATTGTTAGACAATGTTTAAGGAAATAATTAAGGTGCACATAATTAAGCGTGAGTGTTGTAATGGCTCAAATCAATATGAACAAGACCATTTTCTAACCAGCTTTTTTTCTGGTGGGTTGTCCTTTTTATTGTTTCATTTTGATTTTACAAATGCCCCAAAAGAAGTGAGGATAAACTAAACAATGCTAGTTCCTGAAATGAGGTGTAAAGGACCTACTCATTATTTTGGGCCTGTGCCAACACCATAAAGCTTTGGAATATTCTGACACCTGTTGCCATAGTTGCACATTTCTCAGTAAGGTTCAAGGAAGGTGGCTGCATGCCCTGTGCCACACACACGTGCATTTGGATGATGCTATAGAGGCTTCTGTTCATCTGTGCTGCTCATCCCTGGCCATCAGCACACAAAAGCTTACATGCTTTTATGCCCAGGTTCTTACAGTCTGCTGGAGCTGAGCTAAGCCATTCGCCCAGACTGTGACCTTGAGTATACAAGGACTTCTAACCCCTCTTAGACACTGTTGTTTACTTGTTCTGTTTGTGACAACCAGATAGAAAATTGCTCCATTGTACTGCTGAAGAACGGATTGGTTTCAAATTACTCTGAAAGGCAGCCAACAGAACAGTTAACAATTCAGGGCCAAATTTTGAATGGCCTTCAGTCTGGCTCTTAAGTTCGTGTTCCCAGGTTTGCACTCTCAATCAATTGTAGAAAAAAGTAATTTCAGGTCCAATTACATGTGACTCACCATCTACCAGGTTCAGAGAAAACTGAAGACATTTATGATTGAAAGGACAGTGGGAAAAATAGACAGCACTTGAACTTCCCCTAGTGCAATTGGTTTTACTGTTCTTTTTGTTTTACTCAGATTGTGCAGTCTTTTCTTTTTAAGTTACAACAGCACTGCATGCTGGTTGCAGCACTCATCACTGCCTCTTTAATGATGGGAAGCATCAATATAGAATGTAGCAATGGAGCAAACTCTGTCAGAGATTGAGTGTTCAAGAAACTTCTGTCTGACCGTCCAGGAGCAACTGTGTCGGTCACTCTTGCACCATCTGAGCTGGGACTGAAGCCCTTTCACAGCAGCTCAACCCACACTCTCACAGTCAGACCAGGTTTCCTCACTGGCTTGACCTCAGGGTTCCCATAGCAGAGTCTTAGACATCAGGATCCTTTAAATAATTTAATCATGGTACAACAAGAGAATAAGCACTTGAGCTGGTGCCTCTGAGGAGGGACCCTGAACAAAGGAATCCCTGGGCTTTTGTATGCTCACAGTCTAAGCATGGGAAAGTCTGGGGGTCCTTAGCTTCTGCTGTGTCTCTGAGTGTCCAGTCCCCTGGCTGGCACCACAGGTCCCCGTGCCCTTTGCTGTGCCAAGTTTGGTTCCAGTTCACAGCCTCTTGTCTCTGCCTGTCACCACCCAGAGCTCAGCCTGGAGCTGCTCACCGAGCTACTGGCACTGAGTGTATTCCTCAACATGTTTCTTCCTTGACTGAGTCTGTAGTTATATCATGGATTGAAAACCAGGTGTCAGTGTCTCCAGGTAATCTGCCATTTACTTGAGCCAGGATTTCAATTCCAGACAGTGTGGATGGGGAAAAATGTTGGGTGTGTCACAAAAAAATGTTGGGTGTGTCACAAAAAATTTAGTATCAACTGTCGTAACAAGTGTTAGAGTCCTGCTGTGTTCTGCAGGATGCTTCAGCAGTAGGACCAGAGAACAACATGCCAACGAGAGACACAATTTGGTCCAGAGTGTGACAAGTTTAGTTTTCAGGATTTTGTGCTTCCCTGACAACATCAAGATTAATTTTCTTGCCCTTTTCTGTGCATTTTAAGATCTTGCAGCCTCTTTCACTAGAAGAAGAGAAAAAGACTGAGCACAGAAGGAACTGAAAACAGCATGATTTTCAATACAGTCTGTCACCGAAAATAATTTTCCTCCTGGAGATCAATACTGTCCTAATTAAGGTCATCTTAAGGACTGATGTTCTTGGCAATTTTCCTTGTATAAAGACAGCTTTCTCAAAGGAACTTTTTCATGGATCTGTTTTGTCATGATTACCAGTGCTGAATTTCTCACTTTAAACTATGAAAACAACTATGAAAACTCATGTTTTCTGATAGAATGCGTTTACAAGTAAAACTAGTATACTCTACAAGTGATCATGCTGAACCTCTCATATAGAAAAAAATGTTTGGGAAGAGGTGTGTGTATCTTCTTTTCTTACTTTGACAGACCATTGCTTATAGTGAGTCAATATCTTGTGTGAGCAAATGGTATTTGCTCAATATCAGGAAAAGGAAGTTACAGTCTGATATTTTGCTGCTTCCCAGAAAATCACGTGAAAGTCATCCAGAAAAACTTTCGCTGCATTGTGTGGGAGTTGTTAAATTATCTTTGGAACAGGTTGGCTTCAAGCCATGCTGTCTCAATGGTTACTGTGTAAAGAAAGATATATGTCTGAAACCTTTAAGGTAGAAATCAAATGCTTGGCATTGTATTTCTGCCCCTCATCTATGGAAAGGGACAAATGCACTTTGCATAGAGCAGATACCTGCTCTCAGGACATTTGGCTGCCTTCTTAAACTGCAGCATTTCAAAAAGAGTTGACCCTAGTGGGGGAGGTTGCTGTACCCTATCTTTCTCACAAAACTGAAATCAGAGGCTGCCCTCAGGGAATCTGACTACTATTTTCTTAAAATACACCTGAATCTTTAATGACGTGTGACATAAGGCATTTAATTTGTGAGAAATATTCTTTATTTTTTTATTTTCTTCTGTAACTGTCAGTTTCTTAGGATTTACAGCAAATCAGCAAGCTAACAAAAGCATTGCCTTTGTTAGAGAAACTTTTTTTCCATTGGAGGAAATGTACCACCAACAGACTGTAAAACCAAGAAAGAGGATATAGAGAGTAAAGTTTACCTTTGACACCTGAGTCTTTATGCTGATGCTTCAAAAGGGTGTGATCTACATTTAATGCATCCGCAAAGTACATAATGAAATGTTTCTTTACCCTAATGTTCTATAATGAAGGTCTTTCAGTCTCTCACAGTCTTGATCTTAAAGCACACAAATCAAATTAACTTCTTCTTTCATGGGGGTGTGATGTTTTTGCACAAGATAGTGATTGCCCTCACATTCCCAGGGCAAAGTCTTAATTACAGCATCAGGAAACACTTCAAGTAGCCTATAAACATCTCTGCATCCTGAGTTTGGCAGGAACTTTTTTGGCAGAGGCTGCTGGTGGCCTTACATTGGTCACTTCAGTCCTGAGCTGCTATCTGACAGATGTTCTGGAGGGAACAGCATCAGGCTGTTCATGCTCCTCGTCTCTGCGGTAGGCTTTCATCTACCAGATGTGCGATGAAACTCACAATCTCTTGAAATCAGAAGAGCCTAATAAATAACGATGAAGTTCCTCCAGTCTCTGATTAGTTTACTATATAGGGGGAAATAGAAAACAAGTATGTTTTGTAGTGATATTTAAGGTATGAAAGAACAGTTCAAAGCAGGCTAACATAAACACTAAGTAGATAAAAAGTTGGAGCTCCTTGGAGCTCTCATGGGAAGGAAAAGAAATACCCTTCCTTTTGAATATAGCTACTTCAGGTTGCTTTTGGTCAGTCCTGCACTCCATCTGTAAAGGATTCTAGATTCCCAGCTCCAAGATGCAATTACTCACAGCTTAAGAGCCACACAGCATTCAGGACTGAGCCATGTCCCCGTATCCAGGACACATTAGGGGAATACAGTTAACCCTTATTCCCGAGACAAGTTAGAAACAATCCTGTAATTGTAGCTGGGGACAGGCAGGTTGGACTGGAGTTCCCTGACCCAATTATAGTTGTAACTCTGACAAAGCTTAGCTCTCAAAGCAGGTTAATAAGCTAAAGGGACAGATTCATGTTATGTGCAGAGCATGAAAGTTTCTTTGAAGCTGTTCCACGGTGCTCTAACCCGATGTACAATAGGCACTGCGCCAGTCTCTCTGCTGTATCCCCTGTGAACTTTACATTGCTTTGCTTATTAGTGACATTCAGAATGCTTGATGTATTTTTCATCAGTCTGACAGTCTTGTGGTATAATGTCAATTATATAGTCCCTTTCTTTAGCAGAGGGTCTGCATTTTCCAATTTTTAAAAACCATTTACAAAATACTTTTACCAGTGAAGGCTAAACTTTCTTTTGTAACAAGTTCGGTTTTTCCTGTTTACTTATATGTCTATTGCTCTTTCCATTTAAATGGGGAATTGCTTGAGTCAAAGCCAAATCTTTTGAAGCTATGCCATGTTGAAGGGGAGGATCTAGGACTAAAGTGTGGAATAGATCTGTCTGTAAAAGACTCAGTCACCCCTGTCATAAGGAAACAGTTGGCATCTGCTTCAGGAACATTTCTGTAAGTAGGTAGATGTGCACTTAATATTTTGGAGTTGAGAGGAGCAGGTGTTGAATTTTCAAATTACTGGGCTCTAATGGTTCCTTAAAAGCCTTATGTTTCCTTTTGTCTTCATCATGTGAAAATTCCAACTAGTCCTACAATGACACCTCAGGTTTCCTTAGGAAGAATTTGGGCTCCGCTGGTGTTAATCAAGAGTTTTGCCATTATCTTCAGTGTAACAATTATACAGCTGCAGCTCAATAGCCTGAATTTAATGCCCCATATTTTCATGCAAAGCTTTGTGGAGATTTTAAGCTCACTGGAGTGAAAAACTTCTGGTTTTCAATGTTTAAAAGTGTTAAATTCTTTAATAATATGGATTCATTTAATGTACTTAATAATATGTACTCATACATTAAAAGAAGTGAAAAGTGGGAAGACTGGAGACCATAAGGAGAGTACTGGGGAGGTACTCTTCAATGAAACGACTATTACTTGCACTAAAGATCTCCTAAGAACATGCTTTATCCCAGATGCTGTCATTGATCCTGCACATTGCTAGTAAAAAATGAGGCTAAATGGGCCAAAAGGAAAGGGCCAGCATGGTAAGACCACCTTAAGGCATGTTTTGAATGAAAACTTGGGATACTGCAGTCACGAATATGCTTGTAGCTGATCTAACTTATGTACTGTATCAAACTGATATAGCTAGCTTATGTATCAATTACAACAAAAAATGGGCTTTAGGGGACTGCCAAAACCTCTTGATACATGGACCACTCATCTGTTGTTTGGGTTAAAGCACTGTAATTGATACCTGAGCTACGTAGGTTAAAGACAGATAGCATCTATGTAAGAGATTGCACTGTTGTGTACAGATAGCTAAACCATCAAAAAATAAGTCAGCATGATCTGGAAACAGCCCTGGAATGTTATGTAGACCCCAGGGTAGGCTAACTTAAAGGACTAGGAAAAAAGAACACATGTCAGTTGAGAAAATAGAAAGCAGTGGGGAAAAAAGCAACAACCTAGCACATAGATGAAATTTTGCAGAGATCACGGTGTGGTAAGGTAAGGGACTAGGAAAAAAATACATGTTGGTTGAGAAAGTAAAAAGTAGTGGGGAAACAAAGTTTAACTAGCACATGACTGAAATCTTATAGAAAGGAATGAGGAAAAATTTAAAAAGAGAACAAAAGAAAAAGAAACAAAGATTGAAAAGAAGAACTGTATTTACAAGAAACAAAACCTGGGAACTAAAAAACCCTGAAGTTATCAGAAATGTGCTGTAGAACTATTATTGAAATGGGAGGAAGGGAATAGATAGCAGAAAGTGAGAAATATGGAAAGTCCACACAGAACGAAAGAAAACAAGGAGTTTCCAGAACCTTGTGAATAGCATTTTCCTTGGGAGTGTGCTTTTCTGCAGGACCTCAGTTTTGTAACTTATTTTCTGCCTCTGTTGCTGGAGGAGCCAAAGCTTAAGGGCAGGAAAACAGGAAAACATTCCATTGAAATCAAATCTAAATCCAGACATGAGCCTGGTTTTCAACTTACAGCCTAACTCTAAATCCCTTTAAAGTTTTCTTGTCGCTTAATTGCACTACAAAGCCTTGGCAGCTTCCTCACATCACAATTCTAAGCTGTCAAAGTAAGTAAAAGTACATGTAAAACCTGTCTAGTGTCTGTCAACTTTTAGAAACCATTTTCTAGCTGCAATTATGTACCAAGCAATAAGTTTATTGTGTCAGGTCATAAGGCCCAACCTACAAATTATGGTCTATCAAACTTATTTAGGCCTTGCTTTATTAGGTGGCCTTTCTGGGACAATAAAATCCACCTTTATCATATCTGGAACTGGAGTCTTTGATCTCAGGTTTCACATATTGCATGTTTGTTTGAACTGACATACAAAGAAGAAAGAAAAAACAACTAAAAATGCTCTCACTTTACTCTTAAATGGTAGAAATGCTCTCAATTACATGCATAGGCAGTGGAAAATTTTGTAATGGGGTAATTCCTAGGGACTTCTGGGGTATATATAGCAACATGTAGCATTGTGGTAGCCCCACATCATCTTTCTGACAAGCTACTGTAACAACTGGGCCTCATGAAGAAATATTAAGGGGCCAGTTATCTCCTACAACAGTGCATGGAATATTGTGGCCTATGTTACCTTGTGGATGTAATGCATCCCTCTGTAACAATTACACAAAACCTCAAAGCTATTTTACCACTGCATTGAAATTTTGTAGCATAAACAGTGTTTAGATACTCTTCTGTTGACTTAATTAGGGAGGGAATATGAGACCAGGGGATTAAAAGAAGGAAGGTTTTTGTAGTTTTGGTAAAAATGTAATTGAGATTCAGGCTGGCTGCATCAATGCCACATATCAATAAAATGTGGATTCAAATCAAAGTATTTCATCAGTCATCACTGTAATTAGTGAACAGCAGAGTGGACTGATTCAGGTTTCACATACTCTCACTGTACCAACAGCACTCAACTGATTTTAATGACATTACTTCTGCTTTGGACTGCTGCTTATGGGACTTGCACTATGCCATGTACTGATACCCAACATATAATACACTTGCACCACGAAACAGTCAGTAGTCTTAAATCATATATGAGCAGTTTGCTGAGAATGGACATGGTGAGCATGTCTGCTTGTAAAGAGCACAGGTCTGATCTTTATAGTAGGAAGAAAGCACACTTCAGTTAGATTTCTAGCTGTTATTTTTAAAAGGTAGTTTTTTGAACATGGAGAAATGCAGTGCTGAAAATAAGAATTTATATATAAAATCTTAATGTTTTCATAGAAATAGTGGTTTCTTCCCTATGTGCTTTTGGAAAGAAATATTTACAGGTACTTGTATGGGTTGTGTGTTGCTATGGAAATGTCAGGGAGGGGTAAACAAAGAGGAACAATTCTGTTTATAAAGAAAACAGAGAACAGGTGAAAGGAAGAAAATAAAATTATCCCCATTTTACAGCTGAGAAATTTTGAACACAACAAAGATAAAGAGCCCAAGTCTTATGGAAATCTATCAACCCTTTTAGGTTCAGCTGTCATTTAGGCATTGTTCTGCCTGCAGGGTATTCACAGAACACCAACAAATCATTACCCTCCCCTCACACTCTACCTTTTACCTGCTTCTGCATTCAGAGGCACCCCTTCATCATAGCTGTCAAAACTGTCTTTTGTAAAAAGACCCAAGTCACCCCACCACCCCAGCTTCTAAAGAAATATTGGCAAGGGCCAGTGATCAATAAGAAAGCTCCGAATAGAAATAAAAGAACTGGCCCCACCAGCAATGAGACATTGTTTTCTGTCCCACTGAATGTCACAGTGTGGGTGTGGGCCCTCTATTCATAACATGTCACAGCAACTCGGCAGTCTGATCATTTCTGTTGTTTCAGACCTGACGTTGGAGGAAGTGGGTAGGTCATTCAGTAGTCTGTTCAGACCTGACAGTAAGTTCTGCACTCTCTGATTGTGAATGGTGAGGGTCAGAAATATCCCCAAGTCATCAAGAAGAGGTTAGAACTGCAAAAAAGTTCAAATTTAAATATAAAATCAATCTTAGTGACTACAGCCTTCCCAGTCCTTCATTCTGTTGGGCATTTCTGATCCTTGCACCCTGCAACTGATTGAGCCTGGATTCAAGCTGATGTTCAGGGTCAGCAGAAGCTGGCTCAGGGACATCAGCTAAGAAATGCAGCAGGAGAGGTGAATGAAGGAGATACAGGAGAAAGTGACCAGCCCCACATGAGCAAGAAATCAAGTACTTAAAGTACTTAAAGATAGTTTAATCCCACAGTTCTTTGTTAGAGCAAGGAGCCTGCAAAATAAAACCCCCCAAAAAGCCATCTCTGTTTTAGAATCCAATAACAGTAGGTGAACGAGAAAATTTTTCCTCAAGAACAGAGTAAAAGGAATAGAAATTGTTCCTCAAGAACAGAGTAGACAAGGAACTTCTGCACATGCTTTTTTCAGCTGCTTTGCCAGACAGCCTATATTGAGCCTGAGAGAGAGTACAAGCTAAAGAACTTATACTCTGATCCAGCTGACTGTAAATATGGTCATAAAAACTGTAACTTTGGCATAACCAAGCCATGCCATAACTGTGTCTGTACATCCTCCTCTAAACTTTTAGAGTATTAGCTCCTGTTGAAAAAGTTGGTGGGAAAAAAAACAACTGGATTCTGGAGTCCTCATGCTACAAAATGGGCTACTTCTCTCTTTGGTCACAGAGCTGGATGTCAAGACATGTCTAGGAAGGTCACACTGACTCCTCAGTTAAGAGCTGATTCTCACATGCATCTCACTTCCACCACACTTCCACACCTCAGCAAGACAGTCAACCAGCACCTGATATTCTTGGCTCTCAGCTCTGCACTCCATTATTCTCTACATGGTGTATATTTCTTTTCTAATAAATCTTTTCTTTTTCTGGAACTTCACTCTGTCTTGGTATGTCTTTCTGACTAGAGTTGTGTTCATCTTATCTCTTAGGTGAAAGAGGATGGAATAGTCATGTAGTGAAAGGGATTGGCCAGGAGATGAAGCCAGGTATCATTTAAATAACCCAAGACTGTGTCACAGACTCAGCCTGGACTGAGATCAAAAGAATACTTAGAGCCTTTTTCACCTGAAACTTGAGGTATGTGAGGAGTTTTACATATTCGTCAAGGAGTGCATCACGGAAAAAATGTCAGTGTTCATATGTGAAGTCTAGGAATCTGGAGCTGGTAGAAGGTTTTTGCTTTTCTCCCAGAACTTGTTAGGTGACATACTTCACTAGTGTATTGGCTTGCCTCAGAGGCCCATCTCTCATCTTTTGCTACACTTGTGGATAGAAATCCACAGTACTGTCATATTCCCTTTTCCAGTTCTGCCCCCACTAAAATCAGAAATCACTATTGCTTCCTTTCTAAGTCATAGAACTATCTATAGCCTTGATTTTAGTCATAGTCACCTACACCTTTTGCCAGCCATCCCTATTCTTAGAGCCACTCCATGCTAATCTCATCTGGAAAAATCCTGCACTTGTTAAATCATGTTTCTCACTCTTTACTAATCTATCAACCAAGACAAGACCTGAAAGAATCATTGCTAACATCTGGTGTTCAAGGCTCCTGTCTGCTTCAAGCCTCCTCTTTGCTTCAGAATGTTGGCTCTAACCTGGTAGGCTAGAGTAACAGTAATCATGTATAATAAAAAATGAGGACTTTAAGAACAGCAGTGGAGGAATGTAAATATCTTGAAAGTAGGGGAAAGACCATGATAGGGCTTGAATGCAAATCTGAGTTGTGAAGGCTGTTAGAGTTTTATGAGCTGAGCATGTGTACAGGGTCACCTAAGAGGTGCAAGGAACTTTAGACTTCTAAATGTAAATGTCAACATAAAATAAATGCCAAATGACTGATAGGAGTACATGAGCATGTGGGGATGGAGGCAAACAAAGTTTAGATGCCAGCACAACCTGAGATGTGTAACAGGGCTAAATCTCGTTTGAGATGAAAAACCTGTAATGCCACCAAGACCTGAATCTCTCTCCTGAATTCCAGTTCTTCATCTTCCACAACTATAGCCTAACCCTACTTCAAAGTCATCTTTAGACTGTAAGGCCTCTTAAACAAGTCTCTACAGCTGATAATTTCCAACAAAAGTTAGTCTAAGGCTCTTACTTAAAACAGCTGCTTATGTGATATATTTTTCCAGTGTTGTACTTGGAAAAAAAAAATATTTCAGCGATAGAACATGTCTATACAGCAAGGTGTAGCCTGTTTAATTCTCTGATTCAGATAAGAAAAATTTGTCCTTGGAACTGTCATAGCCTTGTTGTCTTGGCTATCGTTGAGCCTGTCTGTTCCGTTGTGGGGAGGCAGGAGGAAGCAGCTCAGGCTTGCAGCAATGTGGCTTCTGAGCTTGTTTGAGTGGTGTGCAGGCAGCACGTGTGCATGTCTGCCTACACCTGAATAACCAGTCTAGCATCACTGAAAGAAAGGCTGTGAGGCATTGAAGCATAAATCCTGAAGGTGGGTCTGACTCCTACTTCAAAACCTAATCTAATTTTCTCAGTGTGCAAAATTCAGATTCTTAGCTCCAAATACTCCATAGTACTGAAGTTGATTGTGGGGGCTGCAGTTTACACACTTGCTTTAAGAATACAGTGATTTAAGATCCAGTTGGAAAGTTTCAGAATGTTTATTGTTCTTTTCTAAACTCTTATGCATGTTATGCCTCCTGGTTATTACAAGATAGAGAAGAAAAGAATGAAAAGTAAAAAGGATGAATAATACCTTGAAAAGAATTTTAAAGTGTATTTTAAAGTATTCTAGAATGTAAAAGAAATCAATATTACATTTTATTACATTTCGTGGTCAATACGAACAACAGGCTCTTCAGTACTTCACCTACATACGGAGTTTTCTAGGTTCTGGCAATCACAGAATTAAAGAAGAAATACTGTCTTGTGATACTTCTTCCTTTTCAGATTGTTAATAAGATATAGGGACTGGTCCAACATCACCAATATGCTAACATCACCAGGAACTGTAATGTGAATCAACTGCAAACTAATTTTGCAATCACTGTAGCAGATGATAGAAAATGGACTAATCTTGGAAGTGTATCTATGTGCATGTATATGCTTGCACACCTGGACAGGGCAGTCAGAATGCAACTCAGTTAGGCAGAAGAGGGGAGATGGCTCATCTCAGATTTGTTGATTTGTTGCAGGAAGAAGGTGTTCTAACTATGATGTTTACTTCAGTTTTGAGCAAAAGAGGGGATCTTGACAGTTAAGAATCTTTGATGTGGGTTTGGAGCTTGTGTAAAGTATCAGTAAATCTATAAAAGCCTCTAGACATATCAGTTTGGAAAGGAATCTCTATGAATTTAAATGCTTTGTTTGCAGGAATGGTATACATCTCTTTGCACTATGACTGAACAAAGATGTGGCTTCTTTGGAAAAGCTTACCCGGGCTTAGTTCTACTCTCTGAGGGAAAACCCAGATAGAGTAGGAGTCTTTCTGCTAACTCTGGGTGCCAAGGTCTGCTAAGGAAGATCCAGGCACAGGCATGTCAGGAGGAATTTTGGGGTTCTTAGCACAAGAAAACTTGAGGATCAGATCTGCTATGCTCATATTCAAAGGAAAAGAAGTCAGGTACAGGAGTCTACTTTGGCTTTAGAACTGAGGAAAGAAGATCAAGAAGAGAAACTGAAGTAAAATAAAAAATTATATGTTCATGGCTGCTTAAAGTTAGAAAAAATCCTCTTCATCCACTGCCTCCTCTTTGTAATCACTCATCTGTGACATAAAAGCAAAGACTGCCAGTTAAAGGAAGCATCTCTGTAAAAGCAGGGGGAGTACAGATATGAGTATTTTCTTTTCTACAGCAAAGGAGAATTGAACCCAGTTCTAATATTAGATCAGATAGGAAGGAAATAAATATTTTACTTAGATATTTGCTGAGAGGAGAGAAAAGACGCGTCTTTAGCATTAGCCCAGTTAAGGCAACTTGAAAGGTTAAATAAACATAAATTCCTGGGCGGTAACAGTGTGAAATGGGTCTAGAGAGAGGATAGCAACCTGAAGCTAGAGTATTCTCAGCAGTGCTGTTATAGAGGATTTGCTGTGCTAACATTACCTTATACTATAAATTGATGTATCTTCTGCTGTATTTTTCTAGGCGTTATGGCTTGTATTTATGCTGTATACTTCCACTGTGTTTTCCTACTGTATATTATAATAAGATACGTAATTCTGCCACAACAAAAGCAGATGCAATAAACCTTGACTGACTGATGCTGCTTGTATATTTTAGGTTGTCATTTGAAATCAGCCTGAATTTCCAAGCTGTCAGTAAATGAATATTGATACAAAAACTATTCATGTAACATGAAGCTTTTTACTCTATGTTCTAGTAGTGTCTTTTTACTTGTTTGGCTGGGTTTGAGATGTCTTTTAACCTATCTAACCAGGAGAATAGGAGTAAACATATTTTTACTTCTAAAAGTTGCATGATGCAATGATTCTGATTGATTAAAAATAGAACAAGCACAGGAAAAAGTATTCTTTGGAAGTCAGGTCTTTTTTCTCTTTCTGCTTTATGTCCTTTTGATATCCAATGCTACATGCATATTCTGTCTAACTAGAGAAGGCAGAAAGTTTCTTGAGAACAAATACTTAATTCTCTTTTGCCATCTGTGAGAGAATGGAGTGTATTCTACCGATTTTTGAAAAGTGCCTGTGTCGGGGGGGACATAGATTTTTCCTGTTAATAACAACTGCCTCCTTTGGAACTCCTCTGCTCCTCTTTCTTGACCATGCTCAACCTTTCATCAGTTGAGTGCTGAATGAGTAAAATGACTGAAATAAATAGTACTCCATGATGTGCCAGATTTCAGGTTGTTAGGAAAAAGTAGACCTAAGATACAGATAATATTCTTCAAAAGCATGCTGGCTAAAAGTCATTGCTAACACTGTTGTGCCCTCAATCAGTAACAGATCTATGAATAAAAAGATTGGCTATTCCTGAAAGGTGTTCAGTTACTGCTTCAGCTGATAAAGATAAAATTAGCACAGTTGTAGAAGTTCTTCTTCATCTATGAATTGAATGAAATATATTTAATTTCTCCCTCCTAAATTAGAAATTCACTAAGAAGTTTCAGGAAAATATTGTACTATTTGGAAAGAAAAAGAAAAATTGCATAAGTTACTTTCAAGAAGAATAGGTGAGGATCCACAGAGCACTGCGTCCACTTTTGGAGATCTTTTGAGCACTTCTAGGTTGCATTTCTTGCCTGTCCCAGTTTCTTATCAAGGAGAGCCCCACGTAGGTGCCAGTCTCACACCTTCTGCTTGAAAATCAGACTTTGATGGGACACATGCCTTTGATATCTTTTTAGACTGTATTTTCCCATTAGGTCCTCAATTTGTGTTGCTGGACCAACAAAACATGTTATGCCCCACTTGCATATTTAAGCAGTTAAAGAGATGAAGAGAATTTTATAATGTTTTATCTTTCCAAAAGTTACGATTTTGCTCAAGGACCATGAGGAATAGCAAGAGAGGCTCAATAACCTTACCCAGATGTTTTGCTTAAAAATGAAAAAAAGAGGAAAGAGTTTTTAATTGATGAAATCAGTCAAGAGGTCCAATAATTGAAGAAAACGTAGTTCATTTCTGGCACCTGAAATGAAAGGACTGGGAGACTGAATTCTGATGATGGTGGCCATAATATGTCAGAAGGTGACCGATCTCGATTTTCTTAGTTAGCGTCTTTCATGGTTGGTAGCAAGAAGAGATTCCTAAATACATATTAAAAGGCATACTCATACTTTGATTATATAATAAGCTATTTGCAAGTTACATTGAAAGATGGAAATACTAGATAATCTGAAGTACCACACTTGTCTCACTAAAAAACAAAAACCAACCAAACAAACAAAACCAAAAAAGAAGAACCGGAACAAGAAGGTCGTAGATTTTCCTTAAGCATGATATGATATCAAATGCACACTCATCTAGTAAAATATTTTTATTGGAGAAAAGCAATCATTGGTAACTTCATAAATTTTAACGGGGCAATTACACACTGGTCAATAAGGCTACATGTAATGATTTCTGTTTCACCAACACTTTAGTGTTGTCAGTTGACCTTTAATAGAGATTCAGTGATGCAAAACAGCTCTTCCATAGAATACAAAGTAATGAGACTGGCCCTTCTAAAAATTCAAATGATATCCTCAAGTTCAGCTAATTAAAAATGATCTTGAATTATCTAGGATTGTGTAAATATCAGAAGAGGATTTTTTTTTTGCTACAAAAACCCTAGCTGTTGTCTGTGATTGGCAGTTTCCAATCAGTACTGTCCTTATTAATTATCCTCAGGTTTTCTTGTAGCAAAATGAAGCCAAGAAAACATTTGAAGTTTCAACAGTGTCCCTGATTGCCATGGTAGGAATAATAGACCTGAAAGTTAGATGTTATCAAGATAGAGATTTACAAACTCGATTTTTCACAATGAAGTGAAGAAGCTAAAGTGAAGACTGATAAGTGTGGGGGCAAGGATGCGGGCTGCATTTTAATGTTCATTGTCTCATTTCCTGTGCTGCCTTAATGTTGCTGAGCTAAGTTCTTGACCAAGTTACATATGGTTTACGTCACATTATAGGGAACATTAAAGTGCAAAATTAATTACCTCAGTATAGTCTATCCCCTTCAGGCAAGGCGGTCTCTATATGCCTATACCCTGGAGTGAACTCCAGCTCACTCCCCAGTTCATGTTAAAAGAGAGTGAAACTGCACTTTTACAACTCAGTTTATGCAACTGATTGCAAACATAGCTTGCTTTGCATATAATGATACACTTTTGAGTGTCCTGGAACTGGCTGAATGCTAGGCCTGTTCTGTAGCATGTTGTCTCCTTCCTCTTGGCTTTTGCTTTATGATTTACTTTTTGAGGTACAAAAGAGGCCAGAACTGCACAAGACTGTCTCCCACTGACAGGCAGCAGGCCCTGCTATGAAAACTTGATATCTGCAGAAATTGTTAGCAGATCTGTAGAAATCTTCAGAAACCATCTCCAGAATATATGACAGTTTTACAATATTGCAACTGAGTGAATGATGGATACATGTCAGACTGCAGGGTTCTGAACTATATTTGCACTATTTAGATTACTTCCTCCTTGGGATGTTAACAAAGGCTTTGATACATTGGAAAAATGGCTTTGAGGAAGGAAAATGGTTATACACGTAGGTTAAGGCAATGTTTTTACCTTCTGTGGTCCATTTAATCATAAAAGCTACATTAGAAAGTAGAAGCAGATCTATAGAGGGAATAGTGTCCTGGTGTCCACACAGACTGTGTCACTCTGGACTAGCTTTTGTCTGAATCAGCAGACTGAGCATCTTCAGCAGTAGCAGTGCTTTAGATGCTTTCCTCCTGCTCGTCTTCTGCTTTATCATGGAGGAATCTGATCTGGAAGGATTCTGTGATGCCACAAATATGACAAGTTGGAGTTAGTGGAAAGAATTGCTTCAAAACTACTGATCCAAACTACGAAGCTACTGCGACTGCACATTTAGGCTTCTAACATGGTCCTCTCACTCCAACTCCCACATGCAGTTGTATGACCTGCAAAAAGTAAGCAAATCCAGTTATTTCCTGCTATAATTTGGTTTCTTAAAATTTGGTTTCTTAAAATTTTGTTCCATACAGCTGTTAGCTCCTACTGGTGGTAGAAGGATACGTAAAACATTTGAGTTAAACACATTTTTAAAGTTTGTGTCTGTATTTGTGACATAGTTACATGGATAGCAAGCAGTCATTTGGATTCACAGTCACAGAACCACAGAATGGGTGAAGTTGGAGAGGACCACTGGAAGTCATCTAGGTAGACAATATCCACTGCTCTCCCCTCTATCAGCCTATCAGGCTCCATTCAGCCTCTATTTATTCAGCCAGCTGATCCATCATAGAAGGCAAACAGGATGGTCAAGCATGGTTTCCCTGTGGTGAATCCATGGTGACTACTCCTCATCACCTTCTTGGTCTTCATAAATAAGCATTCATGAATAAGCAAAGAACTTAATGATGAGTTGAAAGACTTTTTTAAAAGACACATGAAATAGCAAGCATTTATTAAGATGAACATTTTCTATACTGCATACCCAAACGCACTTCAACGTGACACCTCTCAAGGTTGAAGCAGAGACACCAACAAATTTGCTTGACTGTGAATGAAATATTCATATTTATCATTCTTTTCGTTTCATATAATTCATTTTATCATTCTTTTGTATGTGAATAATTCATCTCTCTGCATAGTTGCCTTCCTTGGTCAACTGGAGAGCTATGACATGGGTTTAGTTTGTGATCTACAGCTGAAAAGAGATAAAACAGGGAGTATTTCTGCTTCATTCTCTCTTGTGTTTCCATGCAAGAGACAGATGCAATCTCTGCAGTCATTCTCTTATCAGACTATATCTGATCATGCATGAGGCAATTTCTTACTGAGGATTAGATCCATAATCAATTCAAATGGGTATCAATATATGCATGAACTAATGTTACAAAAAAATGTAACAAAACAGGTGGTGCCCAAAACCACAGTTAAGGCCGTGAAAGCAGAGTGCAAGACACCTTTCAAATGAAGCTAAAATGCCATAGTGAGCCTACAGGAAAGGTAATCCCATAAACTACAGACTTTATTTCTTCTGCAAAATGCAGAGGGCTTTTACATCATTCCCAGAACACAGCAGATCCACAGTGCATCTTAGCAGTGATAATAATGATTTAGCTCCTACAATCAGGCTTTCATAATGCCCTGCCTACTTTAGAGCAAGATTAGCATGCATCTGAGATCATCAGAAAAGTAGATACGATTCTCTTAACTTCTTGAATGACTACAGGTGAGTTGAATTCAAATCTAAGCCAAAACATCTGTGGACATACTGTTAAATATTGTTCCTTTTGGCAGAATAAAAACTATGAAATGAATTTTTTAAAAAGAGGCAAGGACTTAAGGGATTGAACCAAGTGTTTTTGTAATAAAATGTTTCCTAGCTATGATTCTGCATATATTTTATGTAGCAACCAAATGTGAGGACAGTACATAGGCTGTTGAATGAGTGCATAAACTACATTATGAGAAAAATGTATACAAATTAAACTTTCAGTTTTCTTCTTTAAAGGAAAAAAAAAAATTCTTAACTTCAGGGTAAATGATACTCCACAACTTGAGATCACATTATTGTGATTGTTATTATGCATAATGTTTTGTTAACACTGCATTTGCTACAGCACACACATCTAAAGGAAATGCTTGTGCTCAGAGTTGTTGAGACAGTACAAAGAATAATCATAAGGTTTTTTTCATGTGTGGTGGGGAAATGATGTGCTTTTCTGACTCAAGTCCCTAATCAGAACTCTCACTTTCTCTCCACTTCAGATGCATTTCATATTGGAAAAATATAAACAACCCCCTCTAATAATCTCCTGGCTGTTAACAGGTGGAAGATTGGTGACTTCTTTTATTTTAAAAAAATGTCTTCACCCAAACAGCTAGGCATGGGGAAGTTTGGTGCCAAAAGGACCATAAATATACACCTATGAGGTTCTAAGCGACAGTCAGCAGAGCCTATTGCTATATAAATTAGAAAGTTTCAGTGGCACCAGTCAAGTTAGGCAAACATGCTTCAACTGAGCATCCACAATGAAAAAACATTATGTGCTTTGTACTGGGGTTATCTAATGTGAAATCTTTGTTGCACTCTGACTTTTTTTTGCCAGTATTAACATATGAGCCCATTGAATCTTTTGCAACGGTGAGGTTTTAGAAGATTTATAGGTGAACCATTCTAAACCATAGAGACTGGTTTCTCCCCATAGTGAGTTTGCATATGATGAAAAGACACTGAAAGCTCAGAATATTCTGTATTTTTAATGAGTGGAATAAATAAAAAGAATGTAGAAATGAAGGTTTTTGTAAAAGCAGAGGTTATAACACCAGCTAACAGCTGGTAAACAAATATTAAGCACTTTTTGCTAGAAATATTTTAACATTTCCAGTTACAGTAACTCAATACTACAGAGCATAACACTACTGTGAATTTACATTGGCTTTTGCTATCTTTGAAGAATAGTATCACATATGAGCTGGGACAGAGAGCTAGTGGCTGTTGTATTTTTGTATACTTATTACACTTTCGGCTTAATGAAGAGCTATTGATATAATACATCTTAGTATTCTATAGAGAGTTAAAGTGGTTTTGCTCTGAAACCACAAACCTCTGTTTGGTTCTGAAGGAAGAATTTTCTTTTTACTGGGTCATGTTTAGGGACTGAAACTATGTTAGGGTTGTGCTGCAAGGAAGAGATCAAATTGCTCAACATAATTTCTTTCAAGATTCTACTTAGACGTTATATGTCCTTACTTTTCTGTTGACTTGGGAAAGAAACTGATACTGTGCAAACCTTTACTGGATCTGTCTCTGTGTGCCAAAAATGGTTTACTTGGATTTATCTTTTTCTGGTGTTTCTAATTCTAACTTCCATCCTGCTATCATGGCCAGCTTTCCTCTTTGGAGACATGTTACTCAATTACACGAGAAATTCCTCAAAGCTGTGAAACTAATCCCTGCTAGAGGACAGTGAGCTGCAATTTTTGTCGTCCTTTCAGAAAGTATTACTGCCAGTATTTCAGTTTTCCCATTGTTTATTATTAAAATAATAGTCATCTATTTACAGACAGGCTGGATACAAGTTCTGTGGCTTGGCCAGCCTTCCAAAGTGGTTTCTGACTTTGACATGTCACTGAAAATCTGGGGAAAGGATTATGCCTCTAAAATGCAATCCTATTGTATTTTGACTGCACTGAAGTAAAGGATTTGTGAAGTATCAGAATGTTGCTGATAGAAATGGTCTAGTTTGTTACTCATTTAGCCACAATTTAAATAATTTCGTTTTGGGCCTTTGGTTATGTGTTTTCTGGGTGATTTGGCTGACAAATTCTGATGCATTTGCAAGCCACATAGAGGAAGTAATTCTGCTATTTCAGGAGTCATACTGTGGAGCATCCTATACAGCCCTGAAACAGATGTGTTAAGTAGAAGGATTAACCTTACCAATTCCCAGTCTTTCCAACTTCTTTCACCCCTACTTTGCAAGATAGAGGCTTGTTTGATTACAATAGCTGTAGCAAGGTTAATTAAGATATCAGCTGATCTTCCTTACTGAAAAAGCTATCTTGGATTGGCTTAGAAAAGCTGTCATGGCCCTTCAAAAATTAATACTGGGTATCTATGAGTATGAAGGCAAGTTACAACATGGATGTATGTCAGAGTCTGCTGAGGTCTAGATTTTCAAGTGCAAGTGTCATAGGGGAGAGGAGACATCTATAGCTTTTATTGTGTCTGGTTTTTTGTTTCTTGGGTTCTTTTTTCCCTTGGTGTTTGTGATGTGTTGGGGTTTTTTTGTGTATTTTGGGTTTTTTGGGGGTGCTAGTGAGGCAGAACACTGGGTTGGTGTGCTGTGGTTTGCCTTATTCTCTGATATCCTGAAAAAAGTTCCTGAGTTCACTGTAGCTAAATTCGGAGTTTAGTCAGCTCCCGAGATCTGGGTGTTGAAGATTTTTGTGTATCACATTGGCAACTCCTGCCAGGTACCCATCAGCAAATTACTTCATAAAGTATGTATAAGGCATAATTAAAATCTTGTCAAGTTATTTCCTCTCTGTGTAATCTGGAAGAGCAATTATGCAGTTAAAAATGAAGAATAGAAAGTACTGCTACCGCATAGGAGGCGTATGCACAGCTTTTATATACTGAGTTATTTACAGTAGGAGAAGGAACCTGACAGTTCCCTGACCATGCTAGCAGTGATTTTCTTACCTTCTGATGGGCTTGCTATTCAGTCTTTTACAGAAGGTAGAAAAGCCTCAGAGAGAACCATTTGCTAGTTAGGTGACACTGCTGAGTGATTAGTACAAGCCACTTTTTTTTAAATGAGGTAAGTAGTTAACTCAGGATGAAGACTCACAACTGCATGAAAGATTTTGAGGTCTTCCCCCCCCACCCCCAGTTCAGCATCAAATATCCAACTCTTTCTGAGGACCTACAACATCTAGTTTTCTGAGGGACTTCTACAGGAAAAGTGGGTGTGCTTAAAACAGGTCTGGAAATCACAGAATTTCTCTAAAATTGTCTTCAAAGTATTTCCCTCTGAAAATAGGAGGAAAGTTAGTGTAGTAGTTAGTCCTTTTATGTAAGTGACAACAGACTCTTACTAGCTACAGCACTCAGTCTTGGCTGTAGGTATTTGCCTTGCTGTCCCAAAGGAAGTCCCAATCAACTGGCTGCTGTCAGCCCTCAGCTGTGTTGATACTGTGCCAATTTGCATTATGTTTCAATATTTACTAGGAGTGAGAAAGAGAAAGCACTTTACAATATCCCAGTCAATACAATCAGTCCCATGGAATTAAAAAATTTATGCTTAAATTCCTATTTCAGAGGCTGTTTATACATTTTATGTTCTATAGTTGCTAGATAAGCACATAACTAGTCCTTGACACAGCGTCAGAACTCAGGTATTTGTCCAAATTTGAAGCAATTGGCTCAAATGTATATTTCTGGTCTACCTTAATACAATTTTAAGTCTCTTCTGTAAAAATGCCCTACACTAATGGGATGAAAAAATTGTTCCCTGAGTCTCTTTTGGTTCCCAAATGTCTACGGTTCACGGTAGCTAGATGACAGATATCTTGGTAAGGGAAAGATGGGATTAAATCTCACTAGAGAGTCAGTTCAAGACAACAGTGTATGTGGAGGTTTTTACATTTTGGATGAGGCTGTAAACAGCATTTCCCCTCTCTACCATAATTTTTGGATGCCTATTCTAATTGTCATATACTCCTTTCATATGCTCCTTAATTTGTTCACTGTGATTCATTCTAACTTTAAAATTTATTCCATTTCTCACACATTTCAGTGTTAACTTTTCATTATGCATGTCAGAACTTAAGAAACACTTAAAGAATTAAAGACAGTCGTAGATTGCAATAAAATTTGTTTACAAAGAAGAAACATGAAGTAGTTTATTGAGAAATAGTTTATTTGTGAGTTATTTGTTCATCCTTGATTTTGGTCTGCCTCAAATATTGCATTATGCATTTTATGCCTCTGAGTGTAGGGTGCTGGGAACAGCTGTGTGCCTGTGTATGAACACATCTTCAAATGAGAATCATACTCTGTAAAAACCAAGATGACAAAAATTTATAAAATATCCTATCTGATTCAGAGTGGATAACAACAGCTGTTTGACAGTGCACAAGAGAAGTTAACAAGTGTTAAGTGCAGAAAGATACTTGTGTTTGATAGAATATATTTTGGTTTTGCTATGTATAACTCACACTGCCTCATTCAGTGCTAGATCTCAAACTACGTATTTAAGTCTTCAATCTTTAAAGTAAGTAGCACAAACCATTTGTTATACTTCTCTGAAAGAAATTGTTTGGAAATAACTAGTAACAAAAATAAGGTCCAAGTGTTTATTGTAAAGTGTAGGGTTAAAATATCATTCTTTCCTTTGAAACTGTTTTGCTCCCATGATAATTTAACTGGTCAGACAATGCCTCCCGCTGATATTTACCATTGTTATGGTAATAATACTTACCAGAATGTTGCCAAAGCTGTGGCTGTGTAACTATTTCCTAGGAAATGACATGAGGGAGGATTTTGTTCAGGTTTTGGTCTGTAGAATGCATAAAGCTCATAAATCAGAAGCACAGTGTTCTTTCATATTACTGTTGAAGCAACAGTGACCCAGTGAAATTCAAGAACTGCTCCAAGGGGAACAGTTTTCCTTTTAATCTCATACATGCTAATTCATGCTTGGAACAAAATTTCACACTAATAATTTTAGATTGAAAAAAAGCAAAAAAAAATAGCTAGCTAACTACTTGTTGTTGGTCAGTGAGTGCACGATCCAAACACAATTCAATTTTGGAGCAAGCACCAGTTTCTGCAAAATTACCAAGGGCATGGATAGCCCTTGGGCTGTCATTGAGCTGGTCCCGTGGTCACACTAATGAACTACAGTGATATGTCATTCAGTGGCATATATTTTAAAACAAGCCAGAGCTCAATACGCTGATACCCTCATGATATATTTCTATCCATTCTGAATGAAAACCATTTTCACAATTAGACAAGAGGCCATATTAAAAATGAAATCTAAATACAACTTTTTCACATAATTTCCAATAAAAAAACCTCCACATGGTATTGAATATACTTCTTGTAGGATCTGGAAAATAAGCATTATTGCTGTTTCATCATTATATTAACTACTTGTTAGTTATCAAAATAGGATAATCATGCTATTTATTTCAGACCTGGTAGGGATGTGTAATATAAACAGTTAACATTAGTCCCATTAAAAAAAACCACAGTACCTTTACAGGTTTTCACCCTGAAAACTGTCCTACTGTTAAGCAGTTTTTGTTCTAGAAAGCTGCACAAATTCTAAAAGTTAGTTTTGAGGCATCTTAGCACTTTTCAAAAGCAATGAATCATAAAATCATAGAATGGTTTGTGTTGAAAGGGGCCTTAAAGCTCATCTTGTTCCAGCCTTCTGTCATGGGGACCAGATCAGGTTTCTTAGAGCACCATCCTACCTGGCCTTGAACACTTCCAGGGATGGAACATCTGGGCAACTTGTTCCAGTGTCTGACCACTCTCACAGTAAACAGTTTCTTCCTCACATCTAGTCTAAACCTGACCTTTGCGCCAAGGAGAGTGTCAAAATACTGTGCAGTTGCTCAACATGATGTAAAGTAAAGGCAGAATACAGCAGCCTGAGTATTGTGTCTGTAGTGCTCCTGCTACACAAAATATTGCCATTCACAAAGACCATGTCTCTCCATGTCTCCTGTTTCGTTTTGGATTAGCAGTAAACTTCTAAGTGGATAATGAGAGAAAGACTAAAGAAGGATTAGGAAAGAGGAGTAAAATGCAAAGACTATTTGTGCAGTTTAATTGTCAGAACATCTGAACTACAGGTTTAGATCTAATTACAAACCAAATGGAATAGGCTATCAGGCTTATTACCTATAAATACATGCTGTTGTAATTGGAATCTTATTTAGATATTAAAAGCATGTTTCCAGAACTATGTTTTTCTTCCTGAAAAGTATGTTCTGGTTTAGGAGAGTAATCCTAGGAGAGAGTTCAATATTGAAAATCTTAAAGAGATTTAATTTCTTTATTACATCTGGGTGATGAGATAATTTTTTTTTTTGAGTTTTCACTTCCTGATGGTGGTTTGAAATTCAGCTTGTCAAATGCTTTGAATACTGCTGCTGGGTGCCTAATTTTCTAGGTGTTTAAAAATTAAACATGGCAGGACTAGTGTCTCTTTCATAAATTCATCCCTGTATTCTCCTAAGAAGTACTGCTGTTCCACATTAACTAAAATCCAATTATAAATACTTTTGAAAGAAATGTCTGACTTCTGCCTGTACTTCTATTTTTTTCCTTCAGAGAACATTGGGTTTATGAATCCTGGTTAGAATTCGTCTCTCCATGTATTTTTAATAGCAACTTCAAGTTTTTCACTGAAGCCAGAGTTATAAGTGCATATTTCAAGATTATACATTAGGCAAGCAATCTACATATATATGACTCACTTGGCAATTTGAATGACTTCTCATTTTCTGAACAATTCCTGTCTCTAGCCCATTTCTATAAATGGTTTTTAACTGATCTGGCTTAGAACTTTTCAGTTATGCTTTTAGTTTTTCGTTGTGTGTATGTGGAACAAATTACATTGGTGCTTTTTCCTGGAAATGTGCTATCTCCAGAGATTAGGGGACTGTAATTTATTTGCACTTTCAGCCATTTCTTTCCCTGTCTGCTAGATATTTTCATAACTAATACAAAGACTTGCTGACTAATCTAATTCAATATGAACACATAGAGAAATTCAAGGATATCTAAGAATTTCTCTTACCAAATAGGATACTTAAGGTTGGGAGGATTGACTGAAAAAAATTAAAAAACACTTAATCCATAAGTACAAAAAACCCCACAGAACATATTTTTGAGTTGCTTGCAATGAAAAAGGAATCTGGGTCCTGGGCCCTGTTCAGACTTTTCTGTTTATTTGTTTATTTTCCTTCTGAGTGTTTCTTTTCTGGGTAGTGTCCCCTTCGTACAGGTGAGAGACTGGCCTTCTGTGTCTGAAGTCAAATCCCTTCATAAGGTTTCCTTGTAGAGAGATCTCGGTTCATTTCTTTTTTCTTGATTTTCTGCATGGCTTTGCTTATGAAGAAGAGGCTGTCTTCAGACAGAAGTTTCTTCAGCTGCAGCATATTTTGCTTAGCAGAGCTCGATTGTCACAGCCTTGTCATTCTCACAATTGCATTTCTGAACAGAGCTTGGTTTGGAGGAGTTACAAATGCATTTCATTACTACTAATACTTCTTTAAATTTTTGGAATTCAGAAGACTTTCAGGGCAAATAAGCCTTTTTTGCCATAGCAAACAATTATCAGGAAATCTTAAACAGTATTGTTATTGTGGTGGGCTTAGATACAGGATAAAGCACACATTTAGCAGTGGTTGCCAATTTCTTGATCTGAATTATGTCCCATAAAAAGAACTAAGGAAAAAGAGTGAATAGCTGTTACTTTGGCTTTTTTTTTCTTTTATAAAGATAAAACTCTTCAACAATCTTCTGAGGAAATGTTCACACTATTGTAATTTGTTTTTAGTAAAAAAAAGGCAGCGTAAGAATGCATTTCTGCATACAACTTGTTTGATTCTGCTAAGGTGTGGCCTGAAAAAGGACTAAGGTTCCTCATGGGCCACTGTATGTACAGAATTTTTAACTAGACTGCTTGGACTGATATATCTGCATGGCTACTCAAGATCTTTTGTCTGGTTAATCAGACAGTGATTCACAGTCCTCTAAAACTAAACTGGTGTGTATTTTTTTATGATACCAAGGTTAAATCTTTTCTTTCTAATTCATGGTACAGTGTCTCTATTTTTTTATTGCCTCCCAATGTTTTTCTTCATCTACTCTAAAATCCTTACCATTTCTATAACATGATAAGAAGCTGGTCTTGCTATTACTTTCACTGTAAGGATTGTAGAACAGCAGGAAAAAATCACCACTATAGATAGAAATCCTAGAATCTGTACTATGATCATTCCTTTTCCTGGGAGGAGACACAGGAGCTATTAGGCCATCTTGCTAAACTGGTGAGAAGAGGAAAAGTTAAAGAAGAAAGAAAAATTTTACAAGATATTAAAAATATATAGACTCCTGAATCAGAAAGAAACAGGAAATCACTGAAGTAGAAAATAGAGCTTTTTAAAATGAAAGGGAAAAAATGTATTGATGCCACAGGGAAATGTGCTAAAAGTGAAATTAATTCTAGGAAAGATGACAGTAACATATACACCACTTCATGAGAAGAATAAATAATCCTGGAGAACATAATGAATTCCTGGAACAAGTGACCAGTAAATTAAGAAAAATCATAAGGCGGGTAAGACTAGGAACAGACGGGAAATAGCCAGGAAACCTAAAGAAAAATGTATCTCTGACCTAACCATTCATATTTAAAATGCACAGGATCTAGGGGTGCTGGGAAGAGACAATAGACAAACTGTCTTAGTACTGTAAGGATTCCTGAGCACTTAGGGAAATTCAAAGTGCCAGAATGGTTTGTGTTTCGTCAGGAAAAGTGCATTAAATGAGAACCTATTTTTGTTAAGTCTCTCTTTCTATGAACATGGGTTCCAACTTCTAGATTTCTAGCAATGATCTCTGGGTATTGCATCAATATGGTTGCTAAAGCCCAGGAAAGAGAGAGTTGATTTAATTCAATGGTTGTGCTGTTGGCTATCCTAACACCCTGAACATTTTGTGATGTTTTCTATTTAGAAGTAATTATAAAGCTTCAACTACTAAGCACTCAGTGCATTGGAGAACACCTGACCTATCTGTCAAAACCTGCAACTTACTTTGTGTAATCTCAATTATTTTAATAACATACACAGCTTTGCCTTCTGTCTGCGCTTCTTCCCTTTTAGTCCACTAAAATGAGCCTAAAAGAATAGTTAGAAGATATCAGAAACTTCAGTGTGTATGAATTGGGTATTTTGTTCATGAGCTTCCCCCCATTATTTTAATTATACTGATTTCTACTGATAGAAAAGTGAAGCTCTGTTTGAAAAAATACTTCTTGCTGAAGCTCTGCTCACTCATATTACAACAGAAAGGAATGGAAGTGAAACTTTCTAGTACTCTACGAATCAGGTCTTACTGTCCAAGAACTTTTTAGTGTCTAATTGCTTTTCTATATCAAATCTGATTGGATTTGGCATTTAGCGCTTCATATAGTGACTGAATGTTTGGTCCTGTGGATTGAAATGAATGGTGTAGGAATTCCTTGGACCAACAGAACATTTAGCAACTTATATCTAATTAAGCAGGTATATATCCATAAAAAAGAATCACAGAATCATTTAGGCTGGAAAAGACCACTGGGCCCAACTGTTAACCTGCTGCCAAGTCCACCACTGAACCATGTCCTTAAGTGCCACATCTACACATGTTTTAAATACCTCCAGGGATGGTGACTCAGCCAGTTCCCTGGGCAGCCTGTTCCAGTGCTTGACAACCCTTTCCATGAAGAAATTTTTCCTAATATCCAATCTAAACCTCTCCTGGCAAAAGGTGAAGCCATTTTCTCTTGTGCTATTGCTTGTTACCAGCCAGGGCAGAGAAACCAGCACACTCTAGTGCCTCCATGTTTTTCTTGTAGTGAGGGGCCCAATATTCTTAATTTTTCTTAAAATAAGACTTAAAAAAATCCTTATCTCTACATTACTGATATAACCTGCCAGCACTTTAGGGTCACAAACTTTCACATCTCCATCTTATGTGACTTAATTAATAATAGTATCTCTGCTGATTGTTAGCCGAATCAATGTGATGAACAGATTTTTAATTACCTGAAAGTAGTCTGAACTAAATGTACTCTAAAATTTGCATCAAGGTGACAGAGGGGGAACCTCAGAGATGGAATAAAAAAGCACTAAAGGCAGAACTACTAAAGGCAATAAAAAGTTCATTCCACATGAGTAATGAACCAATGGTTTTCAGTGATTTTGCTGTAGTCCTGTACAATCCAACAGTAAACAAGCAGATTCTACAGCAAACCAAATAATTTTAGGATTTATTAAAAGCATTTTGGAATATTATTATGTTTACAGAAGAGTCAGGTCATTTCAGCTATATTGATTTGTGTTCAAATAATTGTCACAATGTCACAACTGATTCATGTCTGATGACATTTCCACTTAAAACCCCTTAGTTTTTAAAAAAGTGTCCAGACGTTTCTATCTGCAAATAATTCACAATTACTTCCACACATGTCCTGAATACAGACGAGCAATGAGTAGATTTTCCATTTGCATGCCCTTCCTTAATTTGACCCATGTCTCCACAGGACTCTGTTCCATAGTCTCTGAAAATTGTTCACAAAAATTCTGGAATGTTTTACTTAATGCCATGATTTATTTAATTGCATTTTAAAGAAAATGAGAGCTTAAAAATTGAAGTAATGTGCCTTCTGAATCTTGAAATACAAACACTTTAGAATGTATATTAGGATATCAGGTCTTGTTATACACTTCTAAGAAGTCCTCCAAAAATAGGATGTCATCAGTTAAGAGCAATAGATCTTCACTAAGACTGTTGTGGTGTAATAATTAATTAAAATTTTACTATGCCTCTTTCTTTCACTAATCTTTAAGGAGCGTAAATACAGCTATTAGTAGTTTCCCTGTTGGATTTATTGGGCTACTTTTGTCTGATTTTGAAAAAAATCTGTTCATGGAATAATGTAAAAAGATTAGTAAAGTGTTTCTCTATGGCAACAGTTAAATCCCAAAACCTACAGAGCAATGAAATATCCGTAAAAGAATGTATGACCAGAGAAGTCACACAGACAAACAATGACCAAAAAAGAGTACAGTATAGATACAAGCCTTAGCAGTATTTTAAAATTTTATGTGGAAATATTGGAAGCCTTCACATATTTCAGCTTTTATAATTCCTACCTTTTCCATCCAGATAGAAATTGTGTGGAACATTAGTTGCCTTCAGTGGAAACTGTAGGCTTGAATGTTAGAACAAACATTTTCCCTTGTCATAGCAAGAACTGAGTGTATTAAACTTCCTGACATATAGTATTTTACTGAGATACACTATATAAATTAAGTTCCCTATAATTTATCATCAACAAATATCTCATTTTTTAAAGATTCTTTTTTGAACATTCATCCTAATTCATATTCTGTTCTTTTAGTTTATCCCAAAAGCAAATGACAGTAATTCCACTGCAGTGACCCAACTTTTAAAAATTATCAAGTAAAACAAATCTTCATTATGTAATTATTGCCAAAGTAGCCAGAAAAATGGCTTTTTGAAAGAAATGTTTGAAATATCTTTTTCTTTCCATGCTCTTAGTTTTGATAGAGGTTTCACAAAATGAGGACTCTTAATTGGATTTGGCTGATTAGTAGCTGGACTAAGATTTCTGTCTCTTTCACCGTATTAAAAAATAAAAATGTAATTCTATTCACTTGAAGGATTTTTTTCTAGCACGACATTCTGCGTCCAGTGGTGGCCATAAAAAAAAAAGTAGGAAAAGCATTTGTGTCTTCCTGTATCTGCCTCTTGCTTCTTCCCAGATGGTCTGTGCCTGCAAAAGTTTTCGTCTTGCATTTCTTGAATACATTAGAGCTTGTTTACTGCTTCACATTATTTGCCTGGCCTTTCCTAGAATCCATGCAACCTTTTTTCTTGTCTCTAATATGTTACAAGATCATCTGCAACAGGGTAGATTCCATTGTAGCCGGTGTTATGTGACCCCAGCAGTAAAATTTCATCAGTTTTATTCTGTACTTTAAAAATAAAATAAATATGTCATTACTACTCTCTTGACTTGCTGCAAGTTTATAAGTAAAGTAAGCTCTATTGAGATGCTCTTTTCTTCTCTGTGGTTGGTTGCAAAGTGTTATTTCTGCAAATATCTTAATTATTTTGGAAAAAAAAGTGAAGGATATTTGACATTTGCACTAATTTTCAACAACACTTCAGAGTACAGTATTAGACTGATTTGTTTCCAGGTTCTTGTCTCCAACATGGGCTTTAGAATGATTAGATAACCATTGCCTTCTGAGGCTGGAAATCTCTCAGGAGTCCTGATTGATGTCTTAGAGCCATTTGAAAAGTGCAGATTTAGACCCAAAGGCAAGTACAGGTGCTTTGTCTTTGTATTTATGGTATCTGATATGGCATGCAGTTTAGATGAGACAACAATTTTGCAATTACTGGCTCATATTTGTACAAGGCCTGTTGATAGAAAGATAATAACAGGATTCTATAATTTCCCTTTGGCAAAATTATTTGACTAATTAAAGGAAGTATACTGGCATTAAGAACAGTCTGATATATGTAACAGAAAAACAAACTGAAGGTCACTTACACTTTGTCTGAACTGATTGTATAGGATATTTCATTCTGTTCCTGAATAGAAGATAAAATGGATATGTCTGCACTATGTTCAAAAAAAAAACCAAAGAAGCCAAACTTCTTTGGTATTTATAGTGCTGTCCTACAGAGCGCTTGTTGTCTGCTTTGTGACGCATCAACATCTATTATGTATCAGTCCAGGGACACAAGCCATTTACTAGGCTTGTACTATTCAATCTTGAAAGCATTTTTTCAGAATTCAACAAAAAGAAATATTTCATAATCAAATAACTGAATTTTCAAAGAACTTTTCAATGCCCTAAGCACAGATGGTATATATCAAGAAGGTTGCTGATCACATTACCCAACAGATAAACAGTATATTATGCTCTTATGATCTATTGAAATTTTGCTTGGCACAATAAGTTCTCCACAAAAACTTTTGCCAAAGGAAAGGACTCTTTATTTCATAAAGAATTCAGAGCCTGCCCATCATATTTTCAAAATGTCACTAGCTGCTTTTGCATTAACATTTCTTTGCATAAAGTTTTCTGCCAACATTTACAGTGGATGCAGATAATACCAAGTTGTTAGTCCATTACCTGTCCTAATCTACGTAGAGATTTAAAAAGTTGCAGAGTGACAGGGCAGCCCAGCATGGTATCAAAGGATTAGAAGTCACCTCAATTGTTATTTAATCCAGCTCCTTGTTCTAGGGCAAGATCTAATGTGCCCATGTCCTTCCTGTCAAATGCGAGTGAAGATTTAACTTAACATTCATGAAATCCAGTTCTTGTACTCATTTGCTATTGAGTACAGGGGAAAAACTTGTAATTGCTACTCCATTTTCTCATTCCTCAGCTGTGAAGATGATTGCTTTTGAAGAATGTTAGAGAACTACAGCTTTTTAAAGAGTCTGTGTGTCTGTTTAATTAGAGAATATTATTAGCATCTTATTCTACAGATGAAGAGATTCCTGCACTGAACAGCCTGACCTATTATGCATTGAATGGGTCTGTCCTGAAATAGTGTTGCCTTTTATTTACATGATAAAACATTTTTGGGAGCCGGATTTCAGTCTGCCTCGCTAGCCTCATTCACACTGAGGAACAGTGCGGGGAACCAGTGCTAAGCTCACTCTTCCTGAAACTGGGCTGTGGGGTTTGGGGCTGGCCATGGCGAGACGCTCCTCGTCACCGTGTGGGGAGCCCGCGGCCCATGCTGGCCATCGGAGGCTGCTTTCAGGTGAGGGGCTTGCCCAGGCGCTGCTGGCACCCCTCGTTCCGTGCCCAGCGGGTCGGGGTCCCCGCGGTGCCCGCGGCTCCCACCACCCAGCGCTCTTCCCAGGGCCGCCTGCGCTGACACAGCCCGAGCAGGGAGCCTTCCCAGGCAGCAGCTCGTACGAACCGCTTTGTTTTGGAGAGCAGGAGCATTCAGTTGCACGCCTGAGGCTGCTCCCCGCCCGCGGGTGTCATTGCCGGGAATGGCCTCAGGCACACGTGGCTTCCAGGTGCAGCCCCAGGCGTCTTGTCCTGACAGGGACTCCAGTCACGGCAGCCACTCCCGCCAACCCTGCCACGTCCAGGCAACGCCCCGCAGAAATCACTGCACTTAAGAGAGAAAAGAAAAGGGATTTGTTTCAGGGCCAAGTTTCTAAGTTTCATCCTTCTTTTTGTACTAATGGAAAACAAAATAGACTATCATTATTTTAGTTAAAATTTTACAACAAAATGTACAAAACTTCACAGGACATTAACATTCAAAGGAATTTATTTGTAGAATCTGGGCGGAAATGTAGGAACGGGTTAGAGTGCAGACTGAATTTCTGGCATACAGAATCTACTGTGATAAGAGGTATATATTTATTTTATATTTTTATATATTTATTTATATATCTATAAATAATGAACATATCCATTTAAAAAATCAAAAGCTGGACTTAAACTCCTGCTTCTAAACCTTAAGATAATTAAGACTTGCATCAAAAGAGGTTCTAACTGCAGCTGTAATTCTAAATGAGGATGTCAGATTAAAAGTAAATGAGATGTAGAAGATGAAAAAATAGATGGCTAACAATCTCATTGATGGGTAAAATAAACATCTAGCAATCATGCCTTCATATAACACTAACTGCTGAATAAGGTTCTGGTGTTAGCAATGTTTCTAACCCGTAACATTTAAATAAAGCTTATCATTTAGTTTAGATTTAGTTCAATTCTGAAGAATGCCATTTCCCCTTCCCCCCCACCATTCCCATGGCATATGTTGTTCAACAAATGCAAAAGTGCTCAGGATTAGTAAATATTATATGCACAGTATCACTGTGGTGATACTTGGCCTGAATAACAAAGCTTACACTTTTTAGTGTACTTGGTCAACATAAATAGATAATGACTTCTCTTTGATTTAAATACTACGTTTGCTACTATATAGAGGAATAACTGGGACAGTGGGATAACTGGTTGGTCCAAACCTTGTAATGTGTTGGCAGGAAAAGTTAGAATGTAGGACTTTGTTGTGGTGTAACCCATTTCTCCCTGCTGAGGAACAGTTATGTTTGCTGTCGTAACTAAAATATTTTTTAAGAATCTGGCTTTGTTCTTGAATTATTTCCTAGTAGTGTATCATTCAAAAGTAGAAAAATTGGAGTGCATAGTTCAAGAGCAGACACTGGTGATAATAAATGAAAAACTTTCCCATACTGCAAGATAGATGAGCAGGTTGTGAGTTTCATTCATCTGGAATAATTGATTTACATCAGTCCTGCAGAGCTTTTGGAAATTGCTATTTCAAATCAATTTGATCCAGTTATGAAGTACAAGACACTTTAACTTATTTTGACTATTATTTGTGGGATGGATATGACCATATTTAATAATCTTTGAAATTTTAATTCTCTAAATTGTGAAAGTGTACAACATCTATTTTAATTATACAGTGCAGTCTACTGATACACTGGCTTCAGATAGCTAAATTATATTTTATGTATTTTGCTACTGCAAATAGAGTAACATGAATCAAGAGAATGTGAAAGGTCACTTAAGGAATTTAAAATTTTTTCTAAGATTATGGGAGCTATTATCAATTGAGCATCTCTCTAAAAAGGCATACATAAAAAATTAGCAATTTGGAAAATAAAATTGCTAAAAACTTTTGGCTTTTTGAGAAAGTATAAAATGTGATGCAATTTTAAGAAATGCTTTTCTATGTATTAATTATTTATTTTATTTTTTTATTCAAAGAGAAGATTAAAAATAAAAAGGAAGTGCATAAAACATAGTTTCTACAGCAGAATCTCATCACTTTTTTAACAGTCTGCTGGGTTACACTACAGATCTTTGAGCCTGTTTTTCTTCATTCTTTTTGTGCTCAGACTGTTTCTGGGTAAAATGAATGATGGCAATAAATAATTTGGGAGAAATTCCTGGCAACTCATAAAACAATATTTGCCCTATTATGTGAAACAGAAGGTCAAAGTTTGAAGTAAGATTTAAAAGGAGAGGTCAGCAATGACTTCCTACTCTCCTCTTTTAAAATCCCCAAAGCTGCTGAGTTTGCCTGCACTATGCCAATACAGCACTAATAGTTAATAACTACTTCTGCAAATGAGCTCTCCCTATGAGAGTCTCTGGGCTTTAGCTGGTTTAACCTAATCTCATATCTGTCAGGTAAGTAAGTACTACTAACCCTCTTTAACATATAGCAAAACCTAGTCTCTGAGAGACTAGCAACAAGGTTATGCAGGAAGTGTACAGCAGAAGAAGAAATAAAAGGCCTGATTTACTTATTCTCATGAGCCCTAGTTATACTGTGTTTCTTCTATCCATCACCAGCAATGAGTCATGTGCTGGCTTTCAAAGGCTGCAGCAATCGTTTGTTTCTCCACGCGTACAGCAGCCACCCCTCTCTGAACTGAAGCCTTTGTGCTACAATGGCCACGGGTCTCTTGGTGGGGTGGGTGAATTCTGTGCTTTCTGTGCTGTATCAGTGGTGCTAGATTAGCCTCTCTTACACACAGACACAGACACACTTGTTTATATGTAAATATTTAATGCCTTTCCATCACAGTTAGTCATGTTTACACATGAATGCGTGTATGGCTTTATATGTGTTCGAAGGCAGGAACGGCAGGAAAACTGGTTTGGGTTTAAAGAGATTAGGCTAGAAGGTAACCCAGTCCCCTCTGCTCCTATCTTCCTTTCTCCAGAAGGAAGAGACACCACACCACTGCCAACACTTAAACTAGCTTGATTAATGAGCTCTGTTCTGCCAGTCTTCCTGTAATCTGTTCTGAAATTTTAAGTTTGGTTTAATACAGTCTAGTCTGGGGTGAGAAGTTGGCTGGGTTTAATTTTATCCGGATCATTAAACCAGAATCTAATTGCCACTCATAATTGAGGGGGAAGACTTCTTCCCCTTTGAACTGACTCAGATATCAACCAACCAAAATTAACTAGATGCACGGAAAAGGAGCTGACAGCATTGTATTCTGCTTTATTTGGATATGCATGAGATTTGCATTTGGAAATGTGATGCAGCCATACGCAGCATCCAGAATTCACCTTTTGCAGTAACTTGTTAAGGAAATGCTTGTGATCAGTAAGTATAAGCAGATAAAAGGATCTGAGTATTTCTGTGAATCTTGATGTCAGCTCTTTCTCTTTACTGTGGAATTGTTTTAACTAGAAGTTCCAGGATTTAACATTTGAGATGCTTTCTTACTTTCCTTCACACTGAGTTGGACTCCACTCTGATCCCTGTCTGTAGGTGGCACTGATCCTTCACTGTAACAGTGGCAGGGAAATTATGAATGCAGTGAATTGCAAAAAGAAATCTTATTTCTTTAAAAAGATAGGATATGTGTGCGTGGTTATGAATCTGGTAGGAACATGAAGCAGATATGAGCCTACAAAGCTCACAACACCGTAAGAGTGAAGACATGTTCCTGTCTTTAATTTAACCTATAGAGAATATTTAAATGTAATATTATTCTGCATGTTTTGGCATGTTTTCCTTTCCGTTTCTTTTCTCAAGAGCATTAGAACTTGAAGCAAACAAGAACTGAAAATCTGACCAGCGCCTCATGCATGCTTGATTTACTTGGAGTCAAAAACTGATTTTACTTTTTTTCTGGTTGAATAATTCCTGGAGTGATGTAATTCTGCTAGGAATGGTGCAAGATTCCAAACAGCATACAGCAAGGTTTCTGAATATCTAGTATAAACCTATTTTTACATTATTATATTTTTGGATTAATAAAATAAATCTCTGGTTAGTAATACCCATTCTAACCAAAACAGGTACGGTTAGATTTTAGATTCAGAAAATAATTTAGGTGCTGTAACCTTGAAAATACTACAGCCTTGGGCTTATCTGCAATAAGATCCTCTTGTCTGGAGACAATTAGTTGCCCAAGAGAAAAAACACAGAAATTTGAAAGCTGAATAATGTAAACTAGACAGAAAGAAACATTGAAGAGAGTAATAGGGCCTATGGCCATTTACTCAAAGACAGTTAAGAACTTAGTTGCACCAGAGAAGCTGAGCTCTGGTATTCTCTTTAAATCACATTTTCATGCCATCTTCATCCCATCCTAAGATAGTAAGATTTAGTTTACTTTGGTTCACTGTCACAGTAACCCTGGAGGAATGTCATAACTCGCAGGCAAGGTATTCTGCAACAAACACCCATTGTTTTCCAAGCTGTTCCAATGGCATAGATTAATAAATATTTATTGAAGCAGGGATTTGAACTGAACTCTCCCACAGAAATATCCTGACCAATTCCGTAAGCCTTTGTGTCAGTCTGTCACCTCTCCCTTCTCCCTCTAGCCCATAAATACGTATTTATTTGTAGACTTCAGGACATCTCTAAATGTTCTTTCTCAAAGAATCATCAATGTCTTGGTTGTTAGGACCTTCAGCTTACATGAAGGTGTGCTGGATTGAAGTTGAAAATGTAGAATTTTTTAGGGGAGAAATTCAAAACTACTTCAATCACTGGGCTGTTGAATGTATTTGGAACTACATGCTTCATCAATCTCCTATCAAAGAGGGATACTTATATGTTATCAGTGAGATGGAAACTGGCAAATGAGATGTCAAGGGGAACACCTAGCCTGAGTATAAGAAGGACTTTTGTCTCAAGCACCTTGTCAACAGTAGCTCTTAGGTGACAATGCTAAATATTCTCAGGTGGAAAAACAGTTTTCTAGATTTTGCTGCTAGGACTTTAGGATTTTATAGGTGCATTTCTTAAATATAGAAATCCACTCTGAAGAGTTCCTGAAGATTTTGGATGCCTCAGTTCTAGTTCTTGTTCTAGGGTGCTTGTATTATGAAGTGTGTCTGAAATTACTTCCAAGCTGTTTCCAATCAGGAGGTAAACTTTGCCTCCAAGGCAGAACAGCAGGGTTCATCAGAGTGAATCCAAAATGTTGCCTCAAGCCTGACTGGTGTGCCTTAAGAAGATTTCCCTCCATTTAACTATAGTAAAATTTATTCCAGCATGCACACATGTTTCCTTAAATGAGGATTTGGCACTGAGGAAGCTAGCATTTGGGTTGAATGTATTTTTTATAGTCTGTTTCTCATGCCAAGACTATTACCTTTCTTTCGGAGAGGAAAGCAACTGCAAACTGTAAAAAAGTGGGAGGGGAAAACTGCGACTTGGATTGGGTTATTTCTTTCCCCAGTTTCTTGATCCAGAAATATTTGGGGGAGTTTTTCATCCTCTGGGCCTTTATGCTTCATTCAGATCAACTTTCCAGAAGAAAAAAATCTTGTTCTGTTCAGGTGAAAGGGAACTAGTAGGTGCTGTGTCCAGAAAAGTTGTCTTTGGGAGCAGAGACAAAGGGTTCCTGCAAGTAATAGCTCTGTCACAAATAGAGAGGGGAAATCTAAAGCCTTCAGCGGGTTCTCACAGTTCTCCCTAAATGGTCTTCACAATTTTAACTGAGGACATTGTTTCCCTGTGCTCAGATATTTACTCCAGTTCCTTCCTGTACCTTTCCTCATACTTTGTTTCAGCTGTGCTCTTGCTTTCCTTTTCTCCCATGTCCTTTCCCAATACTAACTTTTCCCATTAACTTGTTTAGGTTCTTGGTAAAATCTGCCAATGACACTTCACTTTGTGCATAAAGTGCTCTTCGAGAAAAGATAATTGCCAGGTAAGATTCACTAGGGAGAAGAAACAGGTAGGTACAGTGAGAGGGACCCCAAGGTGCCAGTACGGTTAGTGTGATAATGGTGATCTCATCTTCAGAGCTGTGTAGGTCCCCCAGACAAAACAGAATTCAAAAGGAGTATTTGAAGGACAACAAAAAAAGCTTTTATTCTATCTTGCTTAGAAAGTTTTCTGAGTGGAAGAGGTTGCAAGGAAAATTTGAGAGACCCACAAGCAGGTAAGGGAACCTGGCAGAGAGGATGCAGGAAATAATAGTTTGCTAAGACCTAGGAGATGTAGCACCACACTATGTCTTGGCAAATGTGAAAGGGAAAAATAACAATATCCATATTCCACATATATAATTGCAGGGCAATGTGAATTTTAATAATGCTATGCCACATTGCTGAGATTTTCTTTTTCAGAATGTGGATGAGGCCAGGAAGTAATTCAAACATATCTGGGTTTTTCCTCAAGCCAGTTCGTGAAGACTTTCATTTGTTTAATTTTTATTTGCACAGTTTGCATCAGAGCATGTCTTACCTGGTGTGACTGACACCAGGATTAAGGGACACGGTTAGTGGAATAAGGATAAAGGACTAGCCCATATCTAAGAAGGGTGGTCTCACCTCATGTTTTAGTATAAATGCAAATGCTGAGAGAACATGACACGATTAATAATGGAGGCTTTCAAAAAAACATTTTAGTGAAGGAACCTGACCTACTGTCTCTCAATAGCAAATGCAGGGTCTGACAGAATAGAAGATATTCTGGCTGCAAAAGCCAGATATGGAGAAGTCTTAAAAAGCAGATCAAGAGTAATAAAATTTTAATCAGTCTAAGCATCCTCTCATTGCCCCAGTTCTCAGCCTTCAGGAGCTGATGACGCTACAGAGGTCATTCTCACACCCACTATTGTGGTCACTCACTGAAAGGTACCTTGTAGCCCTGTACAGTTTGTATCCAGTACGAAAAACACTCTCAAAGGATTTTTTTTTTCCCAAAAGATTGCCTTTTACCAGTTGGTTATGGCTGTTTATTAACAGCCATATGATTTGTGACTAATTTATTTTTCCCTGCAGCAATGGCAGCAAAGTCCCTTCACAGCTTAGAAGTGAGCAGCTGAATTGCGCCTTATGTTTACACATCAGGCAAAGTCATATGGAGAAAAACTGAAGCATATTTTTCTTCACAGTCAAGAGTGATTGTGGAAGCACAGCCCTTCAGAGACAGCCGTTTTAGACACAAATGTCTAATGAATGAAGGCTGCTTATCTACATCAAATGCATATTTGTATGGATAAACCCTCAATGGAAGCAGTTTCATCCTATTCCTGCCCCAACTTTCTTTTGTTCTGAAAGCATTATTCTCTTATATCACTATTAGGCTTAGAAAGTTTTTAAAATATTTAATTTAAGTGAAATAATAAAAGCCTGTTGTTACTTTTCAAATTAGTATTCATTTAATCTAGTGTAAATATTCCTGCAATTTGTCATACTACTCTACCAAGCTAAACATCAAATTAAGTATTTGAAAGTTTCAGTAATTTCAGCAGATAACTATACACATTATGTATTTGTTGAATTAGATGCCTGAAAATATTACTACAGTGCACTGGCTCGCTGAAAAAAGTATTAATAAATTGTGTCTATAACCTGTCATTTCTAGTTTTGCCTCAAGTCTACCCAGCTACCTAACTGCTCCTGATTTCACCATACCCTCCCTCTTCAATTAATTTTGATGTCAGTGAATCAAAGTTAGTAATTTATTTGTCTGCAAGGTTCTCAGCCAGAGATTTTGAAAAGAAGTGATTTACTTTTGTGGTGATACGATCTAAACACCTGCAGTTTCCTTTACCCGTTGAAGGTTGCAGGAAGCTAATAGGGAACCATATGCATTTCTAAACTACTAATTCTGTTAAATGTACCATAGAGAATCACCTTATTATGAACTTGATAGTAAGTGTCCGGTTAAGTTCATTTGCATACCACGTGCATGACAGTAGATTAGCTAAGGGAAAACAAAACACTTAACACACAGATGGTTGAACCCTTGTTTTCCCATTCAATTTAGAAGTCTTCTTTGAGCTGGTGGACAACAGTCAGAACATACAACAGAACTAGTTAGCACCAATCTGTTACTATTTTGAGCAAATTAATTGAATAATTATCCCCAAGTTCATCTCTCATCTGACAGTTCCCTTGCTTCACGTTAGAAGATGAAAGGGAAGAAGTACCAGGTGAGGTTAATGATTTCCCATTACGGGCGTACAGAAAATGAAGATTTGGACTTGTTTTAATCTCTGTGGATCTCTAGATACAACTTGTCTATTGTGAGCAAATATGATGAGATAAAGCTTTGTCTTCAGAAATGCTAAGGTTTGAAGACATATACAGTGGCTGTGCCCACTTTCAGGTCAGCTAGACTCTGAATGATTAGTTGGAAACATAGGCATAGTCCTGGAAAACGTAAAATACCAGCCCGCAGTGTTATATTTGATTTTCTTATTTTTAAGGCTAGTGGTGCTGTTAGCTAGAGCTGTCTTTGAATGCTGTATCCCCAGAAAAAGAGGTTCTATTCTTCACAACTTAAATAGGACTCAGAGAAGAGGAGAGGCAGAGGGAACTCTTGCTGGAACAGAGGGAAGGTATGGATTATGCTTTCATTTATATTGAAGCTATTAATGGCAAAACCAGGAGGTGCCTAACTTAAGGAATTCTCTGGCTGCCAGTGTGTGAAGAACAGTTACCACATTATGTAGAAGGAATGGTGATGCATGCATTAGTAAGGTGTGTATGTGTATCTGTGTTTTCCCTCAAGGATTTCTCCCTTCTAGAGGTTAGTCTATGAAGGCACAATTAGAACTCTAGAAAACTTGTCTTAAAACTTTCTGGAGTGCTAACCAATGAAAAGAGATCTCATAGCAAAAGGAGGGATTTCTCTAAGAGAATGGTGTTCATCCTTATGCAAAAGTCCAGTATAAGATTTAAGCAAGACTTAAGTGATACTTATTAGGCAGTGATCAAATACATAAAGCTCTGTTGAGGAAACTATGCTGAATTTAGTAAAGTATTACTTTGAAAAATAAGTGAATTCTTGTATAACGTGTTACAAATCTTCTTTAAAAAAGATGTTGCCATCATTATTATTGGTTGCAAATCTTTGCCAAGAAGGTGCTACTTTATTCCTGAACAAACTATTAAAAAAGTTCTGACTTGACAGTAAGTGGCCGTGCTGTGTCACCTACACATAAATATGCACATGTTCCTTTGTAATGTCTTTTTGCCTCCTCTGGAAACTCATAAATTTATTCTCTAGTGCAAGTATGATTATATCTGCAAAAAATCATTTTGATGGAGTGAAAGGATTTTGGAATATATTTGTGTTAATTTGGAGCCATATTATCTTCCTGAAACCATTCCCTCCTCAGGCCACACTGTGAGATAAAACCACACTGTGCCTTGAGTACCTCTGCAGGCATCCTCTTTGTGAATCAATGATCCTTAGAATTTGGCTATTTTGTTTGCTTTTGACCTTTGGTTTCTCTGTAGTAATGGACTGAGGCTTCCCTCTCCATTACAGGATGCTGCAAACTATTTCCAGAAAAAAATCTGTATTTCTGACTAAATGGTTTTCTTCATTTTTGATCAAGATAAATAAATTATGACTGTGGTATCATAATGTATAGATATATCTGTTGCAATAGTGGTCTTGTTTTAATGCAATAAAAATAAGGAATGCTTAATTTTCATGTAAAAAATTTTGAATACTTGTATAAACAAATAGATACTTGTCTGTTCAAAAAGTAAACTATAAGTAGCAGTCTCTTATTGCAAAAATTATTATGTATTTTTTATTTTAATATATCTGCTAGATACTTACACTGTGAACACCTATTTTTCAAAAGCTTGGTTCTCAAGTGTTTTTTCTCTGATTATGCTGAATTTCAAAGCTTAATTACAAGAAATATCCTTAGAGAACAATGCAAATGTGTCATTAGCTGGTTTTTTGTAATGGTGGGCTCTCTCAAGTGGAACATAAAACTTGAAATTCATTAATACTTTCATATTTAATTGCATGCTGGGTAGTCAGTTTTTACCAGACTTTTCTTTATTATGTTTATTAGAACTGGTTGACTTACTCATCATTAATATTCCTAACAGTTTTTGCTGGCATTTTTCATTTACAAACAATTTCGAATTTCATCCTCATTTCTGTCTTTGAGTTAACAGGCTGGATCCAGTCTCAGAAAAGTAGAATATGATTGCTAGTTCTAACAGCACTTCTGTTTGAAAGACTGGCTGATGTAACCTAGAGCTCAGGAAAGAATGACTTGGCTCAATTTTGTGAAAGTTAGGTACTGAAAACAGATAAACATAAATCTTGCAAAACCAAATCCATACTCATTGTATTTTAGAAGCTTAGATTAGGCATATAAAGTAGGAATCTCTTAGTTTTGTATGCTCCTTCTGTAGATGGTGAAAAAATACATGTTCTGTGGGGAGTAAATCATATCACTCAAAAATTAATCTACTTGTACAGTGTAGCCTGTCTCTCTGTGTGTAACAGGAATACTGAGTGACTTTGTTACTTGGACATTTATACATACCATAAAGTTATGAAGCTGAACCTGGATCTAAGTATAAAATACTGTAAATGGTCACTAGGGAATTCTGAAGTTTGTGTTTAAGTGCTGTCTTCTCTGATGCACAGTTTATAATTCACAGAAGTACCTCTGCCCATTTCTGGCTCACAGCTGTAAAATTATCTTTGAGTTAGTTATCACTCATCCCTTTCTCACAAAATTCTATTGAAGCTGGAAGATTTCCTTTTCTCTGGCAGATTACTGCTAAAGATCTTTTCTGAGGTGAAAGAAGGAGATTGCTCTCTGTGTGAGGAGACTTGAACCCATTTTTAATACCAAGACAGATGGAGTGGGCAGGAAGGAAAGAAATTTGCCATGTCCTCAGGAAGTGGATGCTTTGTTAAGAAAGTAGTTGGAGCCCAGTTCTTCAGCTCCGGGGAAATTTCCTAGTTATCAGCTGATTGAAATGGCACCACATTTTCTTCTTGCACCTTCTGTTCTCTTTTTGGAAGAGTTTTATAAGATGTCTTATTTTGTAGATATGGTTTTAGGAAATATGCCAAACATAACCCTACAGTTAATTAGTTAGGTAAGGGAAAGCATCATGTTCAAAATGAGACGTTTGGTCAGCACACCAGACCTCATGGAAATCTAAGTGTCTGTGAGGTCACAGATCAGGTCATTTATAATTTAGACAATGAAATAATGTTCAGTCTCCATTATGTATTTAGGTCTGAATGAACTATTCCTTATCTATAAAGCATTTTTTATTTTTTATCTTGTAAACTAGCTGGGGCACACTTTTCTAAGTTCTGTTTAAAAAATCATCACTTCTATTATATGAGTAGGAAAAGTATACTTTAGTAGACCCTAGAACCATATGATAGTGGTTCTTGTCTCTCACTGCATTGTTATTATTACTATAATTATAATTATTTTCTCACTAGAGAGTGAGAGATGGTAGATAAATAAGGCATTAGCATGGAACGCATTTATATTGCATGAAAACTTGGATGAAAAGTGATTTCTGTGAAAAAAAGAAAAGTGGTTTTTGTGGGCTTTTGGTGCTTGAAAATCATCTATGTGTGTTTTAGTTGGTAAGAACACATGCATATCATCCCTTCCTGTGACCCAGAAGTAACAAAATGGATCTGAAATATAGGGATCCCTGAATTCTTTGTAGCCTGAGGGCTGTGGAGTGCATAGGGCAGACTGCATGGCTGGCCTCCCTTGTTCTCTGTCAAGTTCTAGTCCAGAGACTTGTGAGCTTTGATGGCTCTTTGAAGAGTCCCATGTGACAGAAACGTGGATCTTAAATCTGCTTTCTTCACATCAACTCAGAATAAGAATCGGTATCCCTGCTTTTCAGTTTCATTTATTTTCATGGTATCCTGATTATTTGGCACTTATAAATAGTATAATGCTGATGAAATCCAAACCAGATTTACACTAGGTTTAAGAGCCAAGAAAAGATACATGGAAGTATAAAGATTTAGGGAAGTGTTCCTGACCATATTACAGATTCACTTTTTGGCTATATGTTTCTGAGCAGTGCTGTACAGTTCTCCCAGCATTTTATCCCTCTAAAAGAAAGTGCCTATTGTAGAAAAGAAATCTAGGATTCCTCTTTAGATGAAGGGGAAAGTTAAACCCTGTCTGTATGTATTCAATCCTGTGCTAAATTAGGATTGCAAGTCATGTGACATGTCCTTTGCAGGTGGCAGTTTCTTTCAGAGTACCAGGAAGAGGTGTAGGTGACCACCTTAGCTTAGATGTGCGCCTTTTATATGAGGATGCATAGCTGAAAAAAAAGCTGAACACAAAACACTTGGTCTAGGAAATATATACTTCTGTGTGTATGTATATGCATACCTGCACATGTGTATATATTTATGTGGCATCCTTACCATTCAAGAACATTCGGATTCTACTCAAAACTGGCAGGTTATTAAAAATTGAAACGTTCATTCATTTTCCTTTTTAATTCAGCTTGCATGTACAAAACTATTATCTCAGCATTTGAGTGAGCCGTGCTTGTCAGTAGTTTAAGTAATTAAAGGGTTCAGTGGTTAAATATTGCTACAAGTAGTTCAAAAATAAATTGTTATTTTAAAAGACAGATTGGGAGAGAAGCACAGATGAATAATAAATATGTGGTTACATTCATAGATCTGTAGCTGGAAAAACAGCTGCTGACAACTCACTATTTTTCATCACTTTTCTTCATTAAAAAATGCTATTGGTGAAATTATGGTTGAGGGTGGGAAATATGAAGGAATGAAGTGTTAATGACAGTTTCCATTTTGAAGTTCAGCAATGATCCTCATAGCAAAGGAAAATCGATGCAAATATCCCACTTGCCGACCAAAACTAATCATGTCTGTTCCATTTGTCAAGTGTTAAATCACAGAGCTGAAATATTTCAATGAGCTATTTTAGTCAAGCTAGTCTTTCTGAGATTGTCCACTTATACAAAGTACTAAACTTAAAACCGTCTGTCTTGAGATAGCAAATGGTTTTGTTTGCGACTATCCTTACCTTGCCTCTCTACCTTCCTCACTTTATAATTTTTTAGTTTTTTAATAATTAGTCTTGTTAGTGAATTATGATTGAAATTAATGGACACCTGTCTGCTGAGGGATTAGTCACAGCCACAGTCTCTAGCTAACATGCTAACATGAGGAACAATAATACGCATCACAATATTTAAATATTCTGCTCTCTGCATGTTTACATTATCAAATGTCAGCAGCTGTCCTTGCTGTGGGTGATTTTGAGGTCTTTCAGGGAAATGACTATCACACATTGTTGTAGACAGTGGGATACATGGAAAATGACAATTTAATGACCAAAGCATTTGTTCTGCATCTTGTTTTCTCTGTCCTCCTTTCTGATGAATTCCCATCTTGAAACAAAAAGATGTGTGGGAACTGAGAGACCTTTAAAAAGTTATAACCTTAACAGATTCTAGTCATAGTCAAAAGCCTTTAAAATTATCTGCAATGTAATTTAAAAATACATATGTGTATCTGTAGTGACCCTGTCTTCCAGTGTCATTTGAAAAACTATCCAAACTCTCTTAGTTTGGTGTGCTACAGGAAGGTGGTTTACATGACAAGTCTTCAGCATTAGTATGTAAAACACATAATAACCAATTTCTGTGGTTGCTGTATAGAACAAAGCATATTTAATTATCTTTACTAAAGAAAGAATAATGTAGCTGTTATTAGACTTAGAAGTACATCACAGGCTCAGACCAGTTCATATGAAGCCTACTATTTCAGGAATTCTAATATGTATAGGTATTTTAAATTACTTTTTTTTCCCCTGTAGCATTATGCTTTAGTTTTCTCTATCTCATAAATACTAGGACTCAATAACTATACTTTAAAACGCTTTACATATCATTGTATTATAGTATGGTTACTTATCTTTGAAAGACACATTGCTATCCTGCTAGTTTCTGCAATGGCTAAATGTAATGTTTAGGAAAGAATGAATGGGCATTATTTTAGGTGTTACTAAATTGTTTTCTACTACTGTTGTTCTACTACTGGAATTTATTTTTAATTCTGTAGCTGTTGCTACATCTCAAGGCTTCCAATAAGCATTGTCTAAGGGACACTACTAAGTTCAGATGCAGATTTTCTTATATAAAATGTAGAGCTCTATACTGTGATAATTTCAAATGTTACACACGCTAGCTTTGAATATTGCTTGTCACACTATTTTTTTTTTTCCTGGAAATAAGTTCCACTGCCATGTGGAGGGAAAAAAGTGGCAGCACAGGAACAATGCAAATTCTGGGAATTTGATTTCTAATATGATCAACCAGATTTAAAGAAATCAGAACATACATTTACAAACACCCCCCCAAAATATTCACTTTGTATACTAAATATTCATCCCCCTCAATTCACTTCTAAAATATTTGGCTTTCACTTAGAACAAGGCTGATGATATTCAGAGAGGTATAATACTTTTATGTCACTGATGTCCACTTATACTACAGTGGCTTCTGGACACAGAAAAGGGCAGAAAACAAGTGGAAGTGTATCGGGTCTGGCTAAGCTGGAGTTCATTTTCCCACAGCAGCTCTCACAGTGCTGTTCTTTTCATTGGTAGCTGGAAATGTGCTGATGACACCCCAGTGCTTTGGCTGCTGCTGGGCAGGGCTGGCACAGCATCAGCACTGTCTCCTCATCAGTAGGCTGGGGGTGGGCAAGAACTTGGGAGGAGACACAACCAGGACAGCTGACCCAAACTGACCAAAGGACATTGCACACCATATGGTGTCTGGTCAGCAATAAAAGATAAGAGAGAGAAGGAAAGGGGAGAGCAAGGGGAATTTGTTACTTTTGACTTCTGGAGCAACTACCACCTACACTGAAGCCCAGCTTCTGGGGAAGTGGCTGGGCATTGCCTGCTGATGGGAAGTAAAGAATAAATCTTTTGTTTTACTTTGCTTTCAAACATGACCTTTGCCTTTGCTTTATTAAACTGCCTTTAGCTCGACCATCTTTTTTCCATTCTCTTTCCAACTTTTTTTCCCTCTTCTAATGGTAAACAACCACAATCTTTCTTTTTTTTTTTTTCCCATTTGACCAGGATCTGAATAAAAATATTAGAGTAGCTTGAGTTGTTTCAGCACAATAAGTGGAAGAGGAAAATGTATAATGTTTTCATATATAAAACTTCTCTGTTCTAGATCTGTCTAGCTTTTACACCTCTTTATGAGAAATTCAGAAGTAGGAGAGGAAAGCAGAAGTGTTGATGGCCCTTTTCTTGCAATACTATTTCTCTTGCTCAAAACAATGCCTGAGAATTTGACCCTGCTTGAGCAGGGAGGTTGTACAAGATGACCTCCAGAGCTTCCCTCCAACCCCGACCATTCTGTAGTTCTGTGAATTGATTTTGTTGCATCTCAAAGGAATGCATTTTCTAAGAGAGCTATTAGAAACAAGATGCTAACTGAGGTACCAATGACCTCTACTCTCTAGGCATTCCTTGGCAGTCATTACAAAGAGAATATTTCTGCTTTGTTTTGAAACCATGGGAATATTCCCCACTGACCATATCCTGCCTGCGGCCTACCTTCTCCCACAAATTGTAGGTTCCATATACTAATTATTATATCCTTTCTGTGCAAGGGGACAACTAAATTATATAATCATATTCAGCCAAAACTATGCTTTGGTATTCATACTAAAGTACACCTTAAATTTTCTTAGGTTTAATCTTTCCTTTGCTACATAAAATGCTGTACTTGTGTAAATGTAAAATTTTGTCTGCATCAGATAATACACGTTTACTGGGTAAAACAACCCCAACTTATTTATCTGAAATACTAATCATTAATACTAGTTTCATTATTTTTGAAACAATGTCTACATAAGAGGAAGAAGTTGTTTTTAGCTCTGATGAAACTAAGTAGTAAAAATTAGTCCTGTTTTGCTTTAGTGGAAATCTGATTCATTTTGCTTAATCAAAAAGACCACAACTTAGATTTTCCAGTCTAGCAGTTAATCAGAGAACAGGCTGCAGTTTGAATTTGAACTGTAATGCATTCAAAAGGCAAATTCATAATCTTAGGATATACAAGCCCTTAGGGTAATGGAATAACCTGTCTCTATTCCTTATATACTCACCTGAGACTTTCGATATGGGTATGAGTTAATTGCAAGGACAGATACCTGCTAGGAAAAGACCTACTTAATTGCAGTTACTATTCAATAGCTGTTGGTATAGTAATGGTTTCTGCATATTATTAATCTAGACTGGATTCAAAAGAAACCTTGAGGGTGCATCTTCTTCCTCTCTTCTCCAAGGTTATGGATTGAAGTAAGAATGTAAGTACTATAAGCATGAACTTACTGAGTCATCCACTTAAAATCACCAGGAGTTAAATTTCAGTGTTAAGAGAGAACAACTGAAAAAATTTTCCTTATTAAATAAAAACAAGTAAAGAGAATTTTTTGAATTTTAAATCTAGCAGTAACTGCATGTGACTGTTTACTGTAAATGAAGATCTGTGGAAAGTGCAGCTGAAGCTGTGTTTGCAGCTGTAGTGTCCTGGAATGCTGATGTAATAATCTAGAAAATGTCCCAGATTAACTTTTATTGGTGAGTTCTGGGAGAATGACACTGTTTTCATACTGAGAAGACAAAAAAATGACCTTAAAACTGTGGTCCAAATCAGAGTAGAAAAAGAATACAAAAATCTTAGTGTGCTGAAATTGTTTGATGTTTTCCATGATTGCAACTTATTATTTTTGTTTATGCTTCCTTTTAAAGGATATCAATCCAAGCAAAAAAATTAGGTTCGGGTGTCAGTATAAATCATAACTTACAATTTTTGATACTGCAGGCTTATTCCTTGGATAGAAGATCAGTACGGTGCCTGCAATCTTCACAAACAGTGGTGCTGGCTTAGAAGATTGTACTGGGTCTGGATGGGACAGAGTTAAATGTCTTCATAGCAATCAGTGTGCTGCTCTGTTTTGGATTTGTGGCTAAACCAGTGTTGATAAACATTTCTGGGCTACCTCTGAGCAGTGGTTTGCACAGTGGCAAGGCATTCTTTTTTTTTTCTCTCTGCTCTGCCTAATTGAGTATGTTGGGGGTGGGCAAGAGATTGGGAGGGGAAATATCCAGGACAACTGACCTAAGTTAGCCAAAAGGATGTTCTGTACCATATAATGTCACTTATGGCAATAAAATCTGGGGCTTAGGGAGGTGGTGAGTGATTTCCTGTGCATGATTTCTTTTTTTTTTTTTCCTCCTTCTTTTTTCCTCACTAGTTAATCTGTCTTTATTTTGACCCATGAGTTTTCTTGCTTTTGCTCTTCCTATTCCTTCTCCCAGCCTGATGGGTAGGATGGGTGAGAGCTATGTGGATGCATACCTGCTGGCTGGGGTTTACCCATCACACTGGTAAACTAATTTTTAAGTCAATAATCATCATTCCTGCAGCCTAAAGTTAAGTCAGCTTATATCCAAAATACATCAGTACCCAGGGTATGAGAAATGGTTAATATGTGCCAACTTGGGTAGCATGACTACTTAAAAGGTGACCAAAACATCCCTCAAAACTGGATGCATACACTAAGTAGCTGAAGAAAATAAAATAACAAAAAGCCTAGCAAAGCCACTTGTCTCCACAAGAAGCAACACACATTAAAGTAGTCATGTTATTTCTTCCATGAGATAGGAAAACTCTAAACCTTGCTAATGGAGTAGTTTTTAGGAGTTCTTATGTTTGAGAATTTCTTGAATTTTCTTTGACTAAAAATCTATTTTTCTATGCTGTATTTTAGTACCATCAAATATATAGTCATGTTAGAAAGATAAAAGGTAAAATTGGGATTTTTATTATGACTACATTACTCTTCTAACCACAAGGATGCTTCAGCATGTTGTGACATGCATCCATATAAAATGATTTTGGTGTTTCACCAGTATAACATCCTATTAAAGATACAAATTGGCATTCTGTCAGTGTAACGCATCCCTGAGGTCCTTCAGGAATTACTACTGAATTTCATTTCTCATTTAGCCGCTACATGCTGTACATTTATTAACAAAATGGAACTTTGGTAGATCTGCAGTGAACTGTGTTCACCCTTCAGGCAAACAAGCCCCTCAAAGCTCAGGAGTTTTAGCTCACAAGCTGTCTGCATGTCTTGCAAGTTTGCTTCTGTCTGCAAACCTAAAAGCACTCAACAGGCTGACATGGAAGGGATTGCCGAGAGGAAAAGTGAATATTTCAACAGTAAACCACTGGGAAGCTTCCACAGCTGAAAAGAAAGGCATTGAATAATCCTTTTCAGATGTGTCTTGGAAGGAATCACTAATCATGATATTTAAATTACTTTTAGGAGAAGTATAAGTGAAGATAAGGTACAGGTTAGTGGCTGGGACAAAAATGTTGTTAATGAGAAGCGAGAGAAGAACAAATGTGGAACACAAAGGGCAGAGACTGAAAACACTGAAACATCCCAGCTGTCCTAGTCACCAAATTCTTGAGCCAGACTTTGTAAAAAATGCTCAGACAAACCAAGAATCTGTTTTTCATAGATGCTGGAACAAAATAGTAGGGATTTAGTTAGCACTAAGTGACTACCGTGTCAAAACAAGATGGGCTGGAATTTTCAGTTACAGAAAGATTCTCATTCTGGGAGTTGAGGATTCTGATACACAACTCATTTGGGTATTAAAGCCATATTCTTAAGGAATATTAAATGAATGTGGTATGACCTGGTGCCCTAGTTTTGGCCAAGGACATTAGGAGCCATGTGGGTGTGCCTAGGTTTTTATTCTATACCATTCACACCATCTCTAGGGGTGGAAGTAAGGGATTCTCCCTTCCAAGAAGAAGGGGGCATGGCTTGGGGTGGAGGAAAAAGATGGCGTACAGAGCATCTGCTGGCACTTCTTCCTTTTCCATGGGAGCAAGTGGAGAATGGAGTGGTGGGTAATGCTGGTCCCATTGTTGGCCATTGCTTTTCATTGCCAGGGGCAAGGGGGAAAGAATTCTCTCTTTCTTGTTTCTAAGGACATGAATGTCCCTTTCTGGTCAGGAAAAAAAGGGTGGAGGGAGTGGTGGGGTGGTGGTGGCTGCAGCAATATTGCCTCGGACTCAGTGAACATTTTGCATGTAATCACCCTCTTTTAATACTGTTACTAACATTGCTGCTGTTACTGCTCATTTTCTTATCTCATTGCTGTGTCCAGTGAATTGTTATCTCATCCCATAATCTCTGCCCTTCATCTCTTTTTCAACAGAGGGGTTAGGGACAGAGGAGCAGCTATGTGGGGCTTTACTTCCAGCTGGGCTTAAATCATGACACCCGGCCAGGGCTGACTAGATTTAAATCTGAGTGTTTTTATATACCAGGAAATCTGCATCTGCTGGCTGTGATAATCAAAAAGTGATCAGAAGTTATGAAAAGATTTAGGTGCCTTTTGTCAGACAAAGTAGAACCTGTTTTTCATAAGAACTAGTACTGTCAGGATTCCCTACTTCTTGTGACCTGAAGACCTCACAAGAATAGTACAAAAGCGGCATCAGCTGATGTTGGAGGACAGATAGTATACATTAGTAGATGGCAGTTTGAGAAAGATACCTGTGAAATTGCATCCCACACATTATTAAGTCAGGAGGAGAAGGTTTCACTGCAATCTTAGAAAGAAGAGATAGGGAAGACAGTGGCTGAAATCAGCAGGAGGGGAAGACTGTGATGTTTGAAACATCCTTAGGTATTGAGAGTGAGATGAAGATGATGGGGAGAGGGGTGAGGGGAGTAAAGTTATTAATTTATTCACAGAAATGAAGGTGTGAAGATTTCTGATAAGACTGAAATAATGATCTTATCTCACTTTGCCGACTTAGAACTGAATCAGTAACAGCTGTCATTTAGCAAACCTTTATCTAGTCAATTTTAAAGAACCCCCCAAAACAAATAACTTCCAAATTAAACCATCCAATCACATGTTCTACAACCTACAGGTGTGCTTTTTAATTTTTACTCATCACAGTGATTTTTTTTCTGCCTAAGAATCTCTCCTCAAGCGCCCCCTTGCAAGAGTTGGGTGGGCCTCGTCAAGCTTCAGATCATTCAGATGTAGAAACAATTCAGGACTTCCTTTAAAACCCATCTGGCTTGCTCAGGAATGTAGAACAATAAATCTTTAACCTAAATGCATTTTCAACTTTGAAAGAAAATAAAGAGGAGATTCCAGAGCAATATTTTTAAATGCCTCTTCATGATTTCTTGCTGTACTTAAGGGGATCAAAAAGACTTCCTTAAAAAGGCTTCTCAAATGCTGAGGAGAGCATGAAAGATTAAGGTTCCTGATGGAACACACTGAAGGGTAAGACTGAGATTTTTTTAAATTGTTTTCTTTCTTCCTCTTTGTTGTTGCTGTTGTTGTTACATGGAGAAAAAAAATGCGCCTAAAGCTCCACAAGAACATTAAAATTTAATGTTCACCATAGTGGCTTAAAACTCTGATATTATTGTCTTTCCCAGGATAGTACTGAAAAGATCAGAGATGCAGATTTTCTGAAACTGGCAGATTTAGATTGAAGACACTCAAATCTCTGTGTATCCTTCTCTTTTGGTGATTTTGATATTAACGTATTTTGCCAGACTTTCAATTGCATGGAAAACAGCAGTATGGGCAGCACAGTCTTACAGTCTTCCTCAAATTCTATGCTGGTCTGTTAGCTATCCAGGAATATAGTAGATGTATATGAAATAGATTTTGCAAATAAGTTGTACCAGTGACAAACTGCAGCAGGTATACTGTGTTTCCTTATTGTACGAGTTTGAACACGAACCAGTGGGAGATCGCAAATCAGAATTATAATTTAACAGGAAAATTGAAATAAATGCAATAGTACAAGAATAGTGACAGAGTCAGGATACAACCTGACACCCTGTTAGTCAGGGTGGTGGTAGCAGTCCAGATGAAGTGGTTCTATGGGGTCTGGTCTTCACCTGACGGTCCAGTGGTAGCTCTTGCCCTCTGGGAATCCAGTAAGTAGGGCTGAGTGTGCTGTTCCAAACCTCAGATTATATCCAGGTGGGAATGCTTGGCTCCTCCCCCTGGGTGGAGCATCTCACAATGGGATGATGTAATTCTGTGAGTCATGCAGTGAGGCTGGATGGCCCATTAACAGAAGATATTCCTCTGGAGGGAGTTTCCAGGGATGTGTCATGGAAGAGATGAAGAACACTGCCCCACCTGGTTTGAACAGATGATGATAGAATACATACTTTTGGTTACATCTTACGCTGTAACCTAAGACACTTACAAACCACCTGCTTGGCAGAATTACTACATAAGCCAAAAGCCTTTTTTAAAAAAAATTGCTGTGGTTTGTATACTGCTGTGTAAGCAATCTCCTTCCTTAAAGTTATAACTTTCTTCATAGAAGCCATTGTCTTCAAAGTATTTGTTTCATCTAGACTGTAATTTTCAGAGAGGGGGTAACAAAGCAATTTTCTTGTTTATTTCTTACAACAATTAACTACAATGAAATTTAGGTGAATTACATGTTCAGTTACAACCAGCCATCTAGGTCTCATTCAGGTCCTAGCGGTCTTGTTTCCCAGTCTCTTATACTTGCAGAGGTACCTTGATAACTTCCAATGATTCCATTCAGTTTAAGAAGGTCTACTTTGCTTCATGTATGCTTCATGTATTCTACTTTGTTTCATGTATGATCTGATAAATCCTGTAGTTGTAACATTTCCATGTTTTCTGTGCATCTTGCATTTCTGTTTATGTTTTCAGTAGTCAAACCAAAAAATGCTGTTATTTAACTACAGGTTTAATCTGAGGTAACACTTAAAATTAAATGTGCCATTATACTTCACATTTCAGTTGTGTAAGGAGTTAAATCTGGGCAGTGTAGTTAAGATCTCACTTAAAGGAGCTGTGCTTTGGGCAGACTTTAACCTGTGACACTCAGTCATGAAGTATGTCTTAGCTGAATGGACAATAATTTAACAAATTGAGCAACTAGCTATTATTGGTTGTGTAGAGGACCAGGCATAAGCATGTTCTGTCTCAACCATTCTGACTGCTGTGGCAGGAAGGTGGTGACTGGAAGAGAGGGTCCCATGGAGCTGGGACAGTGCTGTTCTGAGCCGACTTCCTTTTCCACCTTGAGACTCACGCTCAGTGCTCCTGTGACAACTTCCCTGCCCCTGCCAGTTAGTTCATGGAGGGCTCAACAGGGCTGGATGCACATTCATGAATGCAATGGCATGAAAAAATCTATTTTATATAAAAGGGTGAACCAGGAAAACTATAAAAGGAAGTGGATCTGTCCTGCTTGTGCTCTTTTTCCTCTCTTTCTCTTTGTTTTCCCTTCTTTATTAACTTGAGATCCAGACCACGTATGTGGCAGGAGCAATTCAGGCTCTAGGGTCTGGTGATCTTTCTTCTCTTTTTCCCTTTTTGGCCCTTATTTCAGTCCTCTCCTGGAGTGTCCTGGCAGAATGTGGTTATCATATTTTATCCCCTACTTTATACTGAAGTTTGTTGAATGAGTTGGGAGCTTGAAAAGTGTATTGTAAAAGTTAAGGGCTTGTTAGCCAACACTTTTGAGACTAAATAGTGGGCTGGTCCCTGGAGTTCAGGTGGTTGTACAATAAAGCATAAGAGCTTCCTGACGTGTGGACTGGTGTTTTTGTTCAGCCTGATGAGAATTTATAATATCATGTCTGCCCTGCGTGAGTTGTGACAGATTTGCCTTATAATGCTACTCACTCCTACTCAGAGATCAAATGCCACCTACTTTCTTAATGCTGCTTTGTGTTTTGCTGTGGCTTCTACATAGCAAACTCAGTTTCTTGAGAAGTATTACAGCATTTTGAAATTTTCTTTGCAATAATTCTTAGAACTGAAGAGAAACTGAAAAAAGACATGGAGCAGAATTATGAGGATATTCAGAAATTGCTTATGGTGGCAATAGGAGAGCAAATTAAAGTCACTGCTTTGTATTCTGTAATGGTTGTCTTGTGCTGCAACAAATGTTAACCCTCTAGAGATGGAGCAAGAGCCACTGCTATGTTGTATAATACTTAGAATTCTGGCTTGAAGTGTCTAGAGGTGTAAAAAATAGCAGAAAAAAATGGGGAATCATAATTCTTTATAGCATTGAAATATTTTCTAGAACTTTTTGTGTCAGTCAAGTGAATAGGACATGGCTTTCTTGTTTTATAAATGGAAAATAAGCAGGGATATTGGCATCTTTTAGTGTAACATTTTCCATCTTAGAGGACTACATGTCTGTTAAGAAGGTAAAACAGTGATTTTTCTGCTTTGGTGATTCATCATATAATTTTAGGCCTGCAGCTAGAAAAGAAACCCCCACATCCTCAACTGTGACTCTTTCACCCTGACCATCTAATTGAAACCTTCTGCATCTAAAAATAAATCATAAGAATCTCCTATCCCCATTATGAGATACTGAAGGCTTCCAAAACTAATTGGCCTTCTGTTGGGAAACATAAAAATAAGAATGCTAAGCTTTTCCAGCAATGTTTTGGTAAGCCTCTAAGTTGGCTTTGAGAGGTGGTGTAATCTCCTATTATGCATTAGTCAGGAGACTTGGAAGTAGAAAGTGGATGACTTAGAAAGGGATATTATTTGACTGGAGAAAATTATGAGGAAGTATTGCCAGATATAAATGCATTTATACAAAGAAGGGGGCGAAATAAAAAGAAAACAAGATAAAATGCAACTGGGCTCTAATCTGTTTGAGAAAAATTGAACAAAAGACTCAAGCCGTTAAATCTTAATTTAAACTTTCTGGGACAATACCCAGATTTATTATGTTTTTTCCAAGAATAATCTCTGGCTTTTCCAAAGTAGAAGCGATTCCAGTCATTAGAAGTTAAAACTGGTATTCTTACTCTGAATAATAGGAAATTGTAAATGTCATTGTTGGTAGCATATATATATAGTGGGTGTGTTTCTATTACTTCAATTAAAGTGAGAATCATCACTTAAAAATCCAAATATAAGTCTCCCTGGAAACCTGTTCCAAATTTGCTTACCCTTTCAGTCATATAGCATCAGGTGATACCAGAGTATTGCTTAAAGAAGGACAGATTCTTTGAATTGTTCCTCTCACATGTTTCTTTCCACATTAAACACAAACTTCAGAATATTTACCAGTTATTAGGTTTTGACACTACTGGAGAGAGATTTAAAAAGATTAGTGCTCAAGGAGGTGCAGTCTTTAAATAGTCTCAGTACTTGTACAGTGAAAGCATTCAAGATGGTGTAGCTAACTCCTCTACATATCTGTCCCACTTCAGAGGCAGGGAGAAAGGAAGAGAGGATGGGCCTTGTTTATCTTCCTCCACTTTTGAGATTGACTACATTTTACAGATTTTATATTGTGCACAGCTCAGAACTTGTAGACATTCACAGATCTTCCTGCTTTATAATATTTATTTTGGTCAGGATGAACATTCTAACTAACTCTTCAGAGCTAAGTAACAATTCGGAAAATCCTAAGCTCTGCAGATCCTGATTCTTGTGGGGGACTTCAGAAAGCAACACAGTGGTGCACAAGCAGCTTGAGAGATTTTTGTGGTGTGTTGTGAGTCCTAATGCAACTACTGTGCTGCTCACTAGGAGCAGTGCTCTGCTGAACTGATTGTTTGCAAATAAGGAAGAAACTTTGAGCTTTTGAGCAACTGCTGCAGAATGAGGTTGGTAAATTAGTCCAAAATGACAAAGAAAAGGACAGAATACTGAACAATACTCTTTTTGCAGTCTTCACAGGTAAGGTCAGCCTAGATCTATGGCAAGAAGAAAAGACGAAGCATATAGTTAACCACTAATAGAATGGTTACAATGGTGTCTATAGACAATGCTGCTGGCAATTTATAGGATGCATCCAAGGCTGATAACGGGGTTGAATGTTGTCGTTGCAAAGGCACTTCATCATTTTTGGAAGGTTATGGAGGTCAAGAAAAATTCCAGATAAGAGGAACAGTGACTGGAATGTATCATTACCTTCTACATAAAAGGCAAAAAATAAGATTCAGGAAACCAAAGAGTAGTTGACAAGGTAACTGGCTAATAAATGGGAATCTGATTTCCAGTTTTCATGCTTTCTATCTGATGAATGGAAGCAGAACAGGAGTTCTGATTTATTGGATAGTATAACACATTTATGAGCAATATTTTTGTGCAAAAATAGCTGTGATGAAGCCAGACCAAAATGTTTACTCTGCTAGTTGAAGACCTACTGAAACCAGGGAAAAAGCCGCAAAAAAGAAGAAATTTTCTAGGTGAATTCATCTGAGCAATTATAAACATTTAAGAGACATGAGTGGTTCTTTTCAAATCTACCAATACAGCATTTTTGTAGATAATAAAATAATTTTTTATTTTCAGAGTTTACATGTCAGCAGCCCTCAGGAAGGGTTAAGCTCATCAGTAATTGTCCAGATACCAAAACCAGACTATAATGCAGAATATATCCACCATTTTTATTTTTCACTGAGAAAGAAAAATACCCTGTCAGTAAATCACATCACACTGACAAATCGGTTTTCCACTTCATTGGTCTACTACTTAATGTATAGCCTGTGGCAATCTATTTATACAGGTTAATCAATTAAACAATTTCATAGTTCAAGATTTAAAATGCATTATCTACTCTCATAACTTACAGAGGGCTTAAATGCAATTTTTTGTACTGATCATTTTCAGTACTATAGCAGTTTTAAAGAAAGTCTGACTAAATATGTGAAGGTCTCCAACCCAAACCATCTTGTGATTCTATGACATGGAAGAGGGTAGAAGAATGAAAGATCCCTTGTCAGCAATCCCTGCTAGCCAAACATAAAACTGCTTTAGTCCAGTAGTGGCAATAGTGTTTTTCCCAGTCTTGTCTGCTGATAGGACAGCTCACAGCAATGGAAAAGTAAGCACATATTTCTTTTTACCTGTCTCTGTGAGCATTCTCAAATTTGAACTGATTGTTTATATTTGATACTGTCTCTTTTTAAAAGGTCACAGTATTAAAGCATGTCACCGAATCAGGCAATAATTCATGTTGTAAGGAAACAAGGATGTTTCTCATACAACCTCCCATTCAGGCATGGTCAGCTGCAGAATCAGGCCATGTTTCCCAGGGCCATATCCAGATGGGTACTTAAAAACATTCAAGGATGGAGTGCACAATCTCCCAGGGCAAATGACTCCACTATACTTGTACTGAAAAAAGTTTCCCCTATGTCCAGTCTGACTTTTTTCTGTCTTATCACTGCTGTCTTGTCTTCTTTCCACCCAGTGCTTTCAAGGGCATGGCTCCATCTTCTCAGTGTGGTTCCTTATTGGTTTTTAGGTTTCCCTGAAGCCATCTTTCCTCCAGACTCAACAAGACCTGGTCCTTCAGCCTCTCCTTGCAGGGTAAACAACACGATCTTGATCATTCTGGTAGCCTTCTCCTGAACTCCTGCCTTTATTGTAGTGGGGGCATCCAAAACTGGATGCAATATTCTAGATGTGGTCTAGTGAGTGCAAAGCAGAAGGTGACTATCCCTTCCCTTGACTGCTCCATTTCTTGTAGTTGGCTAATTGAACAGTCCCTCTGATCAGCTTGCCATTTTAAATCACATTCCTGGTACCCTACCCCTTCCAAGGCTGGATAAAGTAAGCTTAGGTATGTGATGTGGAGACCTTAATTCACAGTATTTCTAGGACTACACTGAACTGATGTGGACAAATTAAGACCTTGATTGAGCAAAACACTTTAGCACATGGTTTACTTTTTGCTTTACTGAACAATTTTTGAAATACTTGGTGTTTTGGAGATGTCTCTGACATTATGCTGCCACACAGACTTCTAGGACAGAAAGAAATGCGTGAGTCAGATTCTCTGGAGGGTGAAGCTTTACCACATAGCACTTTGCTCTATTTTATTTGAGTAGGAATCTCCTTATAATACGTGTTATTGTTGCTTAAAGATGACTTGTTTATTCCAGTTGCTGACTACATACTGATTTTGCAACTAAACCAAAATTTGAGGTAATGGGGTGCCATTACATCTAGTGATTACAATTTAAAATAGAATTGCTACTAATTCATGTTTTGGATGTTTAAATGTTTATGCAGTAAGAAAGAGAATATCAGAGCATCCGGTACATGTTCTTGCAATTCCAAAGCACTGAAGTAGTTCTATGATTACAACCAATATTTAATGATACACAGCAGTACAGTATATTAAGGAGCCTTTATTGACTTCAATTATAGATAAACTAATCAGCAGATAATGACAGAAAAGGAAAGTGAATGTAGTCAAACACTAAACTTGAAACACATATTGCAAATCAGTAATGTTTCAAATTAAACACTTACAGACTAAGCATTCAATGATTAATAAAAAGTACACAACTTACAATTAATTCACTTGCTGAAAAATATACAAAACATGTTAATACCACTAAATTATTATGTCCTTTGCAGTTACTGGTTGGCAACTTTACTGTTTGCGTACAAAAATCTTTAAAGTGTGTGCAAAATGTAATTTAAATTCAGTAAATATTATACAATTCAAGCACATAACAACTTTGCCCTCCTCCTCCAGAATTTGCCAGGAAAAAAAGCAATCTCTTTATAATTTCCCTTTGTTGCAGTTAAATAATACACAATGATACAGTATTATTTCTAAATTATAAATAGCTAACTCTTTGTCAACACTTGAATGTTGAGTCTGAAGCACTTCAGGAGACTAAATTTTTTTTCTTTTTTTTTCTTTTCTGCACGTTAAGATTTCTTTTTTACTTCGGTGTCGCTCTAAATGTGTAGATTCTTTCAGGTCTTGAGTTTAGAGGCATCAGAAAAAGCCTATCCCAACTATGCTGGTCTGTTTAGATATATCCAAAAATATCCGGGGCATAGTATCTTGAGTCTTTTATGATGGCAGACATATTGACTGGTCTTTAGCAGCTACAAAGTGCTTCATTTTGTGATCTCCTTTCTGCAGTGCTTCTGTAAGATCCTCAGAGCCTGCCTCCTTTTAGCGAGCTCAAGGTCATTTTTGGAAACTGCAATTTTCTTTCTTTGCGCTATCTACCACTGGGGTAAAACAGTGGCCTGGGAGACATCACCATGTGTTTTCAGTGCCTTAAATCATATGGGAATTATGCAGTTCTGAAATGCAGAACCTATCCTCCAGAATTTCTAATCCCAGTCAGTCAACCTCTGTCTCAGTTTAAAGGATTCTAAATTTCCATGACTTCTTTTGCAGTTATTATTATTATTATTATTATTATTTTCCTACTTTACCCATTCTAGGATCTTTGGCACATTTTCAAGTGTATCTCAACAACTCTGAAAGTTGGAAACTTGGGCTGAAAACTGACTGTTATATAATCCTTTCACTGTACCATTCAGGGTGTCTGCCTAATGGGTGTATAGCAAATGTGTGTTGCAAGACTCAGGTTAAAATCACAAAGAGAAAGTGACACTTGAACTTGCAACTTCCATTTACCAGAATGGTACGTCTAAACAATTTTTAGTTGCTTTGCTCTATTTGGTTTACCTAAAAACCAAACCAGGTCAGGTAAAATTATACAGGGAAATGCTACTTAATTGTACCTGATAAAACCTGATTTTATAGAATGACCTTAAAAATGCAGGGAAAAGAGAAACACAAGGCAGAGGAATAGTGGCATTCAGGCCCCTCCCTCCTTCTCTCTCTTTCCTTCTCTCTTGCCTTCTCCCTTTTGCTTTTTACCAAGTCAGCGCCTTTTTTTCAAATTAACAGAGGATGCAGCAGACATTTACAAGAGTTATATTCTTCAATCTACTTAAATAAGTTTAATGACTGAAGGAGTTCATAGTGGGAAGGAAGAGCAGTAGTTTGTTATAAAATGTTCTCTGATAGTCTAGAGAACTGTTTTTGTTTATTATTGTGAATCTTCAAGGGAAGATTTCTTTTAAAGGAAAAAGGTAACCATCTGTGCCTGAGCACACATCCTGCTTCTAAAACATAGCAACTTAGTTTGCTCGGTGTTTGAAAATCTGCCATGTTGCATAAAATTCATTTCTCAGTGTGTTCCTCTCAGTACATTTGGAAAAATATAACCTTCAATGTAGTATAAATTTTTATGGCATTTGATTAATTACAGATTACAAGACATGGGGACCAAAGGCTGATATTTCTTCCTACCATAAAAAAATCCTACTCATTAAGAGGGTCCTTGAGCAAAAATCCCAACATCACAAAACATTCGGCAGCAGAAAGGTTTGAATCCTAGAATGAATTGGACTTTCAACTTTGCAGTTAGACTCTTAATTTCACAGGGCCAGAACAGTTGCACTTTTGCCACAGGAGATTTGCATTCGCAAAGGCTTTTGTTTTAGTTTATGCAGGCTGTGCCACATGCTGCTGGTGCTCCAAAGGTTTCTTATGTTCTGCTTGCAAGGCACAGCACTGAGGAACTCAAATGCTAAGGGATTTAATGTAGCTGCACATTGTCTCCCACTTGTATTTCCTTTGATAATCCTGTGACAGTACATACCACAGTAAAACACAGTTCCTTTCTTTTTCATGCCTGAGTAGATGCACTGACTCACTCACTGAATAATGTCATCAGATCACATTCTCTCAGTTGTCAGTGTCTGACTCTGTGCAGTTTCTGTCTGGTCCAGAAAAACATCTTTGTGAAAGCCCTGGTTTTCTGTAGTGGAATAAAATACAATTAAAAGTACCAAAATCATGTTTTAATAAGGCCAAAATCATGGTCTTGACAGCCTTATTGGAGAGGAGACACTCAATCTCTAAAATTTGAGCTGTATATATAATTTGGCAGAGAAACATTTTGCTGCTGCAGGTTGTATTTAATTTCAAGATGCATTTCCACATCAGCAGAAAATTGTGACTGTATTGTTTTGGCAAACTGAGCCAATTCAAAATGATATGTGGCAGGTGGAAGAAAAGAAAATAATTTCTTTACCAATATTGAATGAACACAGTGTAAAGAAAACAAAAAATTGTGCAGGAGGAGAAGGAGGCAAGAAATAGAGCTGGATACCCTGCTGATGGAAATAAAATTATTTCACTAATTTGGATGAGATCTGTCTGATTACTTCAGCAATGGAACCTGCTCTTGAGTGGAGATTGCTGCTTAATTTCCTGGCACCGTAGAGAATAACTGCCTAGGGAATCTCCAAGTATCTCTATCAAAAACATTGAAATTAGCAAAAAGGAAAAACTTTGCATATTCTATCTTATCTCTATTCCAATATAGATATTGTCATCATGATATAGTTTCTAAATCTTTGTCCAGCTGTAGTGGATGCTGTACTTTATTTCACGTCAGTTGCTTCTGAGACTTGAAATTTATGCCAGACAAGAAATTATGGATTATTGGCAGTATGATTCATTCCCAGTACAAAGTACATTTATAGAGAGAACCACTTACATCCCTTAGCATCTTTTTCTCTGTCTTTCTGCATTTCTGAAATACTGACAAGTACTTTTCTTCTCATTCAGACAAAGCTAGTTGTAGGTCTTTTGAACAATGGGATATTTTAGCAGAACAGTAAGAGAAACTTTGACAACTTTCCAGAAGTTTTCAGCCTTTTGTGAAGGAAAGGTTACCTGCCTTAAGCCTAAACCGACTGCATACAGAAAATGGTGCCCCACCCCAGATCGTGTTGCTATCACCTCCTCATTACAATTCCTTTGGTATCTTGTATGTCCTTGTTCACAGTTACTGTTGCAGAATCTAGGTGCCTCTCAGGCACAAAGATTTAACTCAGGATTTGCTTCTTAATCTTTAATCCCAGGTTAACAGCAAGCTATAATGAATTGCTCATTAATCATTCTTGACAAGTATTCAGGTAGTTAGAAAAGCAAAGCTGGTAGAGAGAGTCTTTTAGTATTATAGGTAAGCTGTGGATAGGTTGTGGTTTTAACTTGTTACCTTTATACATATCTCTATTTAATCATTAAAATCTCTATATTAGTACCTTTCCCTGAATGGTATGTTGTACTTTTATCCTAGAGACATGCATGGACACAACACAATGAACATGCATGTGTGAATATTTTAAGTACCATGATCAACTGTGTCAAACTTTGAACTTGCATTTGAAATTATACATGTCCACTGACACTGTGGAATGGAGAACCTAAGTCTTTGCTTCATTTTCCTTTTAAAATAAAATTCTGCTTCTTTGTTCTCTTTTTTCATTCCTTGGTATTCCTTTGTTAACTGTTCTACTTGTGCTGAATAAGCTCTCATAAGACAGTATTTGGTTCGCCTTTAAAGATGCATTTTGAAGTTCTATGGGTTACAAGTCATGAGAAGGAGTTGAAAAGCCACAGAGATCTGAGAACAGTCACCATCTCCCAAAGGACATAGTGCAGTCTGCTCTCCCTCAAGCCTGTCCGTATGGCTCAGTGACTGTGAACAAAATTATCAGGTGTAGTCTAGCATGCCTTTTGGAGTTAGGCTTAAAAAACCATGAAGCCCAGAGCTCCAGGGACACTGCAACTACAAAAGGCATGCCAAGGGGAGCACGGCACTGCCCTAGCATTGCTCCCCCTGCACCTTTCTGCTTGGCACCAGCTTCAGGAAAAGGCTACTTTTACTGCTTCACTTAGGGTTAGGGTTACGCTTAGGATTAGGGCTGAGGGTTCACAGAGTAGTTTAAATGAACATGAGTTGTATGATCCATACCTAACAGTGTCATTTGCACTGCATGAATAGCTTGGCTCAGAGTTACCAGTGGTTCCTTTTTTGTGTCCAGATGGAAGCATGCCTACAACATACTCTGATCCTGGCTATTGTCCCTCTTTTGCACGCACTCTGATTCACTTTTGCTGCAACAAGAGAATATCCACTTTGCTTGCAAAGATTATTCCTTAGAGCTTAGTATATTTGTGTGTTTCCAAAACAGTCAGTATTGTGGTAATTTAATCAAAGTGCTCCTAATGCTCTTCATACTTTTATGTTGTGAAAATAGATAATACCTAGACACTTCCTCTAGGACATCTTCCTTACTTATCCCTGAGTTTATACAAATTATCTTTTGTTTGCATTCTGCCGCTGTGTGGCCTGGCTGGTGGAGGAAACTGTTGCTTTTCCCTAAGAATTCCTGGCTCAGGAACTCCTGGCGGTGTCCGAGCACCTCGCATACAGCTTCCCTCTCACCCGTGCGATGGAGGCACGCGGCCAAGCCCACACAGAGCTTGCTAGCTCGAGCGGTATCAGAAGTAAAGAGTCCAGAGATGGCTCTTGCGAGGGATCCGATGTTTATTCTGACCGGCACGCAGGCTGGCCAGGTAGCAAGAGCACGGGCACCGCCCACCAAGTTCTTTATCAAGGGACACAGACAGGGGAGGGACAACAGCTGAGGGCCAATGTGGTGTGACCCAAGGTTAGAGTGACTGTCTGGCTGCTGACCAACCAGGGGGACCCTCCTCACACAGGTCACAAGACCAGGTGAGGGGATCCTGGCCAGCTGACTTGTGGGGGGTGTTAGATCTCTGAATTCACCCACCACCGAGCTGCTGAGCCCCCTGGTTCCCCAGCCATCCCAGCTGGTGGCTCGGGGACTACAACAGCATTCCACTTGGAAACTTACTTCACATGGCAGTGCTTAATGGGCTAATGTAAGATCTTTCTCAGAGACCTTTTTGTAAGCCTATTTAAGATCTTGACATAGTTTGACTACTGTTTCCCCTCACCTATTCCACTTTTGCTTGTAACATCAAAAAGTAGTTCTGTTTCTTTGTCACTATTATTTGTTTTTAAAGTTTTGCTTCTGAGTTTTAAGATTTTGTTATTCTCCAGATGTCTGCCTATTTTTAACTCACAGTGCTGGCTGTGTTTTTTAATAAGGATACAAAGAAAACCAGGTTATTTAGTTAGCAGAATATCAACTCCAAGTTATTGCTTCCCTTTCTTCATATTCCTACCTGAAGAGTCCAGCTATCCATTAGTCTTCAAAATATATAAGCAGGACTTAGTAAGTTTGTTAATTAGTGTCCTTAAACCTCAAATACTCTCAGCTAGTACCTAGGATTTGCAGATAGCTTTTGTTTCCTTCTGTGTTCTACCTGTGATCTCTGGTTTTGATAACTTCCCTATAATATTACTATCAATAGCAATGCTTCCCTATCTTATTTCTTTCATTGTTCTTCTTCCTGTTCCTAACTTCTGACCTTTCCTATTCCTTTCAAACAGATGGAACACAAGTATCTAATTTCTAAATTATTTAAGATTTTAAAATTAGTATTGGAGCAACCCATATCTGGCAGGAAAGCACTCTCAGAGCAACTTCACAGAACCTTCTGGTTTGTAAAACTTGGTTTAAACACCAAACAGCAAAAGCACCTGTACAGTCAGACCTCAAAGGTGCAAAATACCTTTGCTGGTCATGGTCTGAACAAACTGAATTCCCCTCATTCCAGAACAATATCTCATAGCTGGGCTACATCACTGGTCTCTAGTGAGTCTGACCAAGGCTCAGTGAAACCAAATCTGACTTCAAGCTTCTTACCTATGTTCCTTTAAAGACAGTGCTACGACTGTTCACCATGTCTTCCTTTTAATCTGATCAGTAAGCAGTGCTAGTTTCAGCAACCTGAAGTGTTCCCACTTTGCTGTCTCTAGTTAGGCACTGAAACTCATATTTGCAATGATTCTTTTCCTGCCTTTAGTTTCTAATTTACAGTACTTTCAACATAATAGGGTGATATTTAACATAAGCTTTGGGTCCTGTGTGTTCACATGGCTTGCCTCGTACAGTGGTAGAACAGTAGTTTCACCCATCCATAAAAAGTTATTATTTCAATATCCATAGTATTTGGAAAAGTGCAAATGATGTCTGACTTATGTGACAATGGTGAGTACTAGTCTACATGTTGGTAACTGAAATCAAGACAGTCTCATTATCAGAGAAAAAAGTAATGAGATGTGTAGCTCTGTCTGTGATTTGTCTTGATTTGTTATTTCCACTACATGCTGTCTAAGTTTGAACACCTAAAATGCACATACGTACATGGGAAAAGATAACAAAAATATATTAAAAATAGATTAAAAAAATGTTTCCTTCAAAGACAGGAAATCAAAAACTGTAACAAAGCTGTAACTTACCTTTAAAGTCATTAGAGCTGGAGAAATAGTTGCTTGAGAGAGCTCAGTAAAATCATTAGCAAATTTATGCCTAAAATTTTGAAGACAGTATTTCATTACTGAAGCTTTCAGCTTTTGTTGTTTGTAGAATGGAATATGGAATATGTATCTCTAAAACTATTGTTTGTAGAGATATATATTCCATACAAGTCAATATTTGATCTCAACCAACAGTGAAGACAGAAAAATTATTCTCAGGACAACGACATTAAAATTATTCTGCATAATGCTATAATTATTACCTCCAAAATTACTTCAACGTATTAAATTGCCTGATGCTTTTCAGGGAGTAAAATCCAAGACAGGCATCTGATCTTAGAAAGACAGAGGAAAATATTGCTATAAAGACTAGTTACATACATTGTCTGAAGTAGACATTCTCAGAGTTGCTCCACTGACTGGATTTTTGGGGGAGTGGGGTTCATGTGGGGAGAGGATAGATATTTTTCAACAAATACATGGATTCTGGAGGTCTTCACTAAGGATTACATTTTTGTAGTTTGCAGCCTCCACTTGAGCCCCTGAGGAAGCATGGCTGTCCTCTGCCCTATAGAGATATATTTATTCATTTTATGCAAGCTGCTTATGGAGAATCATTACTGTAAGTGGAGAAAAATGTTGATTCTTATCACCTGTGGACTGATTGTAACCTGATTATATACAAAGTCAGAATCAGGCTTTTTGTCTCTTCGTCTGAATAAAGAATAAAATATTCCACTAGAGACATTCAGTATTAACGACATTGCATAGCAATAAATACTTACCAAGGACATATTTATTTGCTATTAATACATATATCTTATCTCAACCAATCTCTTTAGTTACTTAAACCAGAATATATGTGACTCAGTGTTGGCTCTTAGTAAACAGGTTTCAACAAACCACTAAATCCTGGGGTACATTAATTTGTTTTATTTCATTTACCTAAATCAGATAATGATAAATCTATATTTAGAATTGGAGCTGCAAGGGAAAAGATAAGGCTATTAGAAAAACCATAACCCAGCAGTTTTAGAATGACCAAGGCCTTGTTAAAAGCCTAAAAACATATCATGTCTTTTATTTAATGGGGAAAGTTGCAAATCTAAAGTATCATTTCAAAGTCTGTTTATGCACTATATATATATCACTGATAAAGCAAATAATCGCTGAATCTTCCAACCTAGACAGTTAATTAGGGAAATCAAAAGATTTAGCTAGAGTAAAAGAGAAGGGTTTTTTTTTCTTTAATCCTCATAGGTTTGTTAGGATTAATATTAAAAGATCCTGGCTAAAAATTAAGCTATAGCAGTGGGATGTGATGATCTGGTTTTCATTCATTAGGAGGGTTTCCCTAATTCCAGCTATAAGACAAATTTAGGCATTGTGTCTGCTCTGCTGGAATCTGAGTCTTACGGCTCAAAAATAGCTGTGAACATTAATGAAGACCAGCAGATACAGAGCAATGATGTCCCCTGATTGCAATCAGAATCATGAATTAGAAATTGATACATGGCAGAATATAAAAGTAGGTGTTCAGTAGCAAACCACAGAAGAGGAAGGTTTTGATGACTGTAATTATTAGCTTGATGTTTTTCCCTAGCTCTTAGATTATAAATCACTGCATTTTGCCAGCCAGATACAGTTGCAAATATGTACCTCATATTTGGCTAAATTTAGGATAGTAAGGAAACTTGCTTTGCTCTTAGTTTTTTTAGTTTGTTTATGTGTTTGAAATCTCTCTACTTTTGGATAAAGATTAGTCAAGTGAAAGAGAAATCTGAGGTTACCTGTGAAAAGAAAGCAGAAGAGCTTCTTAGTAATTTTGATATTATTTTTATATAGCATTGTAATCATACACTGACATTTCCAAATTGGGAAGGGTTATTGAGTTAGAATGGGAAATACAGTTAACAAGAGCTCCTCAAAATCACATATTTATTTAGAAATCTAAATAGAGATGGCAAAATTTCTTTGTGATCAGAACCACATTTTAAATAGCTATCTTCTTAAAAAAAGTCTGCCTACTGGGAGAAAGGAAAATGGCTGGAGAAGGGGAAATCACTGCTCCCTGGTCATGCAAGAGTTCGAAAGGGGTTAGTACCATCAGCTTCCATATTTCTTCAGCAGGAGTGACAGAGCTCTTGTAGTAGTGATAGTGTGACAGTTCTTGTAGTAGTGATAGTAGTGACAGCTCTTGTACTGCAGTAGTGATGATGGCTCTTGTAGCAGAAGGAGAGACAGAGCTGTGCCTCTGCAGCCAGTTTAGCATATACACTGAGGCAACTCTCAACCACTTTTGTTCAATGGCTAAGTTGCTGGAAAAAAAGTGTGTCATGAAATTTCAATGTCATATCACCTGAAACTGGGTTAATAAATTCCTAAATTGCAGTAGCACAATTAATTTGGACTTAGCAGGGATACGCTTTCCGTAACAGAGAATTTGCCCTCTGTGTCTCGTGAGAACATTTAGTCAGGACGGCAGTCCTCAAGAAATCCACTTCAAAAGATGAGAGGTGTGATATATACATATTTGATTGAAATTAAGTCTATCTACCATACAAATACCTCAGCTTCTATTCTCCATTGTTCCTTTATTCCTGTCTATAAAGAAAATTTTTAAATTACTTTTCTTCCTTAATATTGTGTGTTGGAATTACATTATAGATTGTTTTCCCCTTTTAAAATTCTTGTAAAGACTAACAAAATCTCAGGGACTAGTGAGAGGGATTAGGTCTGCGAGTAGATTTAATATTTGACAGCATCCATTTGTGCTGCAAATTTCAGGTGAGTATGTTTTTTTAATGTCAATGTTATCTACAGTGCCTTTATTACTATCCTGAAAAGTGGTGCCGAGTGCACATGCAAACAGCTGCTGAACTCTTCTGGAGTTTCTGCAGTTTTCTAAACAAGACAGTAATTTTCTTTGGCCATCTTCTTCATGGAATGATTACACTGACATAAAAGGTCAGCATAAATTCTTCCAGTCTCTCTTGAATCAGTGTTCAAATACTCAAACTCTGCTGCTAGGTGAAATTAATTACTGCAGAGACAGTGTTCGTCGTGAGGTCTCATTTTCATGTTGTATAATTATACAGATATGAAGTATAAATAGCAACTATTCAAAACAACTCAAAATAGCGCATACAGCCAATTTCTTCCTTGTAGGAGAAATGTTAAGTAGTAGATATGTATATTTTAAGTCTAGTTTTTATCATCTTGTTGCAGTTATATTTGCATTTTGCTGGAATGTGCTTGTGACAGCTTTTGATGGGGGAGGTGTATCAATATTATGAGGATATCACATAGCATAAACCAGGTTGTCTAATAATTCAAAAGCAAAGAACAAATTTTATATTAAATGAGTTTTGCTTTGTTGACTGTAAGACAATTCTGTTAGAGCCAGAACTGAACTTCTTACCAGCATAACACGTTAAATGAAAAAGCACAGTTCTGTCGATGCAACAGCTTAACAGTGATCTGTGGCATATGAAATACAGAAGTGTTACTTTATAACTCCAGTCCAAAAAACGACCATCAACCAACTTTAACTTAGAGACTACACATTTGTTGTCACCTACAGCTGAAACACTTTGCACTATTAAAATGTGAGTTAACACTGCAAAAGAATTTTAAGAAAATTATTTGGCTGAAGAAAATAAAAGCAAAGCAACTGAACAACAACTAGATTTTAATCAAAATTAGCTTTAAAATATGGGAAGAATATTAAAATAGAAAAAGTATTTGGTTTCTTCTTCTAAGTGAATTGAAAGGGTGCATCAGTCAAATAACAAAATTCTTAATCTGTCATATTATCCAAGGGATATGCTTGGGTTTCTTCTGTAGTCACAAATGTTAGCCGAAGTGAAGATTTCAGTAGCCTTTGGAATCTCACCAGTGAGGAAGCTAAGGGTGCACAAGGAGTAGGGAGGGGACACAGCTGGGACAGCTGACCCTCGCTAACAAAAGGGAAGTACTGCACCCTATGGCATCATGCTCAGGAGTAAAAGCTGGGGAAGAAGAAGGAAGGGGGGTGTTCGGAGTAATGGTATTTGTCTTCTCAAGTCACCATTACACGTGATGGAGCCCTGTTCTCCTGGGAATGGCTGAACTCCTGCCTGCCCATGGAAAATGGCCAATTAGTTCCTTGTTTTGCTTTCCTTATGTGTGCAGATTTTGATTTACCTATTAAATTGCTTTTATCTCAAGCTGTAAGTTCTCTCACGTTTACTCTTCTGTTTCTTTCCCTCATTCCACTGGGGATGTGGTGTGAGCAAGGGGCTGTGTGGGACCAAGCTGGGGTTAAATTATCACAGACCCCTTAGGTCACAGATATATTTCTTTAAAGCTGTCTTTGTTAGGTCTGGCTTTTTTATGCCACGTCAAGAACTTCTGGGCGTTTTTTTGTAAGGCAGGAAACACTGTTTATTCTAGCTCCAGGGAAATAAATTTTAGCATCAACTTTTTGTTTTAAATATAAGTTAGTACATTTTCACAGAATCACAGAATATTCTGAATTGGAAGGGACCCACAAGGACATGGTTGGCCCTCCTGGCTGCCAGGGCACTGCTGAGTCATGTTCAACTTGCCGTCAACCCGGACTCCAGATCCCTTTCTGCAGCTCTGCTCTCCAGCATCGCATTCCCCAGTCTGTCCGTACACCCAGGGTTGTCCCATCCCAGGTACAGAATCTGGCATTTGTCCTTATTAAACTTCATATAACTGGTGATTGCCTAGGCCTCTAATTTATTGAGGTCTCTCTGCAGGGCCTCTCTGCCCTCAGTGAGGGCAGCTCCTCATCAGCTCCTCCCAACTAAGTATCATTGGCAAATGTATCCCTTCGAGTCCCGCTTCCAAGTCATTTATGAAGATGTTGTGGAGCACAGGGCTGAGGATGAGGCCCTGTGGAACCCCACTAGTGACAGGTCCCCAGTCTGATGTCATGCCATTCACTGTAACCCTTTGTGCCTGACCCGTGAGCCAGTTGCTCACCCATGGCATGTTGTGTTTATCCAGCTATGTGCTGGATATTCTGTCCAGAAGGTTCCTGTGAAAGACAGTATGGAAATCTTTACTGAAATCCAGAAAGACGACATCAGCTGGCTTCCCTTCATCAACTGGTGGATTACCCTGTCAAAGAAGGAAACCAGGTTTGATAAGCAGGACTTTGCTCTCATGAAGCTGTGCTGGCTGTGAGTGATGATTTTGTTGTCCTTCAGGTGTTTTTGAATACCTCCCAGAATGATCTTCTCCATAACTTTACCAGGCACTGAAGTGAGACTGACAGGCCTGTAGTTTCCAGAGTCCTCTTTCTTGAACTTTTTGAAAGCTGGGACAATGTTTGCCAGCTTCCAGTCAGCTGGACCTCTGTAGATTCCCAAGACTGCTTAAAAATCATCAAAAGAGGCCTTGTGATGACATCAGCCAGCTCTTTAAGTATTCTTGGTGGGTGAATCCCATCAGTCCCCATAGATTTATAGGGATCCAGCTGGAGCAGCACATCCTGCACAATTTCAAGTTCAACTGGGAGCTGATCATTCTCACAGACATGGACCTCCAGTGCAGGGTGCTGAAACCCCCTTGGTCCATAATCAGTGTTGAAGACAGAAGTAAAGAAAGCATTAAACACCTCTGGTTGTCTACGCCCCTGTTTGTGGGGTGCCTATCCTTATCCTGTAATGGACTGATATCGTTTCTGCACTGCCTTTTGCCATTAATGTTTTAAAAGAAACTCTTTGTTGTCCCACATTACTTTTATTTTAACTAAGTATCACAGTTAAATCTTCATTATCCTTTTTCTAATACATGCCTTCTGGAGAGCTTGACAGCACAGGCAAGCCTGATTCAGCAGGTGCTAGAAGCAGATAAGCTTTATTTTTGCTCTGATGATCTCTTTTTTTCATTGCTAAAAATGTACACCAAGAAAAAATTCTCATATTTTGCATATACACAAAAAATAAGATTACAAAACAAGAGAGAAAAAGATATATGCTTGAATACAGTTATGCATAAAACCATAACTATATTTGCATTTGACATCTAAACAGAATTTGCCAAAAGTGGATACACATGTACTATGTTAAACGGTTTAAATGAGAGGGTTTCTGTCTTGTAAGAAGAGAGTTATGAAAATTGCGATTGACTATACAATTCTGGGAAGATTGGCTGATCCCTCTGTCTGCTGCACAGCCATTTAGAGGGATAAAAACAGGGTGGAGGGATGAGCAGACAGGAACCTTCTAAAATTCAAGGCAGGCAAGTGCAGGGTCCTGCACCTAGTGAGCAATAGCTCTCTGCACCAGCACAGGCTAGGGGCTGACCTGCTGGAAGGCAGCTCTGAGGAGAAGGACCTGAGGANGCAAGTGCAGGGTCCTGCACCTAGTGAGCAATAGCTCCCTGCACCAGCACAGGCTAGGGGCTGACCTGCTGGAAGGCAGCTCTGAGGAGAAGGACCTGAGGATCCTGGTGGACAACAAGCTGTCCATGCGCCAGCAGAGTGTCCTTGTGGCCAAGGACAGTGGGATCCTGGGGGGCTTTAGGAAGGGCATTGCCAGCAGGTAGAGGGAGGTGATCCTGTCTCTCTACTCAGCTCTGGTGAGGCCACACCTGAAGTGCTGTGTCCAGTTCTGGGCTACTCAGTACAAGAGGGACATGGAGATCCTGGAACAAATCCAGAGGAGGGCCACAAAGATAATGAAGGGACTGAGCACCTCACTGATGAGGAAAGGCTGAGGAAGCTGGGCCTGTTCAGCCTCAAAAAGAGACAACTGAGTGGAGACCTCATCAATGTCTGTAAGTATGCAAAGGGAAGGTCTCAAGAGGGTGGATCCAGGCTCTTCTTGGTGGTGCCCAGCAATACGACAAGAGGCAACAGGCAGAAACTGATGCACAGGAAGTTCCACCTGAATACAGGGAAGAAGTTTACTGTGAGAGTGACTGAGCACTGGGACAGATTGTCCAGAGAGGTTGTGGAGTCTCCTCCTTCTCTGGAGATACTGAAGAACCATCTGGCCATAATCCTGAGTAACGTGCTCTAGGGCACCCTGTTTGAGCAGGGAGGTGGGACCAGATCACCTCCAGTGGTCCCTTCCAACTTCACTCATTTTGTGATTCTGTGATAATTTTACTAAACTTCCAGAGTATTGGTTTTGTCTATCATATGACATCTTGGCTGGGGAAGGTAAAAGGAATTTTTCTAACATTTCTAAAAAATCACTGTAAATTTCCATAGCTACAAAATATTTCATGCAAGAATATTAGGTAGCGTTAATGAGCATTAGTTCTGTGATAGCAGTGGAACTAGGTAAATTTATAGAAGCTGACTATCTTGTCCCAGATATTCAAACTACTAAATACATTTGCACTACTCAGTTATGATATGCATTTCACTTTTATGAAGTAAATGCAGAGGCTACATGCACAGATATTTTTGAACTGTATTTTTCACTAGTTGACTTTGTCAGGTATTTCATCTCAAGCTTCAAAACAATTTCTCATCATCTTTCAGCACAGCCCTGATAAACATACATTTGAGCAAGTGACTGAAACCTTAAATTTCATTTGCTGCAAAACTTTGTTTGATATTCCCAAAAGAGAAATGAGTTTCTATTTATTTTGGTGAACTACTGAAGTTTTGAAAATTGTTAAATATTGGAGTTCTGGTATGCGTGCTTGTAGAACTGTGGACTGTTAGTTAAAAAGGTTAACACAAACACTGTTAGATGAATAATTTTGTTCTTACAGTTTGTGATAACATACTTCAGATTCTTCAAAAATATGGATAATGCATTTGTTAGCATTTCAAAGCCTGCCACTGATTTTGAGAATGCTAATCTATAGCTTTTAAAAAATCATGAAGTGAAATTCTCACTCCGTTAAAATGAATCATGTTACTTTATTAGTTACACCTTGATCTGGGTTTTACTTTTACACTTTAAATGACATTTGACGTTTTTCAGAAAGTGAAATAAAAGTAATACCAGAACTCACTGTTCAAAGTTTGGACTGTATAAAATGTCAGTGTGGAAAGGATACAGCCTGTGTACACTGGAAAATAATAAAAAAAATACAGATGCTTGGAACTGCTAGAAAGTTATTGAACACATAGGCAATCCATTTGAACTGCATTCTGAGCCATCCTTACTTAGCATTACTTGGAGAATTACCATCAGAAGAGACCTAAAATTTATTTTGCTTTTCCAAAAATTGCGTTTTTAAATAAGCTTTTATGGTTATGTGCGCATACTTTATTCTTGATATTCATTAAGAACTTGGAAAGATAGTTATAGTTAAAGTAAAAATAGAAAGCAAACAACTGAATTTTGCCCTTAATAATTTCTTATTTTTTTGCTTTTCGTGAAGCATTCCTCTTTGCCATCTAAAACTACTTAAAAATCAAGGCACCGCAGACAAACCAAATGAAAACAGCAGATATTTTGCAATATGGAGAACGAGTGCATTTGAACCCAGTGAGGCCTGCTCAAGCACAAGGCCTGCTACACGGTACAGCAGTGTTCTCTGCTGTGTGACCTGAATTTGTATTCTGAATGAGATGATGCTGGTTCCAGCAACAAGTGGCCCAGTAATGCCAGTTTTGCAGGCTGCATGACCCTGCTTGTCTTGCTGAAAGACTGAAGCAGGTTGCCTTTCTGACTCATCTGTACTAATCTCAATACCCAGGTTGCCTTCCTCAAAAACTGGCCTGTGTACCAACTTGGGACACAAATGTGTGCTCTTTTAACACACTCTGACTGCACTGTATAGAAAATCTATCTAGTTCTTCAAGTAGATTAAATCTTTTCTTAGGGAAAGCTTTAATTGAAATATTTATAGATTGTATGGTTGAATCACAGCTGACTTACCTACCTATCAGTTCCTATACTGGACTCTATTCCATCCCTGTCTACTTGAGACAAATGGAGATAAAAGAACAGATTCTGAGTTTTTCTTCACTTTAAACAGGAAGATGTTATAATAGTGTTGAAATTGAACGAATTAACCAAAATAATTTTCTGACTTGAAAATAATAATGGAAAAATGTCTTTGACCTCATGGGAATAGATTTCAAGTCAAATATGGAACCACACTAAAATTGTAGAATGCATGTACCAATCTATATGACTGCTATGTGTACATTTGGTAAAAATGATCTCTTTCTCTCTGTATATGAATATATTTGCTTAAATTAATTCTATAACATTTTAGTTCTGCCCCTGATTCATGACAGAATTCTTAAGGACAGACATTCCATGGAATTTTTGTCAGACATTCGTCTAGAGATATTGAGATAAAAAGTTATCTAGTTATCATTTTGTGTTTAACTATAGATCCCAATGCGTAATCAGATGAGTGTCAATTTTCTTGCATATTCTTATTTGTCCTTAATTTGATACTGTTAATGAAAAGAATGAAGGTTTTATAGCTACAGATTTTTTTAGCATTTAAATCAGACAGGATTGTTGCTGTAATAAGCCTTATCTACTCTATTTTTACAGTTAAAAAAAAAAGCCTTAGCAAAAATATTGCTTGACTGACCCTCACGTGACATAGGTATATCCATTCAATGCCTGTGCTTCTTTACCCTTTTCTACCTTACTTTTTACCATCCTCTCCAGAAACAGTCAAGCAAAGCACTCAAATGCATTTGAATGATGAAAACCCTATGAATAATGAAAATACTGTAAAGATGACAACATCAGGATCATGAGTGTGTTTGTGCATGGTCAGGACTGGATCTGCCCAATCTTTACAACGTGCTCGTATAATCTTACAGACTCCAAGCTGTCTGATAAAATAATAACATAAAAATACATTGGGCTTCATAAGAAAGTTTTATTAAGAGGAGAAACAGAGATATCTATGTCTAAAACCAGTACAAAATAGACTGCAATATTGAGTACTTAGTATGCTAAGTATAAATAGCATAAATACTGTGCTGTGAATAACACTTTGAAGATCACCTGCTTTACTTTATCAGTATTGTATACTGTGGGAGTCCAGAGTGCGGGGAATATTTCTCTGCCTGTTTTAAGGAGTTTTACCCCCCTGGACAGCACTGTTTTTGACCTTCGTCCATGGAGAAAGCTGCCAACTCTCTGGGAAGAAGTTGAACGCACTGCGGTGTAAACTAGGTGATAGAATATTATGTAAGGTAGCACAGGGTGAAAATATGAAGGTGTTGGGTTTGTTAAAGTAGCAAATAGATAAAAAGCAAAAAACTCCAAAATGGAGGATTGTTGTTGTTTTATAACCTCCTTCTTGTTCTTCATGCTACTCCATTTAATGCGGCAAAATTGCTTAAAGTGATTGGATAGAAAATTCCGCAGTTCCTGTGGACATTTTAAAAACATTTGTTGAATATTGGTAGAAATGTGAAAATATCTGTCGTTTCAAACACTGATTGGATTGTTTAGCTTTAAAAACGCCGTGTTATCTTGATTTCGGCGGCATTCTGCGCATTTTCCTCAGCATGCACGTCCCTCTGCTGTACTTCTAACTTTTCTGATAAGACTTACTAAACTATCTGAGAGCAGAGAAGGCTGAATGTCCATTAATTAACAAAAATCCAGGCAAGGACTCAGAAGTCCTCCCCCAGCAGGGGAGGAATGATTTAAGGCACAGCAAGATCAACAGGTGGAATTCAAAACAGAATCCCACAGTATACTTCAGAAGTTTCATCTATTTCAGTCATAAACAGAAGTCGTACCTTGTAACATAAAGAGATAAACAGAGGTTTTAGTTAGAATAGCTGTTTGTACAGGCTATTGCAGAATCTCTTGTTAGAGTTGTTATAGCCAAGGGTATGTCAACATTTCCATTTCTAAGGTTTTATAATCAGACTATAAAAATGGGCTTTAGACTGAAACTGACAGCTTAAGTCTCAACTCAGAACCAAGTTGTTTTAAAAGAACACATTTCCATAGCTATATTCTCTCTTCTGTATTATAATTCAATGGCTTAGTTTAGCTTCTGTAATAAGTTCATCTGATATTTTGCTCATCTGATATTAACACAACAGCAACTCTGAGTTGCTAAATAGAAGCCTGTCCTCAACATACCAATGGAACACATCATCATATAAGAGGGTAGAAATTTTTTCAGTTTCCTAAGTAGCATATGGATATGCATATACTATTTTTCCTGCTCTCAAATCTGTAGAGGCTGAAGAGACCTCAGTTTAGCCGAAAATACAGTGCAATGTCAGAATATACATATTGGAAACTCAAGACAGCTGAGCTGGGTCTTAGTCACATGAATTGCTGCTTCAGCTGATGCATTTTGTGCCAAATCTGTGCTGCTTCTGTATTTGTTGTTTTTGGGGGCATTCTTGGGGTCTTTTTTGGGGGGTGGTGGTAGAGTTTTCTTTTAGTTGCACCAATCTGGCTTTAGTCACCCCAAGATAATGCAAAATATATGCTACTCAATTAAATCCTTGGCCACTTTCTACACAGATTTTCTCTAAAGCAACAGCCAGTTTTTCATCTGTATTATCACCTCATGAAAGCATGCCAGGTAAAGACCAGGTGATGTGCAGGTAAACACTTATCAGGTTACCTCTATAGGGTGAACTATAAAATAAATCCTATGGTAGAAATATATTCTATCTTATACATGGTATTCTTTTATGAAATATTCTAGATATGTGAAGTAATGGACTGATTATGCCATTATGTTGAACTGGAAAAACTAAGTGTAGTACCAGAAGGATACGTGTCTTATAGTTCATCATATTGTTTATTCAATAGTACATATTATAAAGCCATCCAGATAGTGGCCTCTAAGGCATTGCTCTAACAAATCTTATATTTCCTGTTAGTAGTACAGTTCTTTTCCTGCAACTGGTTGTTTATCATTCTCCATCTGACCCTGAAGAGCTCAGTACACAATCTTTTACTGCATGTCATTGTCCTCTCTCTGTGATGTTGAAAATGAGGATCAAACATGGTGGAATTCAGTGATCATGATATAAATGGTTTCTAGAAGTACAGGGGAGAATGGAGCACTGAGATATGTTTCTCAAAGGCAAGGATAAAACACTTTATGTATACAAAGAATACACATATATGTCTGTACAAGGATTTTCTGTGCTAACACGGTATTTTACATTGTACTTCAATAGAAGTTATTTTTGGTAGTTTTCCCTGGGCTGTGGGCATACACACATTGCAGGTATGTAAGACTGGTTTTGCATGTTCAAGGTGTATTGCATTGTCTGAGACAGAAGCTATTCCAAATGGTTCACAATAAAGGGTGATAACCAAAGCTGCCATACAAGAGTTGTGCTGTCCTGTGACGGTCACACCCTTTTTTTGACAATGCCATAATGCTTTCAATGCTTTCAAACTGGGGATAATAACTGTGTGTCCTCACCAACCAACTTCTAACCAAAGCAGACCTAAGAACCCCTTTGGATGCAGCAACATGTTTTTTGCTTCTCACAGCTGTTTCTGAGTGCTGGAAAGGTCCTAGTACAGACGGAGCAAACAGGCTCTGGAGTCTTGTGTGTGTTTTATAATTTTCCATTATGCTCTTGCTTTCCTCGGTTGAAAGCTCACAAGGAACTCGGTCAGAGTTCACTGTCTGACTTTTGATGTGTAAGACTCTTGAAAACTTTCTGCAAATAACTCCTGAAAGTAATGAAGCACATGGCAGTGCAAGTCATAGGTTCTGAAATGCTCACAAGGACTTGCAAGAGTTCTGGCACAGAGAGCACAGCAACCAATAAAAATCAATATTTTCAATGGTCAAAAAGTTAGTATAAAATGTTAGTAATATAATACAGCCATGTCATGTAATGTATACATTGCAGAATTACTATATTGATATTAATGTTGTGAAGATTAATTTCTTGGGAAAGCATGCAGATGATAGAAAACTGAAATGTCACTAAATATTTCAATTTAACAAAGAAACATAATTCCTATTAAAAAACTGTTTAGTTTCTTTTATAAGTACCTAACTTCTGAGTTTATATTTCATAGAAGATTATATGATATAGTAAAAATGTGGAAAGAATGTATTAAAAGTGTGTGAAATAGCAGCTAACAGCTTCTGTGGTGATGAATTTGCTGGATGTATCACAGCTCAGAGAACAGTGACGATGTGAGGCTATGCAAAATGCATGCACTCCTGAAGACGTTAATAATGTTCTTTCTCACAATTAACCATAACTTTTAAAAATTGGTAATATTATAGGAGGATCTATCTATATTAAAACAACATCAAAATCTGTCATAATATGGATATGATTTTGTAAGTCATTCACACATCTGAAAAGCAATTGAACTGGATGTCTTGGCTCATGAAATGTTTACATGGTAGGTTTATGGATGTACTGTAGCTTTATACTTCACTGCCTATGATCTATGAATAGTACAACATGGTTCTTTCTTCGAAGCTATGAGTAATGGGTAAGGAGATGTTCAGTTTATCGTTTTATAAAGTCTTCATGCTCACAATCAAGTAGAAATCCTTTATTCTCACTACCTTTGAAATCTGGATTCTGTATTGTAAGGATAGCTTAACTCATACATGCAAGTCAAAAAGCCTGTGACGGAGACTTTTAATACAGCATTAATGAAGATCATGTGGCCATCAGAGAACAGGTGTCTATCGTAAGCTAATTGTCCAAACTCCATAGCTGAAGAACAGCAGAACAACAGACTTCATCTCTGTTAGAATTCAAATTTTAGGTGTTCACTCAAGTAGTGTGTGCACAGGTTTGGCTAGCAGACACATGATTTTGTATTTCTGAAACACTGAAAATTATGATTTGGCTAAGTGTCCTGGGTTACAGTGTATTCTATTACCATGAGCTGTTGAGACCAGGTGTAACAATGTTCCTTGCCTCCTCCCTCTGGACTAGCTTCTGTTAATGGGCCATCAGTGCCTTGCCCCATGACTCAGAGATAACTCGAACCTGGGCTATCTCCTGTTAATGGGCCCATCAGTGCCTTGCCCCATGACTCACCATCCCATTGTGAGATGCTCCGCCCAGGGGGAAGGAGCCAAGCATTTCCACCTGGATAAAATCTGGGGCCTGGAACAGCAGAGGGGGATTTACCTACTGGGATCCCAGAGGACAAGATTTACACTACTGGACTTTCTGAGGAAGACCAGACTTTTCTATACCACTGTTGGACCTTCAGGGGAAGACCAGACCCTTCAATAGAACCATCACTCCAGGAGGACTGCAGTCACCATCTAATTGGACTGTTACCAACCCCATGATTGTCAGGGGGTCAGGTTTTTGCTCTGACTTTGTCAGTGGGTTGTTCTTTTTTGTACTATTGCATTTATTTTATTTTTTTTTCCTATTAAATTGTATTTCTGACTTGGAGTCTCTCACTAGTTTGCTTTCAAACTAGTACACTAAGGCCTAGACTTTATCTGTGTTTTGCTGATTATCTTTCCTGCAGGGAAGCAGAATTATTTCTGCATTTAGGAGGATTTTACAATTCTGTCTTTTTGAGAAAGGTAAAGAAAGGCTTCATGATTGTCATGTGAAAGGGGGTTTCTTTGTACTCTTTGTGTTTAATTGGTCTGTCAATGCCCCAGGAAAGCCAAGCCCCTTGTTCGCAACCAGTCTGTCAGTGTCCTGTTATGAAGACTCCACTGAACAGTGTTTTGTGTCAGAGGGCAGTTCAAATATTATTCAGAGACATGCTACAACAGCATATTGTAGCTGAACTAGAAAGAAGTACCCCCTCCCAGATCTCCTCAGTTTCATTGAGTATGTTATCTGTTGCCATTGACTGCTATTGCCCTTGAGGAACTCATGCTGAACTGTTCACAGAGTAACAGACTTTATTAATAAACACACTGATAATAGAAAATTGTGATGAGTTAAGGTTTGAAGATTGCTGTTGGTAGTAACTGACTGCAAAAGCAAATTTGTAGCAATATACAGGCAAGCTCTACTCACCAAAGCAAGCCAGCTTGAGTTAATCATTTAGTGCTCACAGAGGAAGGTTCTTATCCAGCAGGTGTCCCTATGGAAGAGAAGACAGGTTTAGCCAGTTGACTGATCCCAGAAGTTACTTCTGTAACTTCTCTCCATCCCTAACTCACTTCTATACTATTTCTTTATATTTAGGTGGAACTGATTGTCTCCTGTCATACATTTGTTACTGATTGGTGTAAAATTCTGTCACCTTTGCTGTTAAAAGATATAGCCAATAAAATATAGAGTACATGCTTGGTGAGAGGAGGTCATACCTTGCGGGTAGGTAACTTTGGGATGGAGGTATGAGTTAGTATTACAATTAGATTATAATTAACTGAGTTCATCTGAAGAGAGTGATATCCCTGCAGTTGCTGGTTCAGCAGCAAGACATCCCCTTGGCTGACAGCTGCTGTGTGGTGTATGAGATACATGGCACCATCACGGTCCCATCCCTGCAAGGATTACAACAGAGCCTGGCTGCAGCGTTTCCACTCTGCTCCACCCTACATTTCAGCCCTCAGCATGTGCTGAAGGTTGCAGGCTGTAGGGAATCATCATGGAATAGATTTCATGCATGCCAGCCAGATCCCATCCAGGAAGTAGCAATTGCATTTCACCTTATAATTTGTGTCCTGTTATAACTTCTGTTAGAATGTGAATATAAGTCACCAGTTTTCTCTCATTTTACCCTCAGCCATCTTCCCACAGTGGTGGAGAAGAGGGGCTTCTTCAAGCATGGCTCATAGATCAGTCTGAGATGCTGTACCTCCTACAGTATTATTGCTCGTGTGTTCAGTGGTGGCTAAACTCAACCAGCACTCTGTATGCTCAGTCATGTACTGAGTAGCATTCCAGCTGGCTGAGTTGTTGAAGGGCAAGTTTGTATTTTGTAGCTAGATACATAGAACTGTGAAAACCCCCTTTATCTGTATTTGCAGTGTCAACCTGGAAGGATACATCAAAGGTCTAAGGATATTTCATATGCAGCATCCTCTTAGAATCTGGAAGCTGAACAAACAAAGGAGAAACAGCACAAAGGTTAACACTATACTAAGAGTATGTGAAAGGAAATAGAGAAGTAGCAGCTCAGCAGTTGACCTCTACCCTCATGGCCTTTGCAAAAGGTGGAAAGTTGCCTGGAACAGAGTTGTCCCAGATGGGCACTGATATTTTCCAGACTGAGTACCAGAGTTCTATCTGTTACAAAGAAATAAAGAATATAGTGTGTCCAATTCAGCATTGGAAGTGAGAAATTGGAATTACTTAAACTATTTTGTCATATCTAGTCTTATAACTGATATTTGTCTTGCATATCCTGCATTTACCTAATATAGAGACACCAACTGGAAAGATTACTTAAGATGGACCAAAGCCAGCCATCAAGGGCTATGTTATAACCTTGCATTGTCCTTTCATTCCCTAGTGTAACCGCATTCTTTGGAATGTAAAAGTTGTGACAATATATGTATTCTCTGTGCAGAGGGAATAAACGTATAAACTTTACTGCATCTTTATAGTGTCAATATAATTCCTAGGAAGAAGTTCAAAAATCAAGATTACTATGACTATTGTAAGACACTTTGCTTTTCACAGTAAGAAAACCTATTGCTTGTACCTGAACTTATACTGTTTCTTGTTCTGAAGCTTTGTCTCATTCTGCATTCCTCATTTTACAGAAACTCTAATGATCTGTCATCAGGGAAATCGACCAGTTAAAGTAAAACAGCACCCCTAATGATATTTTCTAATTTACCTGGCTTTAAAAAAGCTTTATCTTGTCAGAGACTTCTTAAGTACATAGTTAAATGGGCCCACAAATTTTATTTTCTTATTCCACAAGTTTATAGTAAAAACCCTGAAACTCCTGTAACAGTTGTAATTAGACAGCTAATGGTATTACAGCTCATATAAATATAAATTTACATGTTTCTGTTGCATGCCATTTGATAAATATTTTGCACAAAACCAAGTTTAACATGATACCTTTGAAATTTCTAACTTCAATGAAAATGGAATGCATAATTTCAAATTAACATAAAGCAGATAAACAAAAGTAGACCAAAACTGGCCAATCAGTTCAATACATTGCCAACAACAGTGGCAAATACTGAATGTGAATCTTTACCAAAAGCAAGTGAACAGAATCAGAGGAGTGATTTGAGACACTAAGGAGCCACAGCTTCTCAAAATGCTCTCCCTGAGTCTCTAGTCATGTTTCACAAGATCACCAAGGCAGAGGCAGTGTCTTTGCATATAGTAGTACTTCCCAGGCTAGTTAATGAAATAAAAATCTGGCATTTAGTATCTACAGATGTGTTGCAATGAGGAATTCCAGAACTTATGTACATGACTTAAGAAAAAGTCATATTTTGGGGCTTTTTTTGAGCTTGTTGACTGATGATTTTGCTGTAAGAGACAGTGAACAAACTTTACCGCTTCACCATACCAATGCTATTCACATCCCTCCCTTTGGTTGTTCCAGTACTGAAAAGTCCTATATTTCAGTTACTCTTTGCATGGAGTTCTTTCTCTACTTTGAATCAGCCTTGCTTTTCTCCAATTTTTTTTCCCGTTTTCTTGAACAGCACAAAGTGTGAATGCCCAGTGGCAGACTTCAGTTCACTTTCTATGCCTCTCCTAATAATACCTGGTGTCCTGTTTCTGGTGTCAGATGCTTCTGAACAGTTGCCTAATGTTTTTATTAGAATCCCTTATTATAGTCCAATTTTTTAACTTCCCAGCAGGTCATATCACAAGACTATGTATTTAAAGCTGGGATTGTCTTAACCTATGTGCATTTCTTTTTGTTTATCTATATTTTGTTTTGTCTGATATTTTGATACAAGGACTTTCTGCAGTAATCCACAACTGGCTTTTGGGAATTCTCTCCTGAATCACTTAGTACCACCATGCACCCCTCTCTCACCTGCCCAGAGTATATCATGCAGCCCAGGTCCTCTTACACCTCACATCCAGAGGCAACCTACCCCCAGTATGAAAGTAGAAAATGTTTTCCACTGTGTGTTTCCTACTTTCTACTGCTTCTTTAATAGATGAAGAAACTGTTATGTAAAAATTTTTAAAGTTTGATTATCTTGACCAAAATTAAGTTAATTCAATTTGGGCTGGAGCAGTGTTGTGTATTTGTGAGAGACTGGACTGTTACTGACTCAAACATTCAACCACTTGCAGTAACCACCCAGGAGCTGTAGGAGACTGGACTGTTGTTGCCAATGGCTCAAACAATGGGCTGGCTGCTTTGCCCCGATGCACGGAGTGGCTTCCCAGGTGCAAGGAGGGCAGGTACACAGGGTTCCCAGAGAAGGGAAGGTGCTGATAAGAGGAAAGTCCTCTGAGGTCAATTCTTGTTACCATGCCAGTGTACTCCCTTACATAATGACTCAGCTGTGAAAACTCTCCTCTGAAGTACCAGGACATTGACATGTGGGATGAAGGTATTCATTTCAGCTGATAGTCTGTGATCTATTCAACTAACCCTGACATAAGAGACAGCTGCAACATCCTAGAAGGTATCAAAGACTCACGAAATGTCCCGTGATCCAGTATTATATAATCCAGGGGAGCTACGGGGGCGTTTCCACCTAGCCTCAGCATAATATAAACCCCGTGGGCCTGGTGTTTTGTGGATTCTTTCCTCCCCACTTGATGGATACAGTCTGCAACCCCTGAGAAGAAGACCCATGGGATGTAGTTGTAATCTATGGAGTAGTGATATTCTTTCTACTTAATCTGTTCCTTTGTTGCACTTTTTCTCTCCCTGCCTCCCTTTCACTTCCCTATCTCTATCTACCTCACATTTACTGTTAAATAAAATCCATACTATTGACTTTGGCATATGATCTCATTTGCACCTTAATTCGGGCAGAGGCATCTTTAAGAATTTAAATAATTGGATCCTAAGAGTGTTATAGAGTTTAATGAAGTTACAGAATATTTGTAAATGAACATTTACTTTGTATGTTTCAATATTTTCTACTAGGTTTAAATTTCTGCCTCCAACAACTGTTTTATATCACAAAATCTACATTGTTTTGCAGGTAGATTTTTGTTTTCCATCATTCACAGGGAGTATTCCATGAGGGCACAGTTCATTGTTATACAGACATAAAATATACACTGTTTTATTGACAGACTGTCCTAGTTCAAATTGCAACAGTCAAATTTTCTTATTCGGTTTTCCCTCAGACAGACAGCCTAACCCACCCAGATACACAGAAGCAGAATTAACATTCAGATACCCACATATCTTTTTTCTGTTTGTTTTTTGTTTCAATCATATGCTATTCCTCCAATGCAGACTGCTCTGCTTTCAATAAACTCTGATGGTATTTCTTAGAATAATATAGGTCCCTTTTATTTTCCAAATTTCCCTCACTAGGTCTGGCAATTTTATCAAGGGGTAATTGCCTCTGTAATGCTTTGGCTTCCTTAAAATTGTGTGTGTGTGTATGAATAAAACCTGAAAGCTGTAGATATGGTTCTGCAAATTGTTTCAGTAATGTGCAGTATGTTCTACTCACGCAGCTTAGGAAAAACAGAAGTTCAACATCGCAAACAGACAAACTTTTATTTAAGGTTTGTGTGAAGTACTTTCAGATAAACAATTAGCGTCACATATTTTTGTTTCCCCAAAGTAATAATTTTCTGTTGAGATGTTTGGTTTATATCTTCCTTGCAAAGCCCAAAACAGAGACTGATATAGGCCATCGTGTCCAATCATGGTTACTCACGTATTCAAGTAGAGTTAGGTTCTAGTAAATCCACTTAGATGTCTGGCAATCTGTTTTATTTCCTTGTCAGAAATGTGTTTTACCACAGATTGCTATTTTAATCTTTGACCAGAAATTTGTTTTAAGATATTTCCAAGGCTATGCAAACATAGGAAATTAGCCTCTTCAGAGGAAATATTCTTAGAGAAATCATTAAGAGGAAATCTTATAAATTTGAGGCCAAGGACTTGTTTTTAGGGAGTGAATATTTTGTTTGTGTGGGGTGAAAGCAGTTTTCAGCAGTGGTGCCACTAAAGCAATTGAAAATTAAGAGTTTCAAGCTCTGATTCTCTTCTATGCAAATTAATGGGAATTGCACTGATGGCTTCTAAAATCTGGTTTCAAATAAGATACCTGTCTTACATAATCAATAATTTATAACTAATGGCTTGAACAGTACTGCCACCACCTAGAGAGACATTGAACTATTCATCTTTTGAAAGAAACCTGTATGTCATTCACATCTTGGGTTTCCTCTCTAGAAGCTTTCTTCAAGGTCTTCCCACCTGTAAGCTCTATTCAGGAGTTTTATTTCTAATGTAAGTGAATCTGAAAATCATAACAAATACTTCTGTTTAGTGAGAACAACATTTTAATACTAAATAAAAGTAATCTTGGATTTTGGTAATTTAAACCTGGGATTCTGTGCTAGATATAATGTTTCTAACTGGCTCAAATTTGGTTGGTATATGTGAACATGCATTTAAGATGAAAGATTGTTCTGCAATACATATTTCCCCTTTTTCTGTAAATCCAACTACATACAGACAATTTTGATTTGATATGTAACCAATTAACAAGAGCTTTATTAATATGTATTTTTAAAAGCTGAAAAAATGTTTTTTACTTTGCTAATGGTAATTTCCCCACTAATTTAATACTCAGAAGTAGTGGATTCAGTGCACTTTAGAGCAGAATAGGCTTTAAAAGAGATAGCCTCTTATGAGAAGTTACTTTTATTTTTACTTGTGACTTAACATTATGATTGCTATGGATTTTTTCCCCATTTTTTCCCAGTTCCTCTGTTAGATCCTTAGAAGAAAATAATTTTTGCATCCATCTTAAGAATTTCTGGTAGCAAAGAGGTCTCTCTAGCTATAGATGTCAGTCATTTAAGGCACAATTTAAATCTCCAACTAGTGGAATGGAAAGATGCATTCCTACTTTTAAAAGTAAATTTTAAAGTTTAGTATTATCAAGACGATAGATACTTTTTTCCTTAGAGGATGGGGAATGAAGAGTCTCCTGTTTATTTCACACATATGCAAACTTCACATACCAAGGTAATTGGTTTTTGGGTGATGGTTACACCTTGAATAGCAATAAGAGGATACTCTGTTTCCCTAAGTTTGTGTTTTAGCTTTTTCAGCTCTAGTTTACATAGCCTAATTTACAGCTATATCATGTCTTGACAGAGTAAAAATTTTCTGCTAATAGTTCCATTATTTTCTCCGTGACAGAATTTAACAACATCTTCATTTAAATGCTAATTTTTTTTCAGTTAACTGCAGAAATAACATGCTTGAAGACAAATGTAACATTTCAAGCATTATAAAAAATAATACCAAAATTCATGCAAATCATCCAAATCTGTCAGTAACTTTACAGGACAGCACAAGGAGAAACATATTGGAAGTGAGTAGACAGTGAGAAACGCCACTGCAGGTTTATCGCAGAAACATCACTGCCAACTTGCTGCAGATGGATTAAGCAGGATGGAGAGTGCTTTTGTGCCCTTTTTTTTCCTCTTTTTTACTGTAGTGGATCAAGTAACAGAGTATAAACATATCAGCTCGGTATCTTCACAACAGACTTACGTTTTGTATTCTCAAATTCAGATGAACTAGGTTTCATTTCCTGGCTCTTCCACTGCCCCACTAGCTAACCATTGGCATGTCATTTAATCCATCTGGGTTTCTGTGGAGTTATGATTCTTATTCTCCATGTCTATGTGCACTTCAATTGTTAGGTAGGCAGAGTAGCTATTGCCTTTTTTTGAGCTACACTTTCATCTACAAATGGGATTTGTTGTAGTCCTGTCAAATCTGGGGCAAGGTAAAATCATCGTACTGTCTCTGAATTTTATACTTGGAGCCCAAATTTTTTTTAAGGATTTATATGGACAGAAGAAACAATTTTAGGAAATTGGAAACTAATTTGTTCATGAACTAAGACAAGGACATGCTATAAAATGATATATTGAAACTGATATACCATATTTAAGTCCACATTCATTAGGAAAGCCATGAGCAATATTATAGGAGTCATATTTTTCACAGATAATATCAAAGATATTTTAAAAGAAATTTGTGCCATCAATGTGGTTCATTACTATACCAGGGCCTTAATCTTCCATTATTCATAATTAAAACTAGATTAAGATTTGTTCTGGGACCCCATATAGATTTCTCCATGGTGACAGGCATGGGGATTGCTCTATATTAGACAGTACTGATAGTATTACAAGTTTGAATGAGGCTTTTGAAAATATATAATACACAGTGTTTAAAATTTTATATTTCGTTAGAGAAACCACCATCTGTAAAATGGTACTAGCCACTATGGCCAAAGTAAAACCAGTGAAGTCTGTGAAGCTATAGCCACACTTTTTTCCCTTGCATTATAATGTATGTTAGTACTTGAACTGGCTATCTTTTTATCAAGTAAAGGGAAATTCTGTCTAAAAAACCCCTGCCAAAATGTATGTCTCAGTGCTTTTCAAAGACTCATATCTCTTTCTCTTATTAATAGTCTGTTCTGTGCGGAAAGATCTTGGAGCTTCTTGAAGTGAGTTACTGGTGAGATAGGTTCTTTTCACTTACTTTAACTCCTATAAATGTAAAAAAAAAGAAAAAACAAAAAAGAAAAAAAGAAAAAAGGAAAGAAAAAGGAAAGAAAAGAAAGGAAATAGAAATAGAAAGAGAGGAAATTCACGTGCTGAAAGGATGGAGGCATGTTGAAATCCAAGAAATAAAATTTAGAAAAGAAACTACCAAGAGGAACTTAGGGAATTTTAAACCAATCACTACCGCCATTTAATTCTCATAACAAAATATTTCTTTTCCCATTTTAACATGAAGTACCATTTGTAACCCAAACATGGGCAATGTGAAATCAGCACAGCAGTAAATGTAACTGTTGTTCAGCAAACTCCCAAAATATTTTGGGATGCAATCAGGATAGCTGGATGATTTTCCCTACTGGGAACACTGTTCACACTATACCTACTTCCTGTAAATCCATGCGGGCTGGCAAATGCACTTGGTTTTTTCAGTTAATTAGACAATGGTCCCTTGATGCAGAATGAAGATGAATCCAATACCTGATATGTGGAGGATTGAAAGTTTGTAAGTGGTTGGTATGCTATTTTTGGCATGTTTCAACAAAAAAATATATTTCTATAAATGTGTAATTGCTACACTGTGCTGGTCAGCTGTTGCTTTTAAGCAGCTGAGTTCTGATTTACGTACAAAACCTACAGTAGTGATACAGATAGGTTACATCTAGTAAAAAGCACAGGTCACTATTTTACAGATGTCGTTGTTCCCCAGTTTAGGACAAAAAGGACATTCAATTTTGTGGTTGTAATCCCCCTTTTTTTCCTAGGGTAGTAGCCTCTAAATATATGTCTGGTGGGTAGGATCAGACTCCTTTTCCAAATTGATGATCCTTAGCAAAGATAAGTTTTTGTCAAAGTCACTTGATAAAGTATGAAACTCTAATAAAAATTTGATTAGAATGCAAACATACTAGTCTGAAACACTGTAGACCAGTTTTTAACTGTGGTATTAGGAAAAAAAAAAAGATTTTTTTCCCCCCATTTTCACAAAATCTAGGAAAGGAAAATGGGGAAGAGTCATCCAAACTTGTTTACAATGAGAAACAGATGTGTTATTATGGAGTGTTACTGTATTATTAATAGGAGTTTGTATTATTTCAGATACACATTTCCCAGGTATACTCAGAACACAGAAAGCTTGGGAGTTTTGCAAGTATTATAGTAAACCTCTGATTACTTTTTATGGGGATGTCATGGCTAGGATTACAAGCTATTGGTATAGGAAGGAGACCGAAACAGGTCTCTAGGCAGCTGTTGAGCTTCAGTGGAAGGGAAGTACTTCCGCTGAACAAAATCACAGAGGGCTGAGAAATAACTGAATTGTGACATCCTGATGTTGCATTATATTTGCCTTCTGGTGCAACTTCAGTGCTTGCTTGCAGTCCTGCCCGAGTATTGTGAGAAAAGTGTGAGACAACACCACAATGTGGAGTCAGGGCAGCAATCTGCAATTATGTTGTTGCTGTCCAGCTCCATCAGATAAAGTATTTTGCACATCTCTCTTACAGAGGGTCACTGACCTACAACATGCATCTACCAGCAGAAGTTTCTGTGGTGGTAGATGAGAAATCAAGTGTCAGAATTGTAAGCAATAGGTCATCTCTGATTTACAAAAGAAATTTAGGTGAACACAGTCTGAATCTATGCATTAAATAACAACTTTCAAATGCAATTGACCATTCGGTAAAGAATGCTCTTGCATAGCAGAATGATTTCATATGTGACCAAGTCAATACAAACCTGATGATGGAAAAACTGCAGCTGTGAGTTCTGAATTATCAACAGTGTGGAGATGTGGTGATACTGAGTACTAGTAGATACATAAAGTATCTACATCATTAACTGGAAGCTAATTAAAATGTATACTTTTTGTGTATAATGAACAGGAGTTTCTAATTCTGAATTTCCATATATCACTAATAAATTGGAAGACTAATTAATCAAATATTGCTGCAATATTAAATAGCTAATTTACCAAGCAAATTGTTTTTGAACTCTTGTGTGAAGCTGCCTGTGGCTATGTCAGATGATACTGTATAAGTTATGTACTGAAGTGTATTTTGACTGCCAGAATACTCTAGTGTAGACCACAACACTACAAATAAATGTGTGCTGCTGCTAATATAACCTCAGAAAAGCTGACACATTTCTTACGCAGAATACTTATTCTCTTTCATGTAAAACAAAATTTTACAGATAAAGAAACTGAAGATATTACTTTTAAATTTGTTTGGGGTTACATACCACATTTTAGTTTCATCTAATTGGAGTGCCATTTAAACAAAAGAGCTGATAAATAAGAAGCTGGCCAAAGAAATGGGAAAAGTATAATAATCAGTTTAAATATCAAGCTTCAAATGTGGATTTAAACTCCCAGTAGGAATGGGATGGAAATTTAATCCTTGTCCCAGACTAAGGAATATTTTAAAAGTTTGATTATAGAAAATGTTCACTGCAATTCTTGAATAATATGCAGTATCTTTGAACAGTGAGGTAACAATGATCAATGAAATATGTGTTCTATTCTGAACTGGGGTATATAACTGTTCTTATATGCAATGTGTATAGATGTAGTTGTAAAACAAAATAATATCATTAGATAACAGATGATAGAACTCTTTAAAGTAGTATACAAGTGTTTTGTTGCCATACTTAGAGACTTGTTCAGGTAAGATTTTCTTTATCATATATAATATTTGAGGGGGAATCTTCATCAATCAGGAAGTCTTAATGATCTCCTTGTATTGGAGTGAGCCCAAGTGAGCCGAAGACAACTGCTCTTTCAGCACTGCTGTAGGTATTTCCAGAACTCCACAGTTCAGAGGTGCTAAGTATAGCAATCAGATTTCACCTAGACTTCTCCATGATTTAATGGTCTTATACTTAAGTAAGCCATAAATTTTAATGGTGGTGGTTGTGTTTAAGGCCAGAAGCATGCTTATGTACTTTTCTGGACCAAGACCATTAACACCGTCATTGAAATATCTGAACAACATAAGTGAGGCAAGAAATAGAACATTTTATGGAGGCAAATTCCCATTTCTATTGCCATCCCATTGATCCAAGGACAAGGGAGGAGGAAACTGAAGATAAGATTTTTCCCTCTTTCACAAAGAGGCGTGATGCTTTGCTCCACAAGTAGTTCCAAATGAATCATAGGGGAGCATGCTCTAGCTCACTATGATTAAACAAACTATCATAGTTTGGCTTGAAACAGCTTTCAGAAAACTCACACAGGAAGTTTGTGTCAGATCCTAACCCTGCATTATCTAACTCTTAGCCAATGCTTTAACTACGAGGCAATCTGAATTGCCTTAGTTTCCAATCTCCTTTTCCAGAAGGTTATTATTTTTTTCCTTCCCTCATGTGGTGTGAGTTTCAATAATTACATCAAGAAGATGTAAGCGAGGGGATGTGTGGGGGGAAGGAAGAATATTATTTCAGTGTAATAAAGGCTCAGGATTTTTAAGATAGAATATTCCTTAGCCTACTCACAAACTTCTGGACTATTGCCTTACTTTTTATTCATAAAGTATGAATTTTTAATCTGGTAGTTGTAAAATCGGCAGGCGAAATCAGATGTTATAGCAGACTACATGGATTTTGAAGAGTCAAGTTCAAGCAAAACAATTTAAATCTCTGAGATTGTTACTGCCATCATGAAATTAATAGACGTGTCTATTTTTCATTAAAAAAAAGAGTTTTATTAAGCTCTAATTACCTTGTTTGGGACACTGACAGAGCAACTGAGTCCTTTATTCATAGTTTTTGTCCAGCATTTAAAATCTGAAAATTCTTAATTTTATTGTAAGTAGAAATGTGCAAGAGGATGGTTTGTGACCTCATGAGTGGTCCTAATGCCAGGATAATGTTGGAGCATCTGAGTCGCAAGAATCCATTCCCCACTCCCAGTGAATATGCCGACTAGAAGGGAAGCAGCTGGCTGCTCCTCTGTGTGGTCCCTTACTGAATACAGCCAGTTACAACCACACCCACCCCAGTGACAAATTGCAGGATGAGAACTTGATTAAATCTGCTTACCAATGAAGCCATAGAGCAGAACTGAAAACTTTTCTTCTCAGGGTCTGAGTCATAGCTATCAGGATAATTGGAACTGAGCAAGGACCTAGTTATGCTACAGACTCAGCTGCTCCAATATTCAAAAGCTTACATGCTTTCGCCATGGAAGATTTTAAATTTTATTTTACACACGTGTAGCATTAATCAGTAAAAGAAAGGCAACTATAGTCTTTCAGAGTGTATTACAATCAGCTAGGAAATTAGGACTGGGGGTAAGGAATTCTATTTCGATTTTACAGGGTAATTGGCAGGCAGACGACAACTACGGGAATCATAATTTGACCGTGATGGGTACACATCTACAACCCTTGCAAGGTCCTTGACAAACTCTGTAAAGTACGGCATGGAAAGTGCAAAGGTCTGCTTGAGTTTCCTTGTTTGCAGATTATCTGTCACTGTCCTAATGGGGGCAGCTCCGTGCAGCTCTAGCTTTGAAAGGAAAGCGGTGTAATGGAGCAGCACGGTGCCAGCTCACAGCTCAGGCTTTCCCGTGCTTTTCCTCCTGCAATGACACTTGGCTGAGTTAAGCTGAAATGGCTGTGATGGGCATGACCCACATTGCTTCCTCCAGCGACAAGGAGCTCTCCTTGCCAAGAGGAGCTCTTCTCCCTGTACGATTGTTCAAACTAGGACAGATCTGTGTCTGGTAGTATGTCAGCTGCAAAAGGAGCTGAGCATATCAGCAGGTTGGAGACCCACTTGCTGTGTCAGAGGACCAAGAATTTTAGCTACTTTTTATTTTATGAGTGATCTTACATAGATTCCTCAAAGTTATATCACAAAATAAATTAAATACTAAAGAAGAACTGATGAGCAGAAGCAAACCTGTCTGCCTTCTTTTAGGTTTCTGAACTATTTTCAGATAAAACATCTGCTTAAGTACCTGTTTGTTGTATCATTGTGCTGAATTTTTTTTCTGAACATTATCCATCATGAGAAAGACTTCTAAACTTGGTGGTATACCATGGGTGTTCTCACTTTTGCCAAATGTACTACCAAAGCCAGTCATAACAAGACATTATTTCTAATGGGAAAGGTGGTTTGCATCTGTAGCAAAACAACATTATTTTTTATCTGGTCAAAATGACACACCTGTTGTATGTCTTGATTGGAACAGCAGAAGTATTATTTTGTATTGAATTTCCAATTTTGCTATTTTATCCTGTTTCTCTTCTGTATTGTTCATGTGATAAGCTCCGTTTTGCTTGAGGAAAACCTCTCTTTTATTTAGTCAGGAGGGTATGCTAGCGATCTATCTTTCAACTGGCAGAATCAAATATTAATATATACCATAAAATGACAATCAAGTATCATCTGAGAAAACAGAAGCAAGTCTATTTCTTCTGCTATCCATAGAAGAAAAGGGATTACTGTTATCTTGTTTATAAGAAAAAAGATTTCTTTTTTATAAAAAAAGTTTTATATATTTTCTCAAGGGACCATTTTAGATTTTTCAAAACATAAGTAATACCATGCTGTACTCTTAAACATGCCAAATTGCTGTTGCAATATCATAATTATCACCTAGTCAGGCCCATGATATCATCTCCTATCTTTACAACTGATGTCCTTAAGCCTTCAAAATAAAGACTGTCCTATGTTAGTAAGATTTTGTTTTGGTTTAAATGTTTCAGGGTCATAGAGAAAAATGTACACTGTGGGCTCAGTGAAGGAAGCTGGAAAGCTAGGAATCTGCTGTGTTTTCTTAATCTTCTGCTTTCCACATGCATTTTCTCTTGAGATCTTTCTGATGCCTCCTTTTATGGTTTGTTACATTTAACAGCATATCAATAAGTTATTTTATATTTTTTCAGATTCCATATGTCTACATATGTCTACATAGTCTACAACTGTATGTAAGATAACTAAAACTGTATATACCACTACAATTTTTTGTTAAGTCCTGTGAGGACCTAAATCCCTCCTTCAGAAATCCAAATATTGATTGAAATAATCATAGTTTCTCTTTTGTTGTCACCAACCTTTATTTATACACAGGATGCAAATGGATCAGCATAAAGAGCAAGGAGTGGGTGTAACTGCTCCCCATATTTCCTCTTTAGTCAAGCCCACACATACTTTTTCATTTCTGCTCCCCAGTACTCAATCCAATTCACTAGTATTGGGGCAAGCTATTCTCAGTTTCAGACGTAAAAGCAGGAAAAGGAAATGAAAGAATAAAAAAGGGTATAATGCAGGATAGTACTTAGCTATCAGTAAGCATGATTTCCATGTGTTACTCATGCCAGCAAAAGTGTAAGTGAGTATAACAAGAATATTTATTAGGAGAATCTTCCACAGTTTTGAAATCAGGTCACCTAAATACATCTGTTGCTGTTTTTAAAAGGTTTGTCTACCACCTAGTAATAATGAACTATTAAGAAATATTTCTTACCCATTGCTACAGCATTCAGTGTGGTAATTGACTTCCTCATAATCAACCACAACAGTCTTGTACTTTAAAAATTAATTCAACACTTTACCTTTTTAAAATGATGCATCACAATGGCTCTTAGAGTTCAAGCTTGAAATAACACATTTTAACCCTATCCTTTATTTTCCTTTTTTAAGTGATTTCCTAAAGCAGATTAAAAGCTGTCTTCCAATCTTTTAAATGCTATTATATATTGTTCTAGGGAAAATGTTATTTAAACTGGTCTGAAGCTGATGTTCCTTTAAAGTCTGAAGCACTTCTTTTGAGAACAGGGAAGAGAGACATATATTTAAAAGGTAAAGAAAAACTTAACAGGAAATGCAGCAGCCTGTTGCTTATCCATATGCAGAACCTCACCACTGGGGCAAATCAGCACAGTACACAGTCTCATTAGCTGCTCTGAGACCTGTTATAGGTGTATGAATCCCAGGCTGCTTGGGGATTTGCTTTTGGTTGCCTCCTGGGTTTCAGACTCATGACAATGGTGTAAGGGATATAACCCTAAAGGATGTTAACCTGGTTAAGCTGAGTCCTAAGCAGCTGGACCAGAAAATGATAAAATGATGGCAGAAAGGCTTATGATATGTTAAAATAAGAAGGGCATCTTCTAAATGTGTTTTGGATTATGTAAAGCCAGGGGGGAAGGAGTGTTTTCTTCTCTTTCTGCTCAGCTCACAGTTTGACGCAGGATCAGAAGTTAAAATGCCTGAGGATCTTAAGCAATAACAGTGTCATAACTGACACAGGCAGATTTGTATCGACCTGGATATGACTGCAAGGCTAACTGGTCGCAACTGTTTGCAGGTGACATCTATTATTATTATTATTATTATTATTATTATTATTATTATTATTATTATTATTAATTTTCTGCAGTAAATTCATGCCTAGTTCTAATATTAGCAGCCATTTAAACAGAAATTACATTGGTAAAATTATCATAATAAAAAAAAGTTTGTACCTGTTTTCATGCTGGTTGGTGATTTTAGCAGAACCTTAAAAACTCACCTGTCAGCTTTAACCTAAATAAAGCATTTTCAGCTATACTGCTAAGTCACTTTCATGCAGTAAATAGACCCAGCCTTATTTACCTTCCACTGAAAAACAGTTCAAAATACTGTAAAGAAATTATTTAGCACAATAAGTCACATATAGCCTAGTGAGGGATATGTGAGAAGAGTAAGGGATACATAAGAAATATTTAAATATCTCACTTTTTAAAAAAGAAATGAAAACTGAAAAAGGCAGTTGGAATGCAACAGTGACATTATGCACCTATTTAGGCCTGAACATGAAGAAATTGAGATCTGTTTTCAATTATTGATGAACTAAATTAATAAGCAGGATGAAAATCCATTTCTGTTCCCAGGAAAGAAGGGCTTTATACTTAAACAGACAATTGTTCTCTCCAGGCTACTAAATGATGCAGAGGTTTGTGGAAAAGTCCTTAAGACAGGACATAAAATAAATGACTGGAGACTTGGGAATTAATTTTCTAGGAATGTTTTTTTTCTTTTTCTGTTCTTGTCAAATTAACATAGACAATATTTTTTATCATTGCCAAATACCATGAACATAAGTAAGTCTTATTTTGAGGCATTTAAAGCACCGAGTTTCCTTAGAAATGAACAACTCTAAGAATCAGTACTTTTTGTTTGAAGACTGTAGACTTTCTTTTGAAAGAACTAGCTTTTGATTCTAATTGCACCTGATGTGTCAAGTGTGACTTTGCTATTTGTCTATGTCTGGTAATGACCTTTCAATTCTTCAAACAATGTAGAAGTTAAAATTAAATCTGCTGTGTTGCCTTAAATTGGCAGTGGCTGTGTCTGTACTCAAGGAAGTTATACTCACAAGTAAATTAGATTACTGTCTTAAGATATACCAGTAATTCTTTTTCTAAGTATAGAATGGCATTGGTTAAAAGAAGCACTGTAAATCTTATTTTCAATTAGCTTAATCCCTATAAACATTCACTGAAACCCTACTAAATCTGCTTAAATTCAAAGACTGTCCGCGATTTGCCAGCTGGTTGTTCCTGTCTGGAGATTTAGCAACAGATATCGTGGGATGGGAAAAAGCTGATTAGAGATGAATAATGAAGAGAGACCAAAACCCCATTAGGCAGGTCTGAAAGCGGAGTCTAACAAATGACCCCAAGAGATATTTAATAGTGCCCAGTTAAGCAAAGAGCAGTAGGCACTAGAACCTGTTTCTTATGAAAGAGAGTGCAGAACTGTGTACATCTGGCTTGCTTTGAGCTTCCTGTGGATTCAGTGAATTTTACAGTAGAAAAAACCTCTTCATAAAACTGATAAATAATTATTTAGTTTACGGAGTTATATCAATGAATGACAGTCTAGATTTTCATTAAATGGATGTGGTTTATGAGTTTCACAAACAGTAATAAAGAAAGAAGTTACCTCCTCGAAATGGGAGAGTTTAAGTAATATGTTCACACTGGAACAAAAAATATTTTAAAAAAAGGTAAGTCCTTATAGTTCCTCTTATATTCATCATGCTGTCTGTGAAAAAAAAATCACTGAGGCCTTTTCCAATCCCACTTTTTCTGGGAATAAATTTAAAAATGTATTGAACTCAATAAGGGTCCAATAGGTCCTTGTGTCAGAACTATTCTGCTTTTGCTATAGCAAATTCCTCTACCGATTCTCTTAGGCAGAATAACTTCCCCAGATGACAAAAAGCATCAACCATCCTTTGAGATAAATCTTCTCTTTGACATGTGTGACATTGGGAAGCTGAATAATATGGTTAATATTCAAACTTACTCTGTTCAAGTCATCGTGTCTTGCTAAATATTTAGACCCTTCTGCTCAGGACATTTTTTTAAAAACATCAATGCCACATTTATTTTGCTATTTCAAAAACCTGTGGATGTATTTCATATTAATGTGCATGTTCAAAGCAAAATTAATCTTTACTTGAGTAAAAAATCCATAGTTTTTTCTTGTTCTAGGATTACATTCTGAAATAAGAGGCTCACTGTTGTAATGTAGTGGATTTCATACTCCTAAGATAAATGACAAAATGAAATATCATCTCCTTTTCTGATTCTTCTGTCTGGACGCATTTTGTCTAGTGGGCAGTTGGGAATTACGAGATTAGAATTCCACTGAGGTGTTCTGCTGACATCATCAGCCATCCAACTGAAGCTCAAGTGGTTTACGCTGTCATTAGAATCCCAAGGTAGAAATGTAAAATTACATAATTCATGGTGTGCCTGTTTGTTTTATATAATAATACACAGTCTGGGTTCCTGATTCAGTTCTTAATCCCACCGAGACCACCCCTCCTTTTCCCAAAACAGCTTCCTGACAGCACAATTGAAACAACATTTTGTTATAAAATAAAAGGTATTTTTTTAATTGAAAGAAAAGACTGAGCATTTCTTGAGAAGGAAATATAAAAGTTTTTAATCTCTATGTCAGTAGAGATAAAAAAGATAAATTTGTGTTTGAAATACTGTTCTTAAAAATGGATCAACACATGGGCTACTAAAGCAGTAGAATGCAACAATTTGGAAGGAACAAGTGTCTTAGATGAAAGTACAGATCAAGCTGAACTGCTAGTCTGAAGGATATCTAGTTTAAGAGATTTCAATTATTTGAAAACAAGGCAAGATATTTTCTGATTCAACAAACAATGGATCTGGAAAAAAATCAAATTTGGATTTGGCCAAAAAAAGCTCTTAAGATTTGAATTATTTAAATGGTGAGACATGCTTTTTTAACTATGCGAGCTGGCATTAGAAAGAACCATTCTTCCAACATGTCCTCCAACCTTCAAATTTCTCTATTATAGAAGCTTTAGTGCTAAGTGAGTAGTAAGAAAAAATTCTTGCTGGTGCTTATGTGAAACTGAAAGTGAGGATAATTTTAAATACTGATGTTTTTCTTTTTTACTCTCCATGCCAATTGCCACAGTTCTGTGGCACTAGGTAGCACAACAGGTTTCACTTTTCCAAGTATTGGATATGATGCTTATGCATATTGGGGCAAGGAAGGGAAGGTGTCTGAAAATATGAAGCAATCAAGAGAGAAATTAATATGTGCTCAGGCAGATGTTAAGATAGGCTATTTAAATAGCACAAGAATATGCAGTGATAATTTAATTACTGTGTGGCCTTCTTCCAAAACTCTTAAAAAGTGGAACGAATAATGCATCACAAATCTCCTATGATCTCACCCTAGCAAAAGATATTTTTCATTAAAAACCAAACAACAGAGTAGCTCATCGCTGTCACAGAGGCTGCTTCAGTATATCAAACTATTTTTAGGAGGTAAGAGAGGATTTTATACTTTCAAACATGTTGGTTAAGAATCCTTTAGAAATTCTTCTTTTAAAGGAAAGATATCAGCAAACACCTATCAGAATAATTTCAAATTCTGAAATGATACTCCTGTTTGTTTAAATCTGTTTTCCTTTTGAAACAGAACTTTGGCAGATGCTACAGATTCTTCTCTAGTTGAAGTACTGTGCTTAGATTGTTGTGAAATTCATAGCTCCCACTCTCAGCACTGATATGACTCAAAGAAAAGATCAGCAGAGACAAAAACAGAAGAATCTTTTTATGAAATGGCACCAGACAATCTTTCTTAAAGCAATATTTAAAATAGATGTGTTTACTTCTGATAGGCTTGCATGTCTGATAACAGGAGGCAGATTAAGTATATACAGAAGATCTTTTATGCCTGCTTCCCTTGAGTGAAAGGTATTATGTTTGTAAATCAAAGTCTAAATGCTGGCAAAGGGGACACACTGCATAATCCTATTGAAAGGTCTAATCTTTGAAAAGCATCTTAACATAACTGTAACTTGACCGTTCCTCTAGTTCAGCTTCAGAAGCAGACTCAGGACGACATGCTTCCCAGTAACAAATCAGTCACAGCTCCTGAAAAACAGGGTCTTGTTAAAAATCAATATATTTTTACCATTATTTTTACAAACTACAATGTGTGTTTATAAGAAACATTTGCATCTGTGAATTCAGATTTTAGCTACAATAAACCTTGAATCTTAAATGTGTAGAGTTATGGTAAAATAAATAAAATGTGATGTTTTTTTAAAGACAGAAGAATACTTATAACATTCGATATAGAAAAATTGTAGATGAAGCCAAAATCCTCAAGAATTTTGAGCAGAGAGAAAATATTACTTGGAAATATTTCTTGGACTTTATGTTATCATTTTTTGTGTGTGGATTTGATTTTGGTTTTTTGGTTTGTTTTTCTCCTTAAATTCTAAAGATCTGTTCAGATTGGGGCTCTGGAAAAACCGCCTACACTAGATTGCTGACATGACTCCAAATAAAGTTACCAAAGTGTCTGGCTATTATGTGCACTCTGTAGTCCCAAAATATGAAAAAAAAAATGATTTTTGACTAACGTTTGTGGAAAAAATATGAGCTTAAGAAATTTCTTATTTTATACTCTTAATTTCTTACTTATTTTGTGAGAAACCATTCAGTAGTAAGGTATAAAGACTTGTAGAGAAAAAATTTAAGAAGTCTTGAGTTCCAGCAGGGTAGTGGAGAGAACTATAAGAAAGAACAGAAAGAACAGAAATAGAGAGGACAGAGGAGAAGAGCTGCAACTTTTGAGGAGCAGAGCAAAAGGCAGAGCTCCTGGAAATCTGAGAAATGGGAGGGAGGTGCCTCAAAAGAAAGATCTGATTCTAAAGGCTAAGAATGTGTGACAGTGTGGTGAGAAACAAGTTCTGACTAGGAACATATCTGGAACAAGGAATAAATGCAGCTGCAAGCTAGAAGCAGCCTGGTTGTGGGCAATAAACTGGAGTAGAAGATATTTGGCCAGGGACATCAAGACTTTCTGTCCAAAATACATCTGAGCCTTTAGCAAGAGACTGAAATGGGAAAACTAAGGCCTTAAAAGTAAAATATATAATGATGAAGGCCAAGTGTAAGAAAACAGATGTACTTTAATAGAGAAAGATTGGACTGAATAGAATATAGAATAGCAAACACAAAGGTTTAAGATCAGTAGAGCATATTCCTTTACAAGAACTAATATGGAATCCAGTCTCTTAATTTAATCTCTGAAGTATAGTGGCAAGTGTCTCAGGACCACAAATATAGGTGTATTTTGGTAAGCCTATTCAAATGAAAAAGTCTGGAGTCAGATGTGTCCTACATGCATTTATACACAAGATGAGAAATATCAAATGTTTTCACATGTTCAAGACTATAGTCAGTAGTTTAACTGTGGAATAAGAAAATATTTGGACAGAAAAATTCATGCTTATCCATTTCAAACTTAGCTCTGAGTTTTGTAGAGGTATTTTCCCAGCAGCTGTTTACAACAGCTTTCAAAAATATTTTTGTCTAAGAAAGTTCTGATTATAAGAAATAGATGGATACTGTACTCAGTGTGGGGTAACAATAAATCATCAGGGACCAAAAAAAGATTGAAAAGTGAGAAGATGGCAGGATTATTTTCATTCATTTTGGTCCTGGACATCTCTGGGATTTATACAGTTATAACATAAGCAGCCAGGCTCTTTCCTGTACAAATTGTCCTGAATTTTGCATGCAAGTTCTAAAACCCTCTGCTCAGCTTTTCCTTTCAAGTCTAATTTGCAGAACTGTCACTTATAAATTTACAGTCCAAACTGAAGATCATTTTGGACTGTATGTATGTATTGGGTTGTTATTCTAAATAGACTAGAATGGAAAGTTGCCTCCTACATCAGTGTGTAAAAGATAAATGAAAAGGTGTTTTTTCTTAATGTGTCACTCCATTTAATATGAACTGGAATTTTTTATGACATTAAGTTTGGGATGCAAACCAGCTTTCAGTGAGTGCTACAGCTCTTACCTTAACACATTACTAAATGTGTTAGGTGACAGTGATTACTGTAGTTTTGATGATCACAATTATATCCTGGGGAAGAACACTAACCAACTTGAAATATTGATTTAACATGTGTAATGACAACAATAAAAAAAGAAAGTAGCAGTTCTGTTAAATCAGATGCTGAAAATCAGTTGTACCTCACTCCCTACTCTGAGGAGGGCTATGTTTCACTGAAATAACATACACAATGGCTGTAACTTAATTATGACCACCAACTCTCAGGTTTCATTAAGCAGTCAAAAGTTTCTGTAGAAACCTTCTGAAAGAAAAAGACAAGTATTCAGAGGCAATAAGCAGAGAGGATGACTGTATCCTTAGCAACATTGTCACTAGAGAAACACTTAACGGGCCTGAGTCCTGAAACACATCTTCAGACAATCTGGCACTTGGACTTAAACCTGCTGGAGTGAATTTCCACTCCATTACACTTAAGTACATTTCTCTTTGATACAATGGTGTCACCTATCTCTGTGGTATTGAAGAGTTTGGATAAGGGCACAAGAAGCTAAGCTTACAAGTTTTCAGCAAGTACTGCACAAGAACATCCTGTAAAGTCAAGGATGCCTGAACAGCTTGTGATGGTACATGTACTTAGCTGTGATTCCAAAGTGAAACCCTGCTGCAATTCTGACCCATGCCATGCTAAATTGGTTTCAGTTTACACCTTTTCTGGTTTTTAACACCTGTAGTTATTTTGTGATGATTAGGTTAAATTTTACAAAAAATTTTAAAAGACAAAGGGGGAATCCTCCCCTCTGCACACAAAACTATAAAATGGCATTGTGAAAGGATTTGTATGAAAACACAAAAAATAGGACCAGTATTTCTTCTGAGGTAGCACACTTTTAGACACAGAGATTTCTAGGCAGCTTTATTGGAGACTACATATATCTTGGAAAACAAATATGGTAGGAAATAAGGATCGACAGGAAGCTTTAAAAAATATCCAAACAGAAAAGTAAAGGCAAATTATGATTATGCTGAAAAAGACAAAACTGAATGTAAAACCTATATTAAATATTTTCTGCCTCGAGCTATTTATACTTTTTTTCCTCAAACCCACAGCTTGTGTTTAAATCTGAGTTTGAGAAATATAACTTTAGGACAGTAAGATTATTAATATCACAAAATGAAAGAAACAACCATACAATAACATAATTCTTAGTATGTTGTCTATATTACGACTGTGCACTAACCTAGCAAAAACTTGTGGTCCTTTGATTTTTCTCGTGTTGTGGCAGGGCATATCACCCCTCTCCACGACAGATAGCCGGTGCAGATAAGGGAGATAACCCAGGCAGGCAAGGCCCAGTGGGTATCCTGGCGCCAAAAGGTCTGCCAGCTTAACAGATGCAGGAAGAGATAAACAAACATAGGTGACCAAAAGGCCTGTTTTTACACTATAAAAGTACTACAGTTTATCACAGAGGCAGAAGTCTCTTACACACTCCATGGAAATGTGTGAGAAGATTTCTCCCTGGAGCTTGGACGCAACTCCAGGTCCCTTTCCCTGGGAATTGAGAGAGGGGATTTTTCGATGTGTGCTCCATCAAGACTGGATGGTAAGAAACAGTGGATCCTAAGTTATACTATTTCTTAGCAAGCTGTAAGTTTAATGGTACCTTTAACTCTGTGTGTAATACTAGTCTCCCTTTTCTGTCTTATCCCTGTGTAGTAATAGTCTGTTTTAGGTCTTATGTCTGTTAGTTTTTTGTCTGTAAATAAATAATTCATTTTATAATAGACCAAATCAGCCATTATTAAAGAACTTGTGAAAAAGAGTGGATCTTGGGGTGCTAGACACCTCAATAACGTGACTGCCTGCTGTCAGAGGTCTGGGCAACAGACAGGAGCTGATTTAAACCTAGGTCATCCATTTATAACACCTGTCTACATTTAGTTTTTCTCCATCCCATATTTGTATATGCTCCCTACCTTTCAAATGTTTCTTAGTTATTAATTCCTCCACACAGCTGACACAGAGAATGGAAGAGTGAAGAAGGCCAGTAGAAGATATCAGCTTTCAAGTGGACTTAGATACCTCACTGCTTCGGGTGCTTTTAAAGGTCACACAGGTGAGAACAAACAAACAGTGCTTGAGTGTTGCCATTTTTTTTGGTCAGGGCCAACAATACATCTGCTCCCATCACTTATCAAAGTACTGACATGATAGCTGAGATAATGCTTTAAAAAATTGGCATGGATATCAGTTATTTCTTTTGTCAGTGTCATGCAGTCATAATGTACAGCTGTAAATGAGGACCAAAGTAGATGTTCTGGCTACCATATGTTGGAGAGTAGCAGAGAAATCCACTGGGCTGGAGTATGATTTTTAAATTATCTATTCTGTGAGTTTATGGATGGGAAGAAGATTAATGACTAAATATTAAATAAGCAGACTCTTGGAGAACCTGACTGTGTGGTCCCCGGTAAAACAGTTTACAAGACAAATTAGCTATTTTCTTGTATTAATACCTTAATCCCATTGTTTCCCTGTGGCACATGCAAGTGTAAAACTTGCCCTTCATTATGGCAAGCTTTAGATTAGCTAAAAGTGAGATAGGTCCTCAGGCACCAGTTCTTGAAAATTCTGTCTCTACTGAATGTAGGCTCTTGCCCAGGTTCATTCATCAGTATACACGACATTTATCTTGCTAAGCCTGCAGAGAACAATGCCTTGTTAAATGGCTTTTAAAACTGACTGAATTTAACAGATTTTTATATATATGGCTCGAGTAGGAAGCTTCTGAAATTTAAAATTTAATACTCGGAAAAATCTCAAATTCAGAAAAAGCTTAAGAATATTTAAAAACTTTAAAAAAATGTTTAAAAAGTTAGGAACACCTTGCTTAAATGACAAACGAGCTCCAGTGGCTTGGAATTTAGCATTTAATTATATCCATATCAATTAACTTCCTGTGTCTAGAAGCATCCAACCCATACATTCCAGTGTTACAAGAAAATCTGTTATGATTTGGGAACCTTCATAACACTTAAAACTGGCTTCATGCACACCCCCTGGTATTTTACCAACCACTGGTATTTTACCAAGTATTCTGTGTTGGCACTGAATACTACTAGGCAGTACAGAGTGGAGTGGAATTTTTCATTTCAGCTCCAACGTTTGGAAAGGCAGCGAATGCTCATAACCCCAGATGAAGTGAAAGGAAAATGTAGATCTTTAACACCCATAAAATTCAGCACAGAGAGCACTTATAATAGCTGATGGCTGTGAGGATGGAAAGAGACAACACTGTTGTTCTGACCTTACAACCACAAGTAGATTTAGACCCGGAGATGAGCAGGAAATATGTTTTCCCTGTTCTGTATCACTGATGTTTCAAAATATTTCCCTCTTCCCGTCAGGGTAAATGTTAAAATTGTGTGGTAATATAAAGTTTTAAAGGACAGGAACAGGCAGATCTGGTTCAAAACTCCTTGCATGTTCAGCGGATGTTGGGAATCAGCCTTCTGCCTCCTGTCCCTGCCTGGATTACAGCAGAAATCAAATCACAGTCTCTATTCAGCAACAGCTAAAGCAGGAAGAAAAACCCGAACCCAGGCTCAACTCAGTTATATTATCTCTTCCTTTTCCAGGTTTTCATCTCGAATTTTGGAAATGGTTTCCTGAACAAGAACTTACTACAAAAATGTAGCCCTTCCAAAGTAGCATTAAGAACAACAAAACAAACAAACAGCCTCCCAACCAAAATCAAACCCAGATAAGAAGAAAAAAAAACCAAAAAACCCCCAAACCAACCAAACATCAAAAAAACCCCACCAAGCCACGGCTGGGAAACATTACAGGCTGAGAACATGATCTTTTAGACAAAGTAATGACATTTTTCTTGTCTTGATACTGGAAAAAAAGAAAAAAGGTGAAAATTTGGCCTTTTAAATTTAACTTGACTCTTATTAGTCATAAAAAGCATTTGCACTTTTGCAGGTGGCATTTTGGTTTCTTCAAAGCATTTCACTTACTAAGGATGAAACTGTCAGCTTCAATCACACTTACGAAATCAGCTCTTTCTATTGATTACTGGTTTGCTCATATTGATTACCTTTATTCTTTTTTATAATAATATAATAATTTTATTGCACTAATAATTGCACCAGATTAATCTGTACTAAATATCAGTTGTTACCTACAGAACCAGCAGGGTTATTCCACATTGTCTGGGATCATTGGGATAAAGATAACAGGCACTTTTGTAGCACCTAATCATCCATGAAACAAAGAGTGATAATAAGAACAAATTGAAATCCCTGGCATGCCTAAGGCATTTATCTTTGCTGACAACATTTAGAGTACATTGCTCTAAGAAGATGTTCAGACAGTGAAACCACACGTCTCGGTAGTGTCACCCCTCTCAAAAATAGCATCAGAAATGTCAGGTCTTTTTGGATCCCTGCTGGCCTTAATACATCAAACACATTATGTTCATATAAGACTGTTCTTTAATCATTATTTAAAAGAAGAGAAAATAAAATTTCAGACACTTGTATATTTTTTTTTCCTCATTTTTGTTGTCTTGTCAATCAACTCCTGAAAATATCAGATGATTATGAAAAGGAAAGAGTTCCAGGGATTCTGCTTTTTTGAAAACAAATTTCATCTACTTTTAATTTCCATTTTTCTGTGGTGAAAAAGACACTGAATCAGAAAAACAGAGCTGGATTCAATTAAACTGACTCCCTTTGTCTATTATTTGACTGAACATTAGTTATTTAGAAAAACCCCTCAAACACACTTTTTTTTCCAGAGAAGCATAAAAAAGCTGTAAAAGTAATACTATTTTTAAAAGATACACAGTGATAACCTTACTAGATGTGAGCGTGTCATTCTCACACTACAAGATTGTCCTAATATATCTAGATAATTCTTTCAGCTGTTTCTGTTTCTTGATCTTCCCATAAACATACCTGAGAACTCCATGACACTACTCCTAAGTAAACCTCAATCACAGTATGCTTTCACAAGAAAGTATTTTCTTAGCAGCACTTCTGATGACTCTGTCAAGAGGCATTTTCCCCCTCCTCCCTTTAAGTTGACATGGATCCAAATTGCCAAGCTTTGCAGGTGCTGAGCTTTAACTAAAGCGTTTGATCTGCCCACCCACAAAGAATTCCCCTGGAAACATACAGATATTGCAGCAGTTCTCCAGCTTGCTCTTGAATATAACAGCCACTCAGGGTCACTTCATGATCACAACGCCAGAAACGAAACCTGAGGCGAGTCCAGATTACCTTATAGCACCTATTATAAATTAAATAGCCCCCTTTTTAGTCTGTTCAATTACTTCGAACTTCTGGCTCTGCTATAATGTGAATAAACCTAATTAGGACTGGTTTGTATTTCAAATAGAGTTTTAAAGATAACTGCACTGAATTAAGTAGAGTAATTCATAGAAATGTTTGAAAGAGGATTTGTTACAAAGATCTCACAATTGTTAATTTGCACAGAGGAACAGCATCTAAATTGTGATTTAACAGGCAGTATCTGCTGCACAGTTGGGTCCCTTGTGTCAGCCTACACCCAAGTCTTTGTGGGCAGAAGAGCACAGAAATAGGTTGAAATCAGTAATTGTGACTTTTGATAACAAAAGCAATAAGTATGTGATCTTTTTACTCCAGCAATTATCTGTACAGGCATGTAACACTTTGTTGGTTCAGGCAGGTGGCATGAAAGTAAACAAGACCTTCAGCTTAGGTTATGCTTCTCATTTGTCACTATTGCTTCTCTCAATTCACATGGACCCTGGCTTCTCATTCCCTACTGGTTTGTTCTGCAATTAAGACCTTTTTTTCATTTTGACTAAATGAGGATGGTGACTCCTCTGTGTCTCCTGTGTTCTCACTAAAAGAGCCTCAGCCTGAACTTAACTTAAATGTGTCTCTCTTACCTGTGATAACTGGCAGCTCTCCCCTCCTTCTGAGACTGGGAAGTAGACTGAGCCTCAGGTCTGGTTGGGAATGAGAGTTGTTCAATCATTGTGAAAACTCCTGAGGTTTTTCTGTTTTCTGTGGGGTCCCAGAACCCAAGTGCACAGGAAAGGCAGACAGGAGCTGCAAGAATACACACAGTATTTTGATATTTTGCTGAATAAACTTGTGTACACAATTGTCAGTTTTCTATGTAATACTTGTAAGACTAGATATTTACATATTGCTATATCTTATAGATGGCTACATCTCATAGATCAAAATAATACGTAGTTCTATCTTCGAATTTTTAATAGATTTCTATTTCAAGCTAAAAAACCCATAGAACCCTTTCTTTTCTTATATGTTGAAGTACGACTTTGCCTTCTCTCCAACATATGTGACAAATCTGTCAAAAAAACAGTAATTAAGAGGTTCTAAAAATCTCCATTAAACAATCAGAAGGAATTCACATTACTAGTAATTTTTCAAACCTGAAACAGAAAAAGTATCTTCCTCCACAGTAAGACTAACATAATGTTTCAACATCTCTTTAAAATATTTAATGAACTGGGAGGATTTATCTTTTATAACCAAACATTTAGAAAGCTTCTCTTCCAAATGTAAATATTCTGTTACATTAAGTTAGTTGAATAAAATATGTTTAAAAACATCTTAAAGGTAGAAGGAGTTTATTTATTCATCTGCCAGTGAAATGTAGAGTCCATATGTTCAGGTTTTAGTAGTTAACATCATATATGGAAGGCTGATTGGTTCACACACAAACTAAATTTTTTAATCCCTGCCCAGTGATTAACATGTGAATCATAATTTCAATCATTTTTGTGAGAAAATTTTCCTCCTCTCCCATTTCCTCTGTGTAAGCAGATTGCAGGATATAGCTTACTTAATTTTGAAAAATAAAAAAGCTAAAAGTTTCCCTAAAGATCAGATAGGTTCACTGAGTGGATGGAGAGTGAAAGGCATTTTCCATGCTTTCTAAAGTCTTACTTACCTCCTGTTTCTCAGTGAAAAATTCCTTTTACTGTGCATAGTGTTATGAAGAGGAAATTGCAGGCAAAACACCTCTGCTGTATTAAAAGAAGGAAGTCGCCAAACCTAAAACCCAAACAACTTCTTTTGGTTTTGTGTGGGGCTTATTTAACTTCTCTAGCCAGTTTGATGAACACTTTGGCAAAAACACTTTTTGCTGAAAAATTCACGTTAGGTGAGCTGAGACACCTCACATTCTGGTTCTTTTATACCTCAAAGAAGTCATCCTGCAGGCTGAATCCCACACTGATATTCATTGTATTTTAAAGGTCAAAAACAAGCAGGAAAAAAGTCAAAAACCATTTCAGAACTTGTTTACATATGAGAGAAAAAGCAAAAACATGAAGGCAGTACAATTTGTTTATCTTTACAAGTCACTTTTTAAAATTTGATGTGCTGCATACCATCAATATCAGAGAGTTTCAAAGGTTAATAGTCTATCAGTCAGATTGCATTCAAGAATCTTTTAAAATACGGTTTGTGTTAATAAATGAAGTCTGGAATGATTACTTTCTCACTATATCCAATGCTTGCTTTATTCAGAAGCAAAATGACAACATTTCATGAATAGCAAGTGGTAGTTGCATAGTATCTAAAAACTAGCATATGAGGAAACGCAGAGGTTACAAAACTAATATTAAAATACAGTAGTGAAAGGAGAACTAGAGAAATGTTCAAACATCTGCTTTTGAAATTTACTAAAGTATTAGGACTTGTTCTACACAAAGGACAGTTTCTTTTTTTTCTTTATTTTCAAATGATCAATTTTTGGTCAATGGAGAAAAGCTAAACATCCATTAACACGCATACCGTTACAATTGATTTATTTAGATGAATTTTACATCTACAGAATTCATAAAAAGGTAGTGTGCTCTTTAAATTAAAGATAGATTTTATTGCATTGTTATTATGCTACCACTGGCAATTAAATAGCTACAATTCTTTTTTGTTCTTGCACCTGAGCAATTTTTAAATAAGCAGCAGCAGAGAAGAAGCAAAATCTATTATATCAATGATCATTGCTAATCATTGATTTATATTCCCAAAAGTTTTAAATACGTGGGTACAGGCTGAAAGTCTGTGAAAACAGGCTGTATGAAAGCAGTAGACACAGAAAGGACATGGATTATTTTCTATAGTATGTGGTAGTTACCATGGTATCTCTACCACAAAGTACATTTACTCCCCTCAGATATTACCAGAATAATCTCTTCCTACTTTGGCATCTCCTTCCCACTCCTCCCATCAAACTTTTTTACTGAGAATTGCTGAAGAATTGTAAAATTTCAGTATCAATCTGACGAAACCTCAGGGCATAGATTTCCTACTGAGTAAAATTCTGCTTGGAGAGACAAGGTCAAAGAAAAAACTCTAAAAAGTTTTATTAATTTCATTAGACTGGGAGATCTAGTACTCTCAGGTTTCAGCAAAGTTGCTAGCAAAGGTTATCACAGAGTTATTTTACAATACTAAGCAGTATATATATTAGCTAAGGCAGTAAATGTGTCTTTATTGAAGGGAAGAGAACCCCTACTCCAACAACACAGTCAACAGGGATCAACGGTCTTAAAATATTCTTTAAGTTGCTTTCACCTTAGTTACAAGGTAACTAATCCAAGAACAAAGGCTTTTTGGAATAACTTTCCAAGGAGGAATAACCTTTGGTATAGAATTCGCTATGCTTAGGGTTTCATCTTCATTCCAGGATTTGTCTGGATGGTAAAAAATTGGAGAACACTCAGGTCAAGTTTTCATTAAATTTCACTTTCAGTCTAAGAAAAAAAAAATCTGAATCTGATGCATTCTGAGTAGAGTATAATGCACTATTTGAAGCACCTCTAGACTCAACGGAATCAGAGGAGGGGAAGAGGAAAAAAAAGAAAAAAGTAAACAAATCACACCCCAAATAAAAACCGAGGCTACTTCTATGTTAAAGATAAAACATTCATTTCAGCCAAAAAGAAACAGATTTCAAGAGGAGAAAATATGCCTACAACACCTTACAACACAGCAGACAATGGGAATGACAAGTGTGAGCTCAGATATTTCAGGGCAAGATGAAGGGGGGAAATGTTAGATAAATATAGTGACTCACTGTTAACAGTGAGTCAACAACTCCTTGCCATTAGCAGGCTACTTTGAAAGAAAAACCAAATTATTTGGTCAAGCTGGCAGTCTGCACTGCCCACTGCACTAACCTGTTCAGTTCCCCTTGGATTTTCTGTGCTGGAGGAGTATGGGCATTGTAACTGAGGAAAAAGGACTGACTCTGTCTTAACAGTGGACCAAAAAAATATTTTTAGAGCTACTTATAATCCAGTAAAAAGAAGCTAAATCAAGGCATGAGAGGTCTGTTGGTTCTATTTCTTCAAAGTAATGGTATTACAAATGTTGTATCTTGCAGTTTACTCCAACAGTGATTTTTTTTTCATTTAATTCAGCTCATCTGGTGTTGGTTGCTTCTGTTTCCTTCTCTAATAAGCAGAGTCAATAAGTGACAAAATCATAGTCAGGATTCATTGTGATTGCCTGAAGATTTTAGGAATGTATATAGTATTCCTGTTACTTTCTAGTTTTTTTAACATCACTCTTTAGACTCCCGTCACAGATTCTCTTCATTCAGGGCATGCAGTTAATAATAAAGTGTTATCTTCTCTTCCTGTTCATTAATTAGGACAGAAATTAAAATTATTCATAATGCCAATCTTTGTCATATTAAAATTGACAGCTGGTGCTCAGTCTTCAACAGCTATACAATGAAGACCTCAAAGTGTTTGCATACCAGCATTTAGCTCTAAATAGATGCACTAAACCTCTCTCTATACTTTTTGCCATAGCCATTGTCTGTGTAATAGGAGCCCTCCTTCTCATTTTGAATTGGAAGAGTTTAAAGGGTTATCACACATAAAACTTTCAGTAACAGTCAGAAGTGTTTGTTGTCCCTGTTGAGGTACTGAAATATGCTATCAGGTCTTCCTGGAGCCTTCTCTTCTCCAGGCTGAACAACTCCAAGTCTCTCAGGCTGTCCTCATGGGAGCGGTGCTCCAGCCTTCTGATCATCTTTGTGGCCTCTGGACTTGCTCCATCAGTTCTGCATGCATCCTATGTTGGTTATTTATGGTTTGGCCAATTTTATGATAGGGAGCATGCTACACTCTCTAGTATCATTTGTGATTTCACTAAATGAGTTTGACTTTTTTATGCTCTTCAGCTCTCTCACAGCACATCATCATCCCAATAAGAAAAGTCACAGCTATAGGTTTAGTATTGTTATAGGACTGTGGAAATGTTTTTGGCTTATGAGACTTGTGAAGGTAGTTTGTGGGCCCATACATCTGTTGAACAGACAAGGAGTGAGGATCCATCTCTGCAGCACTAATCTCTTTTCCCACTCATGATTTAGAGTGTACATGATGCATGTCTCAGCTCCCAAAAAGCTAAAAACCTTCTTCTCTTTTTTCATCTTAATGGATCCATTTCTACCTTATTTTTGCTCGAACTGCTTCAGTCTGTCAAGTGTCTGGATCCCAAGCTGGACAACACAAGAAAAGTTCAAATAGTCACTTAGAACTTAATTAGGCATAAAGACTAGAGTTTAAACTTGTAATATGAAGGCAAGCAAGAAAATCAAGGATTTTGTATGGGACAGGACAGGGAATTCCCTCCCAAACCTAAGAATAGGTGGTTATCAAGAGACTGAGGTATTGAAACTGTGTGATCTCCACTACACAGAAAATCACATAAGGTAACTGTTTATGGTGTGAAGGTAAGTTCTAGAGAAAGCAAGCTGGAGAATCAGTTGCCCCACTCCACCATCTTGCAAGTCAATTGGTGTAATTAGGATGAGAAACAAGTATTTTCTTCCTGGGAACAGCTCTGATTTACTGTCTACGTGGTAAAACCCAAATCCCCTTCTAATTCCATTAAATTTCTGCCTTCCACCACACAGGCATGATGCTATTGCTGTACCATTTGCACAGAAACTGGATACTTCAACACAGTGTTCTTTGATGCAGTATCACATGGCAGGTTAGTGCATTAATCTATACAAAGGTAATATAATCTAAAGGTGTCTGAATTGTCATTAATTGCACTTCAAAACTATAAAGAAATACAAAAATACTTTTTAAGGTCTAATACCAGTTTCTGCTATTTTAAAAAATTTACTAAGGGTTTTCCTTTTACAGCTCTCCATCCTAAAGTTTGTGATATGTCTGTGTTTGAAGAGGATACATTGTATCGCTCTGTAAGAATAGGTTCTGTATAAGACAAAAAAGGTGTACCTCCTTGTGTACATCTGTGAGACTTTTATGGAGGTAAGTACTTGAGAATAGCAAATAATGCAAGTCTTCAGTTTCTTGCAAGCTGTTTTGATCTTGAAATCTAACTGCTTAGTTAAATTTCATAAATATATTGCAGTAAGTCAAATGCTTTTAGCCCATAAAATTTACAAAACCCACTTCCTATGGGTTCTGTAATCACTTTTATCCTTCAGAGAGATGATTTATCTCTTGGTGTTTAACCAAAAAGAATATTATCCTTTATAATTTTCTCCCCTTGATATATACTTTGTCTACATATTGTTTTTAGACTTCTAATAAGAATTTCATGAATTTCACAAGTGTGGATATTAATCTATTTGCAAATTATATGTCTGCATCATCTTTCACATCCTGTCTTCACACAGAAGGAACTGCACTGGTTTCTGGGGAATTGTTTATTATTTATGCTATAACTACAGACATACTTACTTTCTTGAAATCCGTTGCACTTCAGGAAAGCACAACCAAAATCAATGATGTGTGAATCAGTTTCATTTTCTATATACAGAGTTCTGAAGTGATCTCACATTGGTGTGACACATCCTGCCATTTCCTTTGGGGTTTTCTCTATATATAAAAAGAACCCAAAGAAAGCCACAAACAAGCAACAAAAAAACCCTGAAAAAACCACAAACAAACAAAATGAAACAAAATGAAATGAAATGAAACCAAACCAAACCAAGCCAAACCAAACCAACAAAAAGCTCTAACTCTAATCCCCAAACAGAATAACCACTCAGGAAAGTTAAATGTTTAATTTATAAATGTAGGCAAAACCATATATACATAATTTATATATATTATTATAACATCAAGGTTTTATTCCTCTTATTTTTATTCTCTCAAATGTCTACATTGGGATAGGCATATCCTCAAAGATTCCTCAGTAACACAGTGCTGAGCTCAAAGGCAGGAGGGACTATTGGATGTCCTTTCATATGTCCTTGAGTAGCAGGACAATTCATCATATTTCTTGCAGCATAGAACTTTGAGAGGAAGTATCAAGCAGCATATCTTGAATCATATCTCAAAGTATTGCAGTGTTTCTTGTGTATCAGGTCTCTGAAAAAAGCCCCTTTCATTACACTGTCTTCCCAACAGAATAGATGTGATTAAATATGCTGCAGTATATATGAATATGTTATATTCCACATTAACTTACATACATGTTTATATCTTACTCATATGCCTCCAAGGACGCATTCTCATAGCCTCACTCAGAAACTAGTGCTCAGTGACTTTAAATTAACAGGTGTTGAAGCGAAGAGACAGTCCAATACCTTTGCACTGGAGTTCAAGTAAGATCTCCAGGCTCCTGATTTAATCTTTGAATAGAGAAACATACAAGCGTATAATTACTAAGTAGGCTTCTTTCTGCTTAAGTTCACTTTTTCTTATTTTATTTGACCACTTCCAATATCTTTAAATGTAACTTTGAATTGCAAAATATCAAACACATGCTGAGAAAAATGCTTTTTCTTACTAACATCTGTCAGCTACAGGTAATATCCTCCTTTAACAGCTACCAAAGGTATGTAATACATATTCACACACCACCCCCACCCCCTAAATTCCTCTCCTCAATCTCTCCTACCAAATTTCAAAACAAACCATGAA